>NTPY01000608.1:47756-148369 GCA_002922825.1 Brachionus calyciflorus | reverse complement strand
TGCTTAAAAAAGATATACACATGCTTGAATTGACCAGTCAGAAAAATATTGCATTTTCAAAAAATTTTTTAATAATAGAGATATGATTATAATATTCGCAAAAAAAAAACAAATTTAAGCTTTGAAGCGAATTTTGTCTAATCAGACACACTTACAGTAAATTTCTGAAATAAGTTGACAAGACGTTGTTTAAGAGAGTCTTAAGAGATTTTAAACAGTCAAAAAGCAATGCTTAAGAGTTGTTTAAGACGTTAATCCGGTCCTCGCTAATCCGAAAACCTCGTTTTTTCGACATGATTTCTAACTCTCAGTTAAATTTAGGACATAATAATTTTTACTCGATAATTCCACCAATTGAGCCGGATTAACGAGGCTGTGCTGTAATAAATATTAAATAAACAATAATAAGAATTGAGCGTTTTAAACAGCGTTTTTGTTTGTTTTTTTTTCTCTCGGGCCATATTAAATTTGCTCAAGATTTTTAGCTAATCGCAATAATATGAATAAAATTAGCGATAATAAAAGATTGCGAGCTCTGCAACCATTACTGTAGACCAACTTTAAACACGATAAATAATTATCTTACTTATTTAATATCATAAAGATGTTTGGTCATTGACAAAGGACAAAATACATTCAACGTCAAAGAATTTTTTCTTAGAACAGATTAAGATTTGAAAAATAACTCATTTATTCAAAAATATTAAAAATTTGAAATTTCATTCAAGTAATTGATATTTTACTTTCATCAACTTTTGAGGAATATTCACCTGGAACGAATGCATACATGAAATGATTTCTCAATTGCTCAAGTCCTTTTTTACACTTTTCATGTCCAGCTTTTTCTCTCTCTAAAGAATCACCTGCATTGTCTAATTTTGTTTTCAAGTCTTCTATTTGCTTAATGTACTTTAGTTTATATCTTTCACATTTTGCCATGAAATAACTTTTAAGTTCATTTTTACATGAGTCTAATTTTACTTTCAATTTATTTATTTCGAGTTCCAATTTTAATTTTTCAGAAGTTGACTCATTTAATATTGACTTCAGATCATTTTCCTTTTCTTTTAATTCTTTTATTGTTTCATCTAAGCTTTCCAATTCTTGTTTATAATTAACATAACGATTTTCCATTTCTTGTACTCTTATATACAATCTCTCATTGGCTTTTTCTAGTGTTTTTACTTGATCAGGCAAAAATTTCGTCTGTGACTCAAAGTTAGCTAATTTTTTCCGTAACTCTTTATTCTCGTCAATCAACACTGTCACACGACTTTTTAAACTAATATTTTCATTTTTAATTTGATTAAAATTTTTTCTCAAAATATTCCACTCTTCAATACTCCAAAGATTATCATTTATTATTGTTTCTTCAATTTTGTTCGATTCCTTTTCATCTTTGACTTCAATTTGATTCTTGAATAAATATTCTAATATTTTTTCTTTTATACTATCAATTGTTGTGTCCGTATTTTTTTCATTTTCATATATTTCATGCTTCTCTTTTGAAACTTCATTGATATCTGGTAGATATTCTTTGGCAAAACGATACAATAAATCGAAAATAAACGCTTGTTGGTATATCGATTTGAGTCTTTCAGGTTCAATTGGTCGTCTTAAATAGTAATATGGATCTACATAAGGCTCATCTTTTAAATCTTTAATTTTTATATCATTGAAATTAAAAAATGGATTTATTTCCATTATCAATTTTGAAAATGTTAGCTATTGAATGAATTGTATAGCCATTCATTATTAAAATTTTAAAATATTCATTTTAGGGAGTCATGGTAACCAAGAATTAAATTTTTAAGATGATTTCAATTGGCGAAAGATGAGTCTGCATAAGATTTTGAAAATAGTCTTTTTATAGCAATTTTTTAATCTGTAAAATTTTTTTTCTTAGTTTGCTTAAGTTTGCTAAATGAAGGCTTTTTGAATTTTGAAGTTACGTTCAAAGTTAGAACTTAGAAAAGTTATATTTATTGGTCTTAGACCTTAGCCCTAGTCCAGTACTACATTGGGGATACCGAGTTAAGCTTTAAAATTATAAACTAATCAAGTCGAAGCGTACAGTCATCCCGCGATTATGTCTCCCATCTATTCTTGAAGAAAATGGGGACATAATTGAAATGGGACATTAATAGAAAAAAAAAATTTGACAGATTTTTTTTACAAATGAATAAATAATTTTAAAACATTTAATGCAATTTAAAAAAAAAACGGGAAAGGGGCTAAATTTTAATTCAATTAGATACATTCTAAAAAAAATTCTTTAGTATTTTTAGCGGGTTTTACTTAAAAGTATTAATAATCAAAAAATTATACATTTTTCGAGTGTTAGCTTAGTTTCGTCTCTTTGATCTGAAATTAATTTCGATTAATATTTCAACTTTTTACCTTGGATTGTTTCATTTAAATACAATACTATACAATACCTACCCAAGTTTTGGGAATGTACCCAGCAATTTGATTGGTTAAAAAAAAAAAACAATCAAATTGTATTACAACATTATAATAAATTATCTTGACCTTTACATGAACATAACATTTTCAATTTTCAAAAAATCAATGGGATATAATGATATAAAAAATATAATAAAAAATACATGGAAATTTCTATAAATTATGGGATTTAATCAAAAAATGAGATAAAAATTAGGACTTTAACCTAACCAATTTAGCATGATGTTGCATTTAGGAAATCGGTTCCTGAACATATTGAAGACGAGACATAATCGATCGATGACTGATAGTTGATCAAGTTCTAGTTAGCAGGTATTAAGTGTATCAGTCTATTACAAAGACAATAAAATGCTAAAAATTTAATTTTAAAGAGCGTTTCATTTTGTAACTCAGATAGTGTTTATTAAAAATTTCGAATTTTGTTTCATTTTGTTCTTAAATTTTTACAACAATGCAAACTTATGTTATATAATATTTCAATTTTATTTTGCTGTTAATAGCTATAGTTTGGACTGTCTTAAAATTTAATTTTTATTTATTTAATTTAAAAACGGTCGATTACTATCAAAGTGACTAAGAGGAACTGATCGTGTACCTCATTTACCTCTACTGGTTATTATTATCTTGAGCATAGTTTCTAAATAAAAAACTTTAAATGCTCTGATCACAGATATTATTTGAAAAGGATATCTTATACAGTGGTTCCGGAAAGTTTAAAACATTAGTCTTTTTTTGCATAATTTTATTAAAATGAACAAAAATTTGTGGTATAATAGCGTTATTGGGCTCCCCAAAATTTTTTTTATTTTACCTCAGACTATTTCTGATAATTTCAACTGTTAATTTCGCCAGTCGGTCTAAACCTTTAAAAAAATCAAGGCATCAAAAATATACCCCAAAATTTATGTTTATTTTGCTTGTCCAAAAAGTTTAAGACATCTGGTATTTATCACCAAAATAGGCACGATTTAACTAGAAATCTAATTTTTTTTTGGATTAGACATAAAATTGATTAATTCTGAGCATTTAATAATTTTACTTTTCCCATTTTTTTGCAGGATTTGGTGGTTATTTTTTAAAAAAAGGCCTTTATTCTAAAAATTAACGTTTATAGCCAGAATTATGGTATAAAATTGAGATAACTTATTTAATCTTGGTTTTTTTTATTAAAATGTAGATCAACTTAAAATAAGAATCATTTTTTTATTTTCTCCGATGTTTTTTTTGAAAATAATAAACAAAAAAGATATGTAATATTCTAATTTTCTTTTAGAATTCTCTAACTTTTGCAGATTTATCGGTCGAAAAAAATTTTCCGAAGTGTTTTATTGACATATATTTATTTATATACATTTAAATTTTAAAAACTTTCAGTAAATTATTCTTATTCATCTTTTTACACGGACAACAAGTTAGAAAAATGTCTAAAATTCATTAAAAATAAAATAATCGAATCAAAAAATACTTTTAAGTGCTTGGTAGAGGAGTCCAAATTATTTTATATTGGCTAAAAATCGTTTCTTGTCTTTCATATTAATTAAGGAATTCCAAAAAATTTTAATTTGGCAAGAAGTTTTTGTTAACATTTTAATTATTTAGATTAATTTTGAATATTTGAATTTTAGTTATATAATTTTAACTTTTGTTTTACGATTTAAAGCTAAAATCTGACAAATTCTTCTTAAACTAACTAAAATTAGTAATTTGTAAGTTTCTGGAAAGTTTTTTTCGAAAAAAGAGCGTAGTAATCAAGGTTTTGGCTTAATATTTAGTGATTTGATTTTTCATAGCTTAATTGGAGACAGAATAATTTGGTAAAAAAATATTGAAAAAAAAATATAATGAGGAAATTCGTTAGAAACGATAAAAAAATGAATCAAATTTAATAAAAAACCAAGATTAAATTAGTTATCTCAATTTTATACCATAATTCTGGCTATAAACGTTAATTTTTAGAATAAAGGCCTTTTTTTAAAAAATAACCACCAAATCCTGCAAAAAAATGGGAAAAGTAAAATTATTAAATGCTCAGAATTAATCAATTTTATGTCTAATCCAAAAAAAAATTAGATTTCTAGTTAAATCGTGCCTATTTTGGTGATAAATACCAGATGTCTTAAACTTTTTGGACAAGCAAAATAAACATAAATTTTGGGGTATATTTTTGATGCCTTGATTTTTTTAAAGGTTTAGACCGACTGGCGAAATTAACAGTTGAAATTATCAGAAATAGTCTGAGGTAAAATAAAAAAAATTTTGGGGAGCCCAATAACGCTATTATACCACAAATTTTTGTTCATTTTAATAAAATTATGCAAAAAAAGACTAATGTTTTAAACTTTCCGGAACCACTGTATGTCGTAAATTCCCTTTCGAAATAATGGTGGCAGCAGAAAAAATATTAACTTAGGTAATTTAAGTGAGGAAGAAAAGTTAGATTTATCTGACGCTCTTAAAAGAGCTTTCACAAAATTTGAAAATTGCGTAAAGGTCGCCGATAAATCTTTTAATAATAAATCTATCCAAAATTAAAAAAAATAGTCAGGTTTTCTATTCATAGCTAAATTTATAGTTCAGGAAACTGAGGATCTAAATGAAAACATAGCTGGGTAAGCGTTTAATTTAAACATTGAAAGCCTCACTGAAGCTGTTAAAAAAGCTCTTAAAACGGCTTTAGAAAATAATATAAATTCTAGATCAAGACTCTTATCAGCTGTGCAAGAAACTATCAAAAAGTTTTTAGAATTGCTTTCCGACAGGAAATGTTAAGGTTTTTTTCAAATATTCGACAAACAAGTTAATTACAACGAGATATATCAAGGTAATCAATCAAAAACAACATCTTTATCAAAGATTTATTGAAGATGCTACTTTTGTCAAAATCTGGCTCCAAGAGAAACTGTTGTAAAAGAAAGGGTGAATCAATCTAAACAATGATTTCAAAAAAGACTAAGATTTCAAGAAAATATCAAAGTAGACCAAGTTCAAGAAAATTGCCTACTGACAAACAACCAAGCATGAACAATCCCTCAAACAAATCGAAAGTAAGACAATTGAAAAAAAACATCATCAATGTTACACGATCGACGATGTGACAAAATTAGATTCAGAATATTTCAAGAGAAAGGCTCCATTGAGTGCCGAACATTATCGATTGTGACAAAAGCAAACTAAAGTAAAAAAAGCCTAATGTTGAGTTATTTTCATTAGAATCAAGAGTGATGTTTTCTGTTGATACAGATCCACTTATTCTTTTCTAAGTAAGGAATCAGGACTAAAAATAGAAACAGTAGAATAAATATATTGAAAAATAAAAACTCAAACCTATCACTAATGTTAGTACTGGACGAAGTAGCCTCTTTTTGTTTGGAACCCTTTTCTTTGACTATTGAAAACTTTTCCTTTTGACATAAATTTTTTCATTTTTAGTTTCTTACTTGTTTTAGAAATGATTAGTAGTTAGCAGTAATTGAAAAATAATTAAATATATAAACTTTTTATAAATTTAGAAAAATTAGTTTCTGAAAAACAAAGTTGAACAATGAAATCGATCGAATCAAAAGAAAGCCACGTTGTAAATTTGAATCGCAAACTTTGAATTGAGTCTTTTGTTTTTTTCAATTCTGTTGTGAGGTCTGAACAATGTAGTGTCTGATCATGGAAAACCTTTATTTAGTCAAGAATCTTTTGAGAAGTTAGAAGAACAAAAGCGAGAATATGAATCTCTTAAAAAGCGAATAACCGAGATCCAAAACACAACTGATGAAAAAAATTATAGTTTTTATTAAGAGTGGTTTTGATTTAATCAAAATTGTTAAAAAAGCTCTTGAGTGATTCTAATTTCTTTTTACAGAAAATGAAGTCAAAAAATGTGTTAAACAAAAAATTTCCACCGAATAGATAGTTGTTTTTTTGGCATGTTTTTTTTATCCGCTATTTTTAGTTATTGAAACCTATTTCAAATTTTTCCTCCCTAAAAATTTTCCTTTTTAAAGAAAGCATAGTTTTTTTCGGTCTTTATTTTAAACTACCTTAATTTCAAATCATTTATTTAATACGTTCTACCTTTTGTTATTCAGCTAATTAATAATAAATGACTTCCAATGAATTAGTTTAAAGTTTCTTATAAATTAATTCAGCATAATTTTTAATTTAAAAATAACTTAATATGCATCAAAACTTTTTTGCTGAATTCTCTCATTGAAGACACTGTATTTCAATGTTGTTTTAAACCAACACTTCAAAAATATTAAATTATCAGTTTCATTATATTTTTTATTTTTTTTAATAAATTATTTTCAAGAAAATATTACAATGTCTGAATTTAAGCGAGTCAAATGCTTTTCAGTTACATTTTCATCGTATCTCTTAAAAATCTATTGGCTTCTCTTTAGACGAGCAATACACTTGTGAGTTGTTAAAATTTAACTAAAGAACATTCCTCAAAGAAGATTGTCAAACTTACTGTTAATTAATTTGGTTGATTTGAGTTTTTTCTAGTTCAGAGCATAAATCAAGGGTTCGGTTAAAACAATTCCTATTAGGTCAAAATAAAAACAAAAAAAATCTTCTAAAAAAGTAACAAGATAGTTCAAACTTCAATAATTTTATAAATATTGTCACTTTAAAATGAATGCATATGGCAAAATAAAAATTTAAATCAATTTTCAATTTTTATTATTATTTTTTTAATTTCAAATTTTTTTTTCATTTTTCATTGTTTTTAAATTCTTTAAATAAAAAATTGCAACAATAAATTAAATAAAAACTTGAAATAAAAAAAAAATTGAAAAATGATAATGAAAGTCCCAATGAATTTAAAAAAAATTTCGAATTTAAATTTTCGAAAAAATCTCGAACGACAATATAATTAACAAAGATTTTATTTAATCTACCATGCCTTCAATAAATAGATCTTAAATTTAAGACAGCCTTATTTGCCGATGATCTCTGCATCTGGGCAACAGAAAATACAAAAAAAAATTGAGAAAATATTGCAAATCGGAATAAATAAAATATTGTTCAATCTTGGGTTTTAAAATAAACAAAACAAAGACATGTCATACTACATTTACAACAGCTGGTGTTAGAAAAAACTTTAACGAAAAATACAAGCTAAATCTGCTAATCGAAAATGAACAAATATATTTGAACGATATCCAACTTTCCTCGGAATTAAGCTAGACCCAAAACTCAGCTACAAAAATCATCTCGATGAAATCTCCAAAAAACAAATATAAAAAGTAAATCTAATTAAAAAATTAAAAAATTCAAATGGAATTGATCAATCAAGATAAATAGAACTTTGTACAAATCACTCATTCAATCCGTTTTCGACTACTGCTTTATAATAATCCAGTCCGATACCCAAAAGATAAAGAAACAACTACAAATATTTCAAAACAACGTACTTAGAATTATTAAAAATTTTCCGATAAAAACAAGTATCGAGTCAATTCACAAAACCCTTAAAATCGAAACTATCGATCAAAGATCAAATAAACTTTTTCTCAAATTTATTAAATCGAAAGAAAACAACGAACTAATAGCCAATGAAATAGCCGACTTTATCTCCAGTGAAAACCAAAGATTTATCACTCTGTTCGAAAAATTCCGTCTTCAATTACTCACCATAAATCGAATTTGTACATACAACCAAACATTTTTATTATTATTCTGCTTATTTATTCGCAAATATTCTCTTATTCTCTATGTTTTTTTTTATTTTATTTTAATTTTTGAACTCTTCTTAATCGAACTTTTTTTTTTTTAAATTAAATGTAATTATTTAACTTGCGGCTGAAAAGAGGTCGTATGACGTTCGGAGCGGCCCTGGGTTTCCCCCTAAAATATATTTTAAATAAAATAAATAAATAAATAGATCTATGCAACTTTTCTCATAATTTTCAAGAGAACGTTATCGATTAATTTTTTTTTTTTATCTCTCACTTTTTTTAGCCAAATCTCACCTTTTTTAATTAATTAAGATCTGCTTCTTAATTAATGATACTTTGTTCTTATCTGAACAATTCGACAACCTTTGAGATAGTCAAATTTTTTTTGCGTCCGGTTTTATAGAAGAGTGCCTAGATTCGACGTTATTATTTGTTCCTGGCAAATTTAGCTTGACTCTTTCATGGACATTTTATGTTTCTATTGGGAACCTTACTGGTTATTTACTGGTTAAATTTTATAAAATACGAATTAAAACTGGGATTGCCTATTTTTGACTCTTCGTCAACTCTTCATCGGCTATTCCTCTTTTTTCCGTTCCCTTTGTGGGGAAAGTAGTTTAGTAGATTTTGAATAAAAAACTTTTAAAATATTTTTTTTTCAGTTAATGAGATTTTCGTACAAAAAAACGGTACAAATTTATTTATTTTGCAGATTGCAGAGATTTTGCAGACTTCCTAATAAGTTGCAACTTATGAAGTTGCAGTTATTTGCATATTTTTTTTATTGCAGAGATGTTTTTTTAATTTTTTATTCAAGTTTGATTTTTTTGTACCAAAACTTAAAATACCTGCGATTTCAGATAGTTATTTTAATGAAATTTTTTTTGTACTTTTCCCAAAAAAAAAATATTACGTTGTGAAGCAAAGTTTGCTGCATCTGATTTCAAAGTCTGCAAAAAATTGTGCAATTTAATTGCGTATTTAAAATAAAGACTTTTTTTGATGGAGTGCAAATTTGCAAGAAATTATTTTCCTAAAATTTTAGAAAACTAGCATGGGGTAATTTTTTAAAAAATCTGACACACGAGGCCGGGGGTGGGTGGGTCATTATCAGTGAAAGAAAACCTTTGTGACAAGCTTTTCTTACAGTCAAATTATGGTGATAAAATGTCAGAAAAGTTCAGAATCTTAGGGGGAGGGGGGTTTTCTAGAAAAAATTAATTTTTATGACAAACAATTTTTAGAAAAAAATTTTGCAAAATTTAATAAATAATTTAAAAAAAGCTAAATAGTTAATCAAAAACTCTGGTCACAGAAACGAAAAATTATTCACAAAATTTAAGATTATTAAAATTTTTAATTTGTCTAATGGTAACCAATTTAAAAAAATTATATAAAAAAAGATTGAAAGTTTCATTTTTAAATGCTTAAACAAATTATAAAAGAGCTAATTGTTTACCCTCGATAAAATATTGTTACCGAAAATACTGAAACTTAACCATAAATGACACTTTTGTCTTTAGAAGATACTAAAGCTTATAGATAAAAGAAAGCCTTAAAAGCTTCAAAACAAAAATTTTATTTGAACGCTTTTTTAAAGGCTGATCAAAATTCTTGTTAATCAGCCTTTATATAATTAATTGACACATTAATTTATTATCTAAAATTGGTGAGCTTTTATTTTATTTCGCAAAAATTTACTTATTTAAAAAAAAACGAAATTAACAAATAGTGAATAGGTTTTATGATAAAACTTTTGAAATAGAGTAAAAAATAAAAATAGCCTTTATTAATTAAAAGGTTCTTTGCAATCTATTTCAATTTTTGAAAAAAATGTTTCATTAGAAACAAAATTTTCCGGTTGTAAAAAAGCTGAATTCGTTTCAAAATTTTAATATTGATGTTCCAAAAATAAATTATTGTTCATGAAAAATTTTTTTATTTCTTTTGTTAAAAAATTTGTTCACCAATATTGTGACCTGAAATTATGTGACCAAAATGTTAACATTCTATCTTGATAACTTTGGTTACATTTTTCGTGAAAAATTTTTCACACTATCCACTAGACCCAAATAAACTAGAGAGTATAAAATTAAATTGTAAAATTTCATTGGTTCTCTTAAAAAAAATGAGCTAATATTTTAATCAAAAAACTTGTTGTATTTTTTTATGAGTTGTAATAAAATTAATTTATCTAAGAGCTGATTTTTTTTAAATCTTAAAGGTCATTTTTTCCAAATTTAGGGGGGGGGGTGACTATTTGTATAGAAAAAAATAATTTTTCTGACAGGGGGGTGGGTCATTTTTCTTGAAAAAAAACATAAAGGGGCCTAGTATCTGAAATTTTTCTAACAACTACCCCATGAATCTAGTAAGTTTAAAAAATCTTATAAAGATTTTTTAAAAATTTCTATAAAAAAATTTAGAAGCAAATTTTGCTTCATCTGGAGATTGACAAAAGAGTACTAAATTTTTATTCTGAAAAATTTCATGCAAAGAATAATATAATTTTAAATACGCAATTAAAACTGCAGAATTTTTTGCAGACTTTGAAATCAGATGAAGCAAACTTTGCTTCACTACGTAATAATTTTTTTTGTTGGCAAAAGTACTTTTAAGTCGTTTGCAGAGCAATTTTTGTTGATAGAAAAATAAGAAAGGGAAAATTGACAAAAAATTTTAACACCTAAACAAATTAGTCTCAACAAAACATCCAAATAAGTTCGATTTAATTGCTTATTTAAAATACCAACAAACCGATGTATTGATTGATGAATTATTTGCAATTGAAACCGAGGTCGAAATTTCGGACGAGAATGAAACAGTAGAGACTCAAACCTACATTAATCTTGAAACTATCAAGTTTCATGCTGATAATTTATGTACGGAAGTTCCAGTGTCCAACATCGCTATTAACAGACGAATTCCACTAGCTTCAATAATTGCTTCTGATCCTTTTTTTATGATGGGTTGGATTTAGATCAGTTTAACTATGTGGAGTCGACAGTGAAAAAAAAATGAATTTCGATCCATAATCGAGGATAAATGAAGCATTAATTACTTTCAAAATACAGTATCGTTTTGACACGAGGATTTTACGTAAAATTACGTGATATTACGTAATTTTACGTTAATTTAAAAAAGGTAAATTACGTAAAATTTTCTATTAGAAACTCAAAAACTTATCTTTTTCTGATATTTTACGAAAAATTACAAAAGTTTACAAAATTTTACCTTTTTTTACGAAAATTTACGGGTAAAAAAGTGTAAATTTTACGTTTTTTTACCCGTACTTTTTTTACTTTTTTTGTTTATTCAATTTTCTCACTTTAAAAACTAAAAATAACAAAAATCAGTCAAATTCAGTAAAACATAAAATTACGTAATATCACATAATTTAACGTTAATTAACGTAATTTTACGTAATTTCCCTTTTGTAAATTTACGTAAAATTTCGTAAAATCCTCGTGTCAAAACCATACTGTATATAATAAATTTTACTATCTTCAAGTTATGTTTTAAAATAAACATCCTACAGATGATATACACTAGCCTACCTGACAACGCTAATGGCCTAAAACATAGGCCTCAATTATTTCTTAATTTCGACATCTCAAAATTGTTTCTAAATTTCAAAGAGAACCAAAACAAAAAGTAAAAAGCGTTTAAAAAATAATTTGTGATTGAATTTTTAGTTGATTCTGTTTGAAATAGGTTTCTATTTTTAAAATTATTCACTATAAAAGAATATTTTAAAACTAAGAGTGGAATGAAGACTTGGTAATTTCTAGTGCCTTGTTATTTTTTATAAGTAAAATTTAAACAATAGAGTCTTAGTTTTCTAGAGTACAAATAAAGGTAGCTGTGATAAGAAAATATTTAAGTTAGAAATCTTAAAAAATCTCTCAAATACCTTGCTAGAAATAACTATTAATATATCGATTAGACTCCTTGTCATTTTTTGACAATTCATAAAGAAAAAAAATGGTTAAAAAAACTAGCAACCATGGTAACATTAATATTATTTGTTAAATTGTGTGATAATAGAGGATAATATAACAAAAAATGAATGCTGAAAGCGCTGAGTGAAAAAAAAGTTTTGAATAAGATTTATTAGGCAGCTTTTGTTAATAATATTAACGTCATTTACCATCATCATATCACATCAAAATATTAAATTATAATTTCACAAGTTCCAATTAAAAACTTGTTCCAAGCAACAACAAAAATAAAAATAACAAACAGAAATAAATAAATTTTTTTTTCGTCTTGCTTTTTATGAGTCTAATCGAAGAAATTTGAACAAGTTAAAACTTTACGTTAAAAAAAGAAAAAAAATTGTTTTTTGATTAATTTTACCAAAAGAAACATTTGAAAGAAATCTAAGTAAGAAGTAATTTGTTTAATTCATTTTAAAAAAAAAGTTTCAGAGCCACTTAAATTAATGAAAATGCTGAATGTTTGCTTTTTAAATTATTTCTGTAACAAAAAAAGGAAACCTGTTAACTATTTTTTTCGGTCCTGTAAGAATTTTCAATATTTGATGATTGAAAAAAAAACATCATATTTAGTTACTAAAATAATTTGAAGCCAAAATAAACGGTTCAGATATACCAAATATTGTTCTAAAAAGAAAAAAAATCAATTTTTTCTTTTGAGAAATTAAACTTTTGTTTTATTATAAAATAAAGAAAAAAGTTAGCGAGATAGTTTTTTTTTCTTTTCATTTTATTTTTAAATATTTTTAAAACTAACAAAAATGTTTAAGGACGTTCAAGTCGATTACCAAGAGCCTAACGACCAAAACAATTATAATTTTGGTTATGATAGTGATACTAATAAAGCTAACACGACTAATAGAAAATTTAATTCAAATGATACAAATTTAAGTAATGACAATGCATTATTAAACACTCCTAAGTCTAAAAATTCACCAAAGCACACTAACAATTCAAAATTGAAAAAAGCCGATTCGACTGATTCGACTAAGAACGAATCTTTGCTTAAAACTTCTAAAAAAGCTCAAAAAGAAGACGCACCTTCAAAAATAAATTCTGACGAATCAATTAAAAAATTAACTAAAACAAATAATTTATCTAGAGACTCATCATCACCAGCACCAGATTATGTGCTAGATCGAAATCAAGGATTAAAACAAAATAAGAAAAACAATTTAAAAGAAGATAATTCATTAAAGACGAATTTACAAGTAGTTGAAGCTCGAAATAAAAAATATAACGTTAAAATGAAATCAAAAAATAATCAATCTTCATTTGCTAAAAATCCTACACAAAGTTATTCAGATCAGTACTATGCAAGTTTTCCAGCAGGATATAAACTACCTAGAGGTGGTGTTCTACCATTAATGGATCCTTATGTCGGCGCGCCTATACCACCTTATCTACCCCCTTATGGAGCACCTTTTATTCCACCCTATCCATATCCAAATATGTACAATCCTTATTATAAAAATCCAGTTTTTTATGCTAAAAAAGGATCACCAAGAGATTTGAATTATTTTAATCCGACTTTGCCGTACAACTATTGGGCTAGACCTGGTTTTTATGATGATAAAGATCCATCTATTCATGATTTACTTTATTATGACAAATTTAAAAATCAAGATGGTAATTTTAAATAATTTTTTAATTAGTTATAAGTTTACCCAATTAGATGAAAAAAATCTTTTATAACTCAAAAAATTGGATTTCCTAATAATCCTAATTTCGGAATTTTCTTTTGACGGGGAATTCGAATTTTAGGTCGAAAATCTAAAATTCAGTTAACTTTAAAGTTTTATTCATTTATTTATTTATTGATTATCTTCCTATAAAGGAGCAGTGAAATGAACTATAATAAAAATTAGTATTGGGAGTCAACTCATTTTTTTTGGGAGTCGACTTTGACTTTTTTAAAGTCGAGTCGACTCGAATTTTTTTTTCCGCAAGTCGACTCGAGTCGACTCAAAAAAAAAACGAGTGGACTCCCGAAAAAATTGAGTCGACTCAAAAAAAAATTCCCAAAACTAATAAAAAGTCTAAATAAAAGAATTATAGTTTGAAAATAAAAAAATTGAAGTATAAAAAGTTAAGAATTATTTACAAAATCTGACATTTTTTAGGTTGACCATGTTAGTAATTTTAGGAGTTGATGATGATAATTATTGCTTATAGGGTCTATACATTTGCTATTACTATCTTCTAGGCTTCCACTAATAATAAGCTCATTTTTTAATTTGTAAATGTAGGTACTAATGTTTTTATAAATCGATTCAAAGTCAGTGTTAAAATATTTTTCGCATTGTACGAAGTCTTTAACTTTTTCATAATGTTGGTTTTATATTTTGAGAGAGAAGTTTACTTAAACAATCTTATTTTATTTTTCGTGAGAGGCTTTTTGTCATGAGCAGTTTTTCAAATAATTCTAAATTTTTAAATTGACAGAAATTTACTATTTATTTATAGAGGAATTAGCTATTTAATTATTTTTTCAAAGCATCGTATCAAAACAAGCACGTTGAAAAAAAGATAAGAGCTATAGATGGTTACTATAATCCTTATGGAGAATATACTGTTCAAGACTATAAGAATTTCAAAACTGGCAAAAATACCAAAGATGACAATAAAGAAAAAGTAAAAAATTTAGAATATATCCTTAAAGTTCTTTTAACAATTATTTTATAAAGATTGAACGCATTAATAAAGCCAAGGAAATAGGAAATAACTTTATGAAAAAGAAAACTAGCAACCCGAATAAAAGAGATGTTGAGTCAGACAATGAACAACCAAGACAAAAAATAAATGGCAAATTAGCTCAATCAGACACAGATCTACCTAAAATTAAGAATCAAAATAAAATAAATGCCAACAATAACTTAACACACAATCCATACTTAAACAATTATAACAATAACAATTACAATTACAACTCATTAAGTAATAATCAAATAAATCATCCGAAAAATTACGAATCATTCGATTTTTTATCATCGAATGATGAATATGGTATGAATAACATAAATAATAATTATAATAATCAGAATAAAAATTTCGATGCGTATAATTCCTTACGTTACCAAGTAGACAATGATTTAGCTATGAATAACAATTTAAATCAAGGATTTAAAGGCGAAAAGAATGACAACAATCAAAATAATGGAAAATATTTTAAGAATCCAAAATTTGATTTTAGTAATAAAAATCAACCGGCTGATCCTAATCATAATCCAAGAGCTAGAGTATTTTATTAAGAAAAATAATTTAAGGTTCTTTGAAGAAAAAAAAATTTTTGTTCTGAATTAATTTTTTGAAAAGAATCTGAAACAAAATTTCTGGACTTAAATTTTTCTTTTTTCAATCGAACCTGGTTGATTAAAAACTTAAATTTTATAATTAAAAATTAATTAAAAGGCATTGCAGTATGCTAAAGGCAAAAATCTTTAGGTATTTGTTTATAAGCTTTTTTTATTGATATTTTTTATTTATCTGCTTTTTGAATTGTTTTTTTTTTAACAATAAAATGCACTTTTAAAACGCTTTAGAAAAATAAAATCTATTCACATGCTATAAAACTTCACAATAATAACTTAAACTCTATTTTTTTTAATACTATAAAAACCTGTCGTTTTTGATTTCAAGAAAATATTCTGATTTAATAAGGAAAATTTTTCTTGCTTAAAACATGTATCGCTTAAGATTGTGCTTAGGTCACGTTTTGTTATGATCAAAATAAATCTTTAAATGATATAAAATTATATCTTCCTTTTTTGAAATGAATTTTTAAAATTTTTTTATTATTAAGTTTTAAGAATTTATAAGAATTTAAAACTAAGACACATTGTAATAAATCTTGAAAAATTTGAGCACTTTTCAACTTTTAAGATCATTAACTTGAAAAAATGTCTAAAATATATTTGTCTTTTTAAAATTTACTCAATATGTCGTTGAAGTACCGGACATACTCAAAAGAGATTTTAGGGAAAATTTTTTTTAGAAATAAAATTAAAAAAATCAATAAGGAAATGTGTGGCTTCAAGTAATGTTGAAAGATCATAAATTCACTCAAAAATAAATAGAAACATAAAATTTTAAATCAATTTATTTAAATTTAGTCTTAATTTGTTTATTTTTTTATTGAGTAGAATTAAAATCCGAAAAAATAAAATTAAAGTAAATTAAATTAAATTAAAGTAGCGTTTCGATGGCCATAAGACAGTTGTTTTACTCAATATAACACCAGATAATTTAGGATATAATTGGAATTTTTTGAATCACAGAGGATTTATACTCTCGACCTTCTGCTTGGACTTCCACGACGGTACCAACTGAGCTATCTCCCTCCTAATTTGAAATAATTGTTTAATAAGAATCTATAAAAAATATATTCAGTAAATGAACGTCAAAAAAAATTCTGTGGAAACTTTTGTTTTAAAGTAATTCAATGTCAACTCAGTTAAATCAGATCATACTTATATCACAATTAGGGTATTTCACAAAAAATGCAGAAACAAGGTTCTGATTTTTGGTACAGAGGTTTATTATATTTGAATTTTTTGGTTCCAATAGTTTTTTTCTATTAAACAAATTCAATTTCTTGATACAGTAAAGGTAAAAACATCAATAACGTTACAAGCTTTTATTGCTTGATTTCTTTCTTCATACTGCATTTCTCGCGAATTAACGGCGTAACGATTAGCGTATTATTACATTCTTAAAAAATTTTCTTATTGGCCCTCATTAAAGAAAAAAAAACACTTTTTTATGAAATCACGGAAAAGGAGACAAAATTAGAAAAAAAAAAACAAAAAAATAATATTCGATATAGTAACATCTTCCCCCACTGTACGATTCCCCCCTGTACATTTTCCCCATTTAACAAATTTTACATTTAACATGATGATGTAGGCTCCAATAAAACTATTAAAAAAATATAATTATTCCTAAATTGTTGTAAAAAAACTTCGGATAACAGGAAAAAGACTTACAACTATAATTATTTAACCCTTATCCGTCGAAAACTGGCTTAAAAATGACCCGATATTTAAAAAAAAAAGGGACAAATTTTGAAGCGGTAAAAAATTCGTTTAAACATAAAATAAGAGCCTGAAAATTATATCATAAGAAAGCTAAGATGTTTACAGAAAAATAAAAATCGGTGATATAAAATTAAGAATTATTTTAGCCTATAATGTAATTTTTTATATTTAGACGGATAAGGATTAAGAACTTGATTTACGCAAGACTAATGATGCAATAATTAAAACAAAAAACGAAATTCTAAGCTAGACCAGTTGAAATTTAAATGTTTAATACAGTGCCAGGAATCCCAAATATTAAAATTTTTAAATTAAAATAAAAGTTATTGGTTTTTAGACTCCGCCTAGGAAGTGGGGAAAACGCCTAGAAAACGGGGGAGTTGTTAAATACGGAAATTGTTAAGTGGGGAAATGATTGTGGGGGAAAATGTAAAATCACCTAATATTCAGTATAAGATAGATTTGTTCTAAAATTTATCAAAATTTTTAAAAAATATATTTTTTTTGTGTGTAAATACTCATTTTTTACCAATTTTTTAATAAATTTTGCTTAAATAAAAAAATCTTGATGTTTGTATCAGGATTTTTTCTTTGGTTGTAAAAAGAATTTAGTCAAATTTTACCATTTGAACGAGAACTTTCAAATTTTAAGATATTGCGTATTCCTAAAGCAAACTTGCTTCTTACTTTTAAATTGTTTATCAAATTTTTAATAATGCTTTTTTTAACATTTTATTTAACTTTTAGCTTATTAAATTAAAAATAGCCGAATTAATAGATTATTAGAGACTAATTATTAGAGATTCAAATGAAATTAAAAATACTCTAATTTAATTTTTCAATTTAGAAATTCACATTGACCTCGAGTAAACCAGATCAAAGAGCTTTATTTACAATTTTTGTAATTTTTATATTTTTTAAACAAAAATAAATTTTTTTTTGTTGCAAAATAAAATATTAAAAAAATTTATTAATAAACAAATATATAAAATTTCTTTTTTTTTATAACATGGGACGACTGGAAAAAATCTTCGCCATGTTAAAAGATTTGTATACGAGGTCGATCACTTTCTCTCTGAATAAAATTAATCAATTAAAGGAACAAAACTTCAAATTTGTCTTTCGGCAAATTTTTTAGTTGAATTTTAATTAACCGCGTTTTTTTAGTAGAAATTGGTTATAAATGTTGTTTCATTTAATTTTTTATAAAGAAAAATTTGCTAGGAATAAAATTGGTGGTTTCGATTAGTTTTTTAGTTTGAAGTTAATATTTTTTAGTTATTTGGTCAACTGAAGTGTCAGTTAATTTAGAAAAAATAATTTCTAAATAAATAAACTAAAAAATTGGGAGGGATTCTAATCTAAATTTATCAAGAACTCAACACTTGACCATAATCTTGACCCATGTTAATTTTTCATTATTTCTAATCAAAAATATATCTATGCGAAATGAAGGAACTTAAATATGGTATGTGCGATTATATGCAAAAAGTAAGTAAAAGCGTGCTTAAAAAAATAAGACATAAAATAGGTAAAAAGTTTATTTTTTGAAAAAAAATAAATAAATGGTATTTTTTAGCTTTTACAAAATATAACTTAGAATTCAGAATAAAAAATAACGTAGGTAGTGGATTTATCTATAAAAATTTGTCAAATTTAATGTTTTCAAAAATTAAAAAAAATTTCTTATAAAAACCCATGAAACGTTTATTTTTTTAAATATTTCTAATAAAATAGTAGTTTCGTTTTTTTTTTAAATAACTGAATTTAACTGATTTTTGAGAGTTACTAAAAAACTGGAAATGACTGATAACTGATTTCAAAATAACCGATACTGACTGATAACTGAAAATTAAAAAATCTGATTAACTGAAACTGACTGAAAACTGAAATTCATGTAACTGATCCCAACTCTGGTTTATTGAGAAAAAAAATTAATGGTCTTTTATTTTTATTCCTTTCTTTTATTCATATAGCTCTGAATCTATAAAAACACTCAACAAAAAAAAAAAAAAAATAAAAAAGTCTGAGAATTTTTAAACTTGACCTAAAAAAATTTTCCAAA
This sequence comes from Brachionus calyciflorus, assembly GCA_002922825.1. Lineage (NCBI taxonomy): Eukaryota > Metazoa > Rotifera > Eurotatoria > Ploima > Brachionidae > Brachionus > Brachionus calyciflorus. The sequence goes on along the minus strand of NTPY01000608.1, from coordinate 129,129 downwards.
ATATTTTCAACTTAGTGTTTGAATACGTTAGGAATATGGTTCGGTACGATCAAAATCGGGACGGTACTTTATCGGATCGAAGACACAATTTTTATTGTTTTATAGCAATACTGATAAAGTATTAAAATTAAGTTTGAACCGAAGAATAAATTTTTTTAAGCAAAATGAAGTGCAAAGGGTAACCCGAAATTTGAATTTAAATTAGACCATAGCGAAACAAGCATCGTTTTCTGTAAAACCATCCTTTCTTTAGTATATTTTCGAATTTCAAGTTATTGATTTAATTTAAAAAATAAGGTAAAAAGTAGATAAAAGTTTTAAATTTGAATACAAAAAAAAGTGGAATTTGCTTAATAATTTATCGGCAAAAGAGTCTATAGATATCTAATGCTAAATGTGAAAAAGATTTCGGACATATTCTCAATATAACGTTTTCTAATAAATAAAAAAATCGATATTTGTTAAGTAATATAGATTTCTTTATTTTTTTTATATCTTTTTTGTGATTTAAGTTTATTAAAAAAATCTGATTATTATTGACCACCAAATTTAAGAAAGCTTTAAGTTTTAAGAGTTAACAAGATTTGTGTGCGTATCTTTAGATGAGACAGATAAAATGAAAATAATTCATTTTATTGTACTTTATTTGATTTGAAATAATTCCTAAATCTTTGAAAGAAGAGAATTCTGAGCAAGGGGAGGTAAGGAGGGGATTCCCCTCCTTGTTTAATTTAAAAATTTTATTTTTTTACATTTTATGAATAAAAAAAAACCAAAAAAAAATTATTCAGTTTTTTGAGATGCAGATCCAGTTGCTGCATTTGATGTATTCTTTTCATTTCTATATTGTTCAATTGTCTTATTTAGATCTTTTACTTCCACAGGACTCGCCACAGTTGCCCCATTTCTTTTTGCCATTTCCGATATTGACCTTTCTATAGCCGTAAAGTCAATTTCTTCAGTAATTACTTTAGTCAAAACTGTTTTCATTGTTGTTTCAAACGAAACACTTAATGCTTTGAAAATTTTATTCCGATAAATTTGATTTGTACTTGAAGTATTCAAATTCAAAAATCCTGTACATTTAAGATAGAATTTAGGCATTCGATTACCCAGGCGATCGAATGGATCGGGCAAATGTGACGTTATGAATAAATAAGATCTTAAATTTGTTAATGATATCCATAAACGATCAAGCAAATTTTCCGTACTCCATTTGACACCCTGATTTTTAATTTCAGTTAGAATTAAATTAAGTAATAAATCCTCATTTTCGAACATTAATAAATCTGATTCGTAAAATTCTTTTTCAAAGTTTCCTTCAATATTCGGATCTTCTTTTAAAATAGTAAAACAAGTAGTCAAAAATAATTGCATCAACTTGACGTACATGAACAAGGGTCCTGATGAATTTTGAATTGTTTGAAAAAAATTTTGCTTAAATGCTTGAGGACTTAGGATATAAACGTCGTTAATAGACGTTAAATTCGTATAATTTAATCGAATAGAATCAAACCAAATTAGAAATTTAAGAGTACTTAACTTGGCCAGTTTAGTTTGTACATTCCACAAATGCAAGTAAGTCGGAGTTAAATAAATTAAGTTAATATTAAAATTAAATGTGTTTAGTAACCAAATAGAAAGTCTATTTAATTTATCTTCGTCTAATAGATCCAAATCGGAATCTTTAGAATATTGATTAAGAATATCTAGAATTGATTTATGAACACTTACATTATTTATAACTTGATCTTTTTCTTCTAATTTAACAGCCAAATCTATGTAAATATTAATTTTGGCATCTTTAAGTGTTTTGTAGCCATTGAAATTAAATGAAATAACTATTTGATTATTTTTAATGTAACATTTACGATCGTTATCGTCGTTGCTTATTTCGTTTTGTATTTCATTTTGTTGAATTTTCGGTTGAGATTGACTTATTATTTTGTGTCGATTGGGCCAATTGTATTTGAGGACATGATTGAAATATCTAATAATTCGGTCCACGAGAGCACGTGCATTCAAATATCGAACACTTTTCGGTTGTAAATAATTTGTTTTTGATCTATTGGAAAGACGTGTTGTTTTTTTTTCCTGTTTTATTTCAATTGATATTTGATCGAAGTCATGAGAAGATAATTCAATTGGTTTCTTAAGGGTTTTTATCTTGAAAAAATTTAAATTTTCTTGTTCGATTGAGAAATAATCTCGATTGAGATTAATAACTAGTAAATAATTTAAATTAAGTACAGTTTGTTGAACTGTAGGAGGCACTGGAGCTGTTTGCAATTTATTCAAACTTACTATTGATGATTTAGGTGAAATTATTCGTGGAAGACTTGTTAAGGAACTTGTTGTTGCTGTTAAGTTATTATCTGTCTTTGAAATGTTAAGTAATGGATTTCCAGATTTGATGCCATTTTTTAAAAAATCCATCGGTTGTAAACATTCTAGTTTTACTAAATAATTTTCATTTTTTCCTATTAAATTATTTATCGATACACTGAGAACATTGTCGACTGAATTTATTTCCTTGAAGCAATTATTAAAATAAATGTCAATAAATTGTGTTAGTTCTTTTAGGTCGGAATCTTGTAGACTGTTTAGTGAAGCTATTTGAGACGGATTTTGTAATTGTTCTAATTTGACCAAATTTTTAAATTGTTTTATTCGTTGATTGCGCAAGATCTCGCTTAAATCGTCTTGTTTAGACACTTCTGAGTTATTTTTAACAGTGCTAGAACTCGCCGTGCTATATACGCTGCTCGATCTACGCTGAAAACGATCAGAAATCATTTTACATTATTGTGTTCAAATAAAAAAGTTTAATACACAATCTAATCAGGAATAAAAAAAACGAAAGCTTAGAAGATTGTTTATTTAAAATCAAGAGAGTTTTTTTTTCTCTATTTTAAAAAGGTATTTGAAATATTTTGAGCAACTGTTACTATTAAAATCATAAATTATGTCATTAAATAATATAAAATAATTGAATCTTTGACAAAGAGAAAAGAAAAACAAAAGAAAAGTATATTTTTTTTTCTGGGTAACTATAAACAAAATGGAACTTTAATATGAAAAATAAAATTTATCTCAAATGTTTTTTTCATTTTCTGAAATTGAAATAAATTCCGAAATTAAAAACAAATATTTGTCAAGAATTTAAAAATTTATATGATTTTAGCTGTCGAAAACTGAATCATTTTGCTTTGGTATTCAAGTTTTTATTTTTTACGGAAAGTAAACGTCTTTCAAACCTATTTTTAAATTATTTAACAAACAACAAAAAAGAAGTCTAAAGGACCCATTTTTTTTTTTGGAAATTGAAATTTGATAGATTTTTATTTGCTGATTTAATTTATTAATTTTGCATTTTTATTTTTAATTTCGAATAAAACTTTTGAATTTTTTAAAATTAAATAAAAAAAAAAAAGCTGATAAGCCAAATTAATACTTATAATATTTGATTTATGCATTATTCTTATTTACTTTGAAGTCACAAGAATTATGATTTCAAATTTTCAACCTGAAAATCAAATAATTAAAAAAATTCTTTAACTCTATGAAGATTTAAAAATTAATTTTAAAAAGGGATCGACTCGAATTGTAGTCATATTCCCCAAAATTTCGCTTTCAATCAGTAATTAAAATTATTTAGACTATTTCATGCATTGACACAATGTGCAAGACAATTTGAATGGACACAGTCTCTTAAAAAAAACATGACACATGCGTGAAATTATATTCACAAACGCATATCACATGCTAAAAATTAAAAAAATCAAGTTCCTGCTATTTTTCCTAGACTTTTTGAAAGGATTTAGTAATCAAATTGCTTGAATATTGTTTAACACTCAAAGGTCCGATTTTTTTTTACCTTTAAGGACCAAGCGGGTCTTTTTAACCCTTCAATCTTTTATAGAGTTTCATGACTAAATTTTTTTATGAAATAAATTAATTTCACTTATTTAGGTTATTATTAAACCTTTTACGCTATTTTTGGTAATTTCGCTTCAATAATTGCGTCATTGAACGGATTTAAAAAATAAATTTGTATGGAAATAAACAAATAATACAATACTGGTCTTTCACATGTTCCCAAAATGAACGTTCATCCGATTTTTGAACGTTCATGAATGTTCACGAACGTTCACGAACGTTCATTTTTTAAGAATGGGAAAATCGTTTTTAAGCCAAAAAAAAATTGATTGTCACGTTTAAAACTTTTTATGAATTAATTTTATGAATTTGTTATATTATTTTCTAAAGACAAAATTAAAGATCAGTTTGTCTATTTAATCGATTCATTTTTTAATAAAATGAGATGTTTTTTAGGAATTAAGAAAAGTTTCAAGTTGTTTCTGCCTTCCTAGAATTTTTTTTTAAGAGTGACTAATATTATAACTTCGCTAATTGAATTTAATAATTATTGTTCATTTTTAAATTTGGACTATTGAGTAAGTAGAAAAATCTTCTAAAAAGATTGGAAAAAAGACAATTTATTTGTAGATAAGGTCAACTAAAATTAAATTTTTGATAAATAATTTAACAAATTCATTAAATTAATTCATAAAAAGTTTTAGACGTTACAATCAACTTTTTTTTTGGCTTAAAAACGATTTTCCCATTCTTAAAAAATGAACGTTCGTGAACGTTCATATAATGACAAGGAACGTTCGTGAACACTCATGAACGTTCGTGAACATTCAAAAATCGGATGAACGTTCGTGAACGTTCATGAACGTTCATTTTGGGAACATGTGAAAGACCAGTATTGTAGGTTCACTTTTTATTAAGATACTGGTCACATTTTTTAGGGGTTCGCTGCTTGGAAAATTTTGATTTTTTTACATAGTTTTACCTAATTATTTTCATTTTTGATCATTATAACAAAATTTGAATCTTCCCATAACCGTTAGTACCTTGTGTGAGAACCCTAATCAGTAATTCTTTTTTATCTTCTTTTTAGTCAACATCTTTTTTGGAAATATTGATCAATTTTCGGTTTTTACAAATTTTCTTTTCAAAAAACCCTTTAAATTCATAAATTATCAACTTTAATATTTTACCCTCTCCAAATTCTACTTCATTCCCGATACCCAGAATTTTTTATTGAATTCAGTGATCATGAGGATAAAGAGGGAAAATTAGAAGAATTTTAGATTTTTTTATTTAAGTTTTAATAGGAGTAAAAACTTAAATTTTCAAGCTTTAAGTGTAAAGTTTTTAATTTTCACAGTCGAAACGGTTAAAATAAAACACCGGGTTCAAAAAACCCGTTTGGTCCTTTAAGTATAAAATTTTTTTTTCTGGAAAAAAGTTTATATAAATTATCAAATTCATATTTTTTAAAAAGGTTTCCTAATTTCAGATAAGCTAGGAAAAGATTGGGTTCGAACATTTTTTTTTCGACCAATAGATAACTTTAAAGGGCAAAAACGGGTCGAAAAAACCCGCCGGGCCTTTGAGTGTTAATATAAACATATAAATGGTGAAAAAGTTGAAGGGTCTAAATATTTTCCTAAAAAATAAAACGGGAATTATTCTTTGGAACTTCCTAAATCTTAAAAAAAATCAAAATATAAACTTAACTTCTAATGAAAATTCATTAAGAACCCACAATTTCCTCATTTATCAAGAAATTTTCAGTTAGTGCCATTTGCAAGGTATAGAACATTTGGCACGCCTGTTCAATACACTTTAAAGAGACTGGGGATCTAGCTTTAAATGAATAGTTTTAAAAAGTTTAAATTTTATTAAAAATAGAATTTTTTTTAGAAGACTTCCAAGTAAAATTTTAAAAATTTTCCAAAATCTTATAAAACTAGAAATAACAATATGAAAAAAAAAATAACGAAACCAAAATTATTAATTTTGAAAATTATAAAAAAAGCTTAATAGAGTAAATATGAGTAAACTAAAACCTAACTGGTTCTTGATTGAACCGTTTTTTCTTGTTGTAGTTAATGTTTCGACATTATTTTCAATTTTAGGCCATCCATAATTAAATTCTGGCTCAAAAATAACGCTTTTTTCCATACCATATTCATAATCTCCGCAATAACCATTTAAAACTGGCGCTGCTGGTATACCTCTTCTCAAAAGTCTACATCTATGTTCATCCAATCTAAATTTGGCTTCTTCTGGATCATTTATATCAGCAGCACTCCATAATCTTTCGGCTATGGCACTTGCACGTGGCCATAATCTTGCTTCAATATTTGAACCATCTACATACTCTGCCCATAAACATGCTTCGCCTCCTCTTAAAAGCTTAGCTTCCTCTTGAGTTCCTTTTTTAATTTAAATAAATAATAAATAATTTCTGAAATTCAAATTTTTTTTTTGTCTACAACATAACAAATAAAATCTTAAAACATGACAGTTTAAAGGCCTCTTAAAAACAATACAAAAATTTAATAATTACCAGTGAAATTTTGCATTGGTTCAATTAAATAATATTTGTACCATTCTTGATAACCATAGCTAACAAAATTAATATACCAAGGAGCTGACAAAATAACTGGATAACCATTTTTAATAATATCATTTAAATAATCTGACCATTTTGAAAAACCAATAGCTTCATCTTTCCAAATTTGAATTTGAGTACTTTTGTCCGGACGAACTCCATTATCGTAAACATCTTGCCAAACAGTAGCTTTTTTGTTTAGGTCTTTAGTAATATTTAAAATATTAGAGCTGTAGTAAGCCTCCAATTCGTGATAATCAGACATATTCTTTTTTTTCATCCATTCAGAAATTTCTGGATTTGATTTCCAACAATCATAATATACTTCATCCATTCCTAAATGTATATACTCATCTTGAAATACATCTTTGAACTCAGAAAAAACGTCTTTTAACACTGGATATAATCCATCTAAAGTAGGATTTAAAATTTCAGCTTGGCCTTGAACTGAATAGATAGCTTGATATGGCTTGCCATCAGCCCAACAAACAGTAATAAATTCTGAATATAAAGAATTAAATTTAATATTAATTGAATAATAATTAATGAAGAAAATATATAAATTACGTGGAAATGCTCTGCCAAATGATTCAACGTGTCCTGGTGAATCAAATTCTGGAATGACTCGAACGCCACGAAGACGTGCATGATTAATTATGTCCTTAATCTCTTTTTGGGAGTAGATATGAGCTTTGCCATATTTTCCCTTGAAAAAAAAAATTAATTTTTATCTTAAGAATAAAATTAAAGATTTTTTTTTTCCTTACATGTTGAGTTAAATTTGGATATTTAAAAGATTCAAATGGAAAAGATTGATCATCGACTATGTGCCAATGAAAAACATTAAATTTGTTGTATGACATAGCGTCAATTTGTTTTTTCAATATTGGAACTGGAATAAAATGTCTAGCAGTGTCAAGTAAGATACCCCTATAAGCAAAACGTGGAAAGTCCTTGATAAAAATCGAGTCTTTCGTCATTAACTTAAATTAATAATATATAAAATATAAAAAAAAAACATTTATTTTGTGAATTTTAAAAAGTTACTTTGTTATTTTCGCTGATAAAAGTTAATTGTGAAAATGTTTCTAGACCTTTGAGTGCACCCCAAACACTATTTGCTTTGATTTTCGAAACATCAGGTTTTATTGTTAATTCGTCTTGAAAAAAAATTTATTTGTATTTATTTTAGATTTCGTAAGAGTTTAAGCAGTTAATTTAAGTAGATTTCATTATTCTGAAACCTGAATGTTTTCAACAAGCTTATTAAAAGGAAAAAACTTTTTAAATGTATATTGTGAATAATGATTTCACAGAAATGCCTTAATGAATTTGCTGAAGCTTGAATATTTATTTTTCGGTGATCGTTGCCGCGGAAAGCCAGCGACAATTAAATAAATCGTTATTTTTTAAGATTTTTTCATATCTTATACAAAGCTAAAATGTCTTCGAACAGAAACAAACACATTTTCAAACATTTTTCGAAAATTTTTAATTTGAATTTATTTTTAAATATGAATTAAGATTTACATGATTCATCCATTGAAGTATTTGGAAAACCGGGACAAACTTTGTCTCCGATTTCAATGTTTAATTCATTTAGAACAACATCAGTTGGGCTTATGGTTGAATCAAGTCCAAATTTAACAGGAAATAACACTTTTTTAAAATGCTTAACATTTTCATCTATTATATCACAAGGTTGAGCTAAATTAGATGTTATTTTAAATGAGTTTATGCTTAGAACGAGAAGTCCATTTGATGTATCATTCACAAATTGTGGAGCTGGCCATAATGGCAAATGTAGAATTTTCGTCATGTTAGATGTAGAATTCTAAATTTTTATGAAAATAGAATTTTTATTCTTGTTTTATATTTAATTTAAAAAAAAAATTGTTTTACCAATAAAGGATATTTGACTTCAATATAAAATAGTTTAGGCTCTACAATATTCAGAAGAGCATTTGCCAATATGGCAAATTGTATCAGACCAATTTTCATTTTATTTCTTCTAAATTTTTTTTTTAAATTGAAAAAATTTTAAATTTTATAAAATATTCTGGCTATTTATCTTGATTTCAATTGAACAAAAAAAAAGTTATAAATATCATTTATTTACATCTAATTTTTTACCAAATTGAAAAAAAATTAGATACATAAATAAATAGTAAAGAAATAAAACCTCTAATTTTAGATTTTACATCCAACTTTATAGATTGGCTTTTTAAATAAAGCCAAATGTAAATTTTGTAAGATGCTAATATTTGCTTAACGAATAAAGTTTAGACATATTTTTAATTAAAAAATAATAAAGGGGATTCTTAGCTTAATTAGATTTGAATACTAAAAGATTAACTAATTGCAAATCTAGGAGATTATCGCCACATACTAAAGTCATGTTTCATTTGTTTTCAATTTAAGTTTTATTGAACTATCGCTAATTTTGGGCTAATATAACCAAATAAACCTTAAACTTATTCATTTTAGCATATTTATGACAGACGGGCTACATTATTTGAACATAATTAACTTTATGAAAATTTTCTTTGCCTTAATTAAAACGAAGGGACAAGAATACTTTAAGATTAATAATTTGTTAACAAAGTGATATATTGTTAAAATGAGTAGAATTTTTTTAATAGTTTTTTCTACTTAATTTTCGCTTTATAAAATAGATTTTCTAATATCTTCATAGCAATATTTATTAGAATTTTATTGCAATTTTTTTTATCTAAGTTATTTCAACCATATTTATTGTTTCATCAGTTCTATTTTTCAAGTAAGTCAAATTAGTTTTATGTTGGATAAAAATTTTTTGAAAATGATATTTACAAAAACAAAATAAAAAGCAAACAATTAATTTTTATATAATCTTTTGAGCAAAAAAAAAAGGGTGTTTCGTTTATCAACATTAGATTTTATTTCTTGTTTTCAAGCAACCATAAATTTTTAAAAATTTTCTCAAAAGAATAAACTAATAAAATAAAAACTAAATTGTCCAATGTTAAACAAAAATTAAAGCAGTTTATTAGTTGCTCTTCTGATTTGAACCTTTTTTGTCATTTGAATAAGTGAATTAAAAAACTATATGCTTCAATTAGGCAATAACTTTGGTTATCTATTTTGTCGATAGATAACCACACATATCAAAACTTCTCTTTAATAAACTGGTATCAAATTCGTCCCATATTGCTGAAACACAGTTAATAACATTATCGTAACCTGGGCTTCGTAAATTTTGATTCGCGATAAATGTATGCTCACCAGCTTTATAAATCAGTCGCTCTATAAACGATTTCAATTATTTAAACCACGAGATATCAGCGAGCTGAACTAAATAACAAAAAAATTTTAAAATTTTTGAACTGGTGCAAAACATAATTTTCATTAAGACCATGATGTTTTATTGTAACAGATTTTTGAGTATTTTCAAATGTAACCTGGATTATATTTTTGAAGAGACTGAATAATAAGGTGTATTTAAATTATTTTAAATTTTTCATTAAGGTAAAAAAATTTAATGGATTATAATTAAATAATTTTCTAAAAGCTGAAAAATGAATTAATTGTAAAAAAGGCCTGTGGGTAAAACCAAGTATCTGAAGTCCGGCACTACTTAAGTTTTCTCTTAAAATTTTCAATCGTTTTCAATAAAAGTTATATAAAGTTAAAATTTTCACTCAATTCCAAAAAAATTAATTCACGAAATTTGTTATTTTTAACAAAATCATCGAAGAAAATGATTCGAATGTAGTAGGACTTTTTCCAACATGATCACTTTTTTTAACTTTTTTTTGATTTAGATTTTCCAAAGAAATTTTTATGATTGAGTGCTTTTTTACTTAAAATTTCTAACGCTTATACTTCTTTAAAAATTTAATTGTGTCTTTGATATTTTTTTATCAAAGACACAATTAACGTCATGTGACGTTAGCTGACGTCATCAATTTTCATTATTAATGACGTCACTTGACGACATGTGACGTCAGCTGACGTCATGAAAAATTTTTGGATGTAAAATAAACACTTTCGTCACATGACGTCAAGTGACGTCATTAATAATGAAAATTGATGACGTCAGCTGACGTCACATGTCGTCAGATGACGTCAGCTGAAGTTGCAAGTTGCAACTTGTCATTTGAAGTTTTTTTAAATTTAAATTTTTACAATTATTTATTAAAATATTCATAAATATGGTTTTATTAAGTAATATTTTCACTCTTATTTTTAATTTTTCTTAATTTCTAATTTTTTTTCAAACAATTGACTTGAGCCATTAAATCATGGTTTTTAAATATGTTTAAAAAAAGGGCCTGACCGGGGATCGAACCCGGAGCCTCTCGCACCCAAAGCGAGAATCATACCACTAGACCATCAGGCCTTCATATCTTTCTTTACAATTTCTATATTTTATTTTTTATATTATTTTTTTGAGATTTGATTAACCATTGAAGTATGCATTTTAAGTCAATTATTTGATAAAATTAAAAATGTTTAAGATATTGTAAGAGCTTCGATGGTGTAGTGGTTATCACATCTGCTTTACACGCAGAAGGTCGCGAGTTCGATCCTCGCTCGAAGTACTTTTTTTTTGAAATTTAATTTTAAATCAGGATCCTTTTTAATTTGAATTATTTATTATTAGATTTTTCTAATGATAAGATACATTAATTCAGTTCAATTCATAAGTTAAAGGTTCTTTTGCATTAAGTCGTCAATTCAAGCATCAATTAGATCCAATAAAGGTTTTTTTCTTCAGCTAAGGATTTAATGAGTCGAAATTCCAAAATAATAGTTTTCGGTTCGGAATTTCTTTTCGTTCCTTGTTTTTTCTATAACCCTATTTCCAAACTGAATATACCATGCGAAGTAGAGAACATTAAGCTTTCTTAAAAATGCTCTTTTTTCAAAATTTACCTCCGTATTGAGAAAATAAACAATCTATTCTTTTCAATTTTATTGAAATCTATTGAAATTTGGTTGTATATTGAAATTTATTGAAATTTTCCTCTGTTATACAGTATGTCTAGAAAATTTAAAACATCTACAATAAAAAATTAATCGAAAATTAAAAATTTTTAAAAATTAATTTGAAATAAAAACCGATTGTTTTGGAATACATATCTTTTTTGTTTTCTTTTGATATATAAATTTTCCAAAAAAATTCTGAACACTCTAAAACTCTTTTGAAAAATACTCAAATAAAATTTAATTAAAAAAATTAGTCTACAAAGTATTAAGCATTAATTTAATTAATTTTTTTCAAAAATTTTACAGCATATTGTAATTATGAAATGAATTACTAAGGTCTGGTAAACCCCCAAAGGTTACCAGTAGAGATGAGTCTATAATTTTAAAAAGATAAGAATAATTCCTACAAAAAACTTTAGACAGCAAGTGTCTGGCTTTAGTACTAAGTTTCCAAATGTAAGAGTAAGTAAAGACACTGTAAGAAAAATGCTATTAAAGAAAAATATACAGCCATATACTGCTACAAAAAAGCTTCTTTTGACTGCATTGGGCTGTGTAAAAAAGCTCAAATGGTGCAAAGAACGACAAAGATGGGCTGTTAAAGACTGGTCAAAAGTTATTTTCAATGATGAATCTAATTTTGAAGTATTTAACAGAAAGTCAAGTGTGTTCGTAAAACGTTTCGCATCCGAAAAGTATCACCATAAGCTTTGTTTACCAAAGATGCAGAATGGTGGAGGTTCGGTTGGAGCTTGGGGATGTATTAATCATAAAGCTACTGGATGTTGCACTATTTATTCGGGGAGAATAAATCAGTTGTTACCATCGCCCGAGATTTTTTTTGATTGAATTTTTCAGCAGGATCGGGTTTGTTCACATACTGCTCATTCCGTTCGAAACCAGTTTCAAGCAAAACAAATATCGGTTCTCCCTTGGGGCCAAAGATCACCTGATCATAATCCAATAGAGAATTTATGGTCATGTGGCAACTTTTACCGTAGTGCCTCACTATAGCGACCCGAGGTAATATCCAATCTTCATATAAAAGACCATGGGCGAGTCCTCGTTAAGTTACACAGTTAGAAATTTTAACCCCATGGTCTTTAATTAAAAACCAAGGCTAATACCTGATCTTATAGTCAAAGACTAAAATTACTCCCTGCTCTTATATAAAGTATTTAGCAAAAGATTATTATTTTGTAATTTTCTTAATTCTTTTTTACACTTTTTTCACTATTTTCAAAAAAAGAAATAAAAATTTAAGCTATCAAAAACACATTTGCTACTTAAAATGATTTAAAATGACTAGAATAAATAATATATATTAGACAGAGTGGTTTATAAATGATTAATACTCATTAAAATAAATGTTAATCTTAAGTCACCAGGATACGTTGATATTCAAAATATTGTGAAATTTAAATCAATGTTAATACACAACTGCTAAAAGCAAGCTTTCACATTTTAAGTTTAGGAGCTTGGCAGAATGATTTTTCAGGCAAAAAAACATCAATAACAGACCAATCGTTTAAGGAAGTCTTCTAATTTAGAATTTTCTCAAATTTTAAACCAAAAAGATAGGCAAGCTCAATAAAATCGTTCAATTTTTTAGTAAGAAATAAAAAAAATCAAATTCTTTTTTTTTAAAATTTTTAGAAGTTTTTATTGCAACACTATGTTTCAATAAAATTTTAAGGATCTGGGTTTTTGAGTGAAGATTAGTGAAAAGACCATGGTCGCTATAGTGAGGCACTACGGTATTTAGTATTTTACATTTTCAAAAATTTCTAAATTCGTTAAATTTTTTTTTTAAATTCCATTTAATGTTAAATTTTAAAATTTATTGGGCAATTCATTGCGCAAAATTTTTTTCTCAATAAAATTCGAATAAAAAAATTTATTTTTTTTTAGGCTGATAAAATGTAATCCAATTGATTGAATTAGGCTTTTTAGTTAAAATTTAGTTAAAATAAAAGGAGATATAACATTTTTAGTCTTCAAATTTAATTAAAAGACTAGTTCAGGCTTCATTTACAGCAAAATTTATTGGGAACAAAACTTCCATTCTTTTCCTTTTTTTTACACATGTTATATTTGACCAATCAGAAAAAAAGTTGCATTTTTATTAATTTTCCTCTTTCACTCAATATGAATCTACCTTTTCAACCCCAATCTAAATTCTTAAAAAGTTAAAAAAAATGTATTTAACCATGATAAAAATATACTGAAATAATTTTTTTTTTAAAGAATTTAAAAAAAAAATATTCCGGAGCCTCTCTCACCCAAAGCGAGAATCATACCACTAGACCATAAGGCCTTCATATGTTTCTTTAAAATTTACATATATTTTTTGAGATTTAATTATCCATTAGAATATGCATTTTAGTCAATTATTATTATTTGATAAATAGGGCTGCACACTTTACTTTGCTTTCATTTACTTTACCAAGTAAAGTAAACAATCTTCTTTACTAATTTTCTTTTTTAAGTAAATTAGGTATGGTACAAATTTACTTTTTTTTCTTTTAAAGTAAATTAAGTAAATAAAAAATTTACTTTTTAATTAAAATTGAAATTTAAAATTTACTAGTGTTGAAATCGAATTGAAATTTGAAGGAATTTTAGCAATTTAATTTTATTGAAAATTTAAATATGGAATTTAAATTTTAATTGCCTTTAAATTTTCAATTTGATTTGAAATAATAAATAATTTATCAAAATAAATTTGAATTTTCAAATTAAATGTAAATAATGTTTGAATTTTGATTCAAATTTGTCTTAAATTCAAATATAATATTTAAATTTTTTTAATATTTAATTTCCAAAATTAAATATCATTTAAACATTGGGTAATTTTTTAAAAAATCTGACACACGAGGCCTGGGATGGGTGGGTCATTTTCAGTGAAAGAAAACCTTTGTGACAAGCTTTTCTTACAGTCAAATTATGGTGATAAAATGTCAGAAAAGTTCAGAATCTTTACGGTAGGGGAGTCTTCTAGAAAAAATAAATTTTAATGACAAACAATAATTAAAAAAAAATTTTGCATTTATAAATAATTTAAAAAAAGCTAAATAATTAATCAAAACTAGTTTAAAAAAATTGATTTTATTTTGATATTATTTTTTATTTTTGTTAAACGTTTTTGTAAAATGGAATCTAGCTTTGAATATAATTTTTCTGGTCACGAATTTGGTGACCAAACTCTGGTCATAGAAAAGAAAAATTGTTCACAAAATTTTAGATAATTAAAATTTTTAATTTGTCTACTGGTAATCAATTTAAAAAAATTATATAAAAATAGATTGAAAGTTTCATTTTTAAATGCTTAAACAAATTATAAAAGAGCTAATTGTTTATGCTCGATAAAATATTGTTACCGAAAATACTGAAAATTAAGCATAAATGACTGACATCGACACTTTTGTCTTTAGAAGATACTATAGCTTATAGATATAAGAAAACCTTAAAAGCTTCAAAACAAAAATTTTATTTGAACGCTTTTTTAAAGGCTGATCAAAACTCTTGTTAATCAGCTTTTATTTATTAATTGACACATTAATTAAGTATCTAAAATTGGTGAATTTTTATTTTATTTCGATAAAATTTACTTATTTAAAAAAACGAAATTATCAACTAGTGAATAGGTTTTAGGATAAAATTTTTGAAATAGAGTAAAAAATAAAAATAGCATTTATTGAAATATAAATAGCAATCTATTTCAAACTTTGAAAAAAATGTTTCATTAAAAACAAAATTTTCCGGTTATAAAAAAGCTGAATTCGTTTCAAAATTTTAATATTAATATTCCAAAAAAAAATATTGTTCATGAAAAATTTTTTTATTTTTAAATTGTTCACCAATTTTGTGACCTGAAATTATGTGACCAAAATGTTCACATTCTATCTTGATAACTTTGGTTAGATTTTTCGTGAAAAATTTTTCACACTATCGACTAGACCCAAATAAACTAGAGAGTATAAAATTAAATTGTAAAATTTGTGATTCATTGGTTCTCTTAGAAAAAATGAGCCAATATTTTAATCAAAAAACTTTTTTTATGAATTGTAATAAAATCAATTTTTCTAAGACCTGATTTTTTTTTAAATCTTAAAGGTCATTTTTTCCAAATTTAGGGGGGGGGGGGCTATTTGTATAGAAAAAAATAATTTTTCTGACAGGGGGTTGGGTCATTTCTCTTGAAAAAAAATCTAAAGGGGCTTAGTATCTGGAATTTTTCTAACAACTACCCCATGATTTAAATTCAAATTTTCTTTTTGATTTTCAAATTGTTGAAAATATTTTTGAATTCTAAAATTAATAAAAATAAACCATTTTTTTAAATTACTGTTAATATATTAAATTTAAACTCCACTTAAAATTACAACGCTTATCTCGATCTCTTGGTTGCATAGAAACCCAGTCATTAAAAAAAAATGTAACATACATGTACCTTAATGCATAAGGATATAAAATTTAAGCATATAAAATTTTGAACGCCAGATTGATTAGAAAAAGAAATCAAGTAGAAAAAAATATTATTTTTAAAATAATATTTTTATACAATAATGGACCTTTTCCAAAAAAATATCATTTAAAAATTAATTAAGCTTAGGATGTATCGGGAACGATGAAGCGAGAGACGTAACGGACAAAAAATTTACTAATTAAACAATGACTTTAATATAAGAATAGACTATAAGACTTAATTTTTCTAAGAAAATTGTGATAATTTATAAATTTTTAAAATAGAAAAGAATTAGACTATTTAATTATTGTTGGCGATCAAAAACTGTGGCAAGTACGATTATTTCATAATCAATAGTCAATACTTACTTTTATTTAAAGAATTAGACTTTTTAAAAATCTCTTATGTTGCTGCTGATGTAATAATAGTTTATCAAAAATTACCATAATTCTTATTTTGCTTATTTTTAGAATATAAAAAAATTTAAAAATGATTTATTTTTAAATTTTTATTGTATTTGAAGTTATCATTCAATTTGATTCGATAATTTAAAAATCAAATTTTTTTTTAATTCAAAGTTCCAATTTAAATTTAAATAATATTCAAATATAAATTCATATTTTAAATATATTCAATTATAAAAATCAAATTTTTAATAAATTTAATTTCGATATTTAAATTGTTTTTATATTTGATTTTAGTAATATTCAAATTCCAATTCAAATTTCAAATTCGATTTACAACACTAAAATTTACTAGTAAAAGTAAATTTTTACTTTACTTTATTTACTTAAAAAAGAAAATTTGGTAAAGTTTAATTTACTTTTTACTAGTAAAGTAAAGTAAATGTGCACCCCTATTGATAAAATTAAAAATGGTTAAGATATTGTAAGAGCTTCGATGGTGTAGTGGTTATCACATCTGCTTTACACGCAGAAGGTCGCGAGTTCGATCCTCGCTCGAAGTACTTTTTTTTGAAATCTGCTCAATATCGTGTAAAATCAAAATTAAATTTATTTTTTAATGTTCAGTCAAAACTTTATAAAGAGAAATAGAAATTTCTCTTAATTTTATTTTCAAATCTTCCGATTAAATTAAATAGATTAAATTTATCAAAATTAAATTAATAATCAGTATTAATTTTCACAGAATTTGTTATTAAAATAGCACAATTAAGTGCATTCTAGTTATCATTTACTTATATGGCATCTCTTCGTTTTATACTTCGTATCACATTCAAATCCAATGCGGTCTTCTGAAACTACAAGTAATTGATCAATCTCGCCTGAACGACTTGCAGTGACGTTATGTTCCACATTTTTTTACTTCCATTATCTGAATCAGGCCTTTCGTCAGTGTCTTGATCATTTGATTCTTTTTATACGTTTTCATCTTTATCATATGATGAAACTTTTTGTTGAGCGACTCCAACTTTTTCTTTTTTTCTATTAATAATCAGCAGCAATACGCTTCATAATTTTTTTGAAGGACAAAGTGATAATGCAAAAATACTATATACCCATGGTTTAAAATCCAGATCTTCAATGTAATTTGATTTTAATCCAACATTTGCTAATTTTTTAATAAGCCTTTGACTAGGGATGTTTAGTGGTTAACCATTCCGGTTAACGATTAATAACCGGTTAACCGATTTTGAAATATCTGGTTAACTGTTTAACCAGCTTTTAAAATTTTGGTTAACCTAGGTTAACCTGGTTAACCATTTTATAATTAAAAAAGACTCATATAATAATTAACGACTACTATGAAAAGAACTTAAGTACTCATATTAAAAACTTTTTATCTCTTTCGCTGTTATTTTGTTGATTTTTTTTAAATTAATTTTGAATTTTTATACAGAACAGAAATTTTAGCGTGCAAAATAGTTCAATAAGCTTACCAGACACTCCAATAGCGTTATTTAAACGGCGATTTAGCCTCTTTATACTATTTTTTTTTTAAATTGTTTAATCAAAGACATAAGTTCGTTAAATATTTCATTTTGATGCAATTTTATTATCTTAAGCAGCATAGTTTGCTGCACTTGTTGGTTTAGTCTTCAAAAATTGTGCAATTTAAATTGCGTATTTTATTTATGCTTTTTTTAATATTGTAATATCTCTAAATACGATGCTAAATATGTTTTTTTTCTTAAATATTTTCAGGCATGTTAAAGTTTTTTGTCTATTTTCTTTTTTTCAATTTTTTGACCAACAAAAATCGCTCTGCAAAACACCTAAAAAGACTTTTGATGACAAAAAAAATGTTGAATAGTGAAGCAAAACTTGCTGCGCCTGTTGACAACGACTGCAAAAA
The DNA here is from genome assembly GCA_002922825.1 of Brachionus calyciflorus. Classification (NCBI taxonomy): domain Eukaryota; kingdom Metazoa; phylum Rotifera; class Eurotatoria; order Ploima; family Brachionidae; genus Brachionus; species Brachionus calyciflorus. The sequence continues at coordinate 110,902 of NTPY01000608.1, read as the reverse complement.
ATCGTGCAATTTTAATTGCGTATTTAAATTAGACTTTTTTTTAATGGTGTGCAAAATTTCAGAAATCTCTGAATTCTGAGCGAATTTGCACACCATTAAAAAATGAGTAATTTTCTCTAAAAAATTAAACAATTTAATCTGTTAAATTTGGGTCACGTATTATGTTACCAAGAAAAATTTTTTATGATAGAAAATTAACTTTGGTTAGCCAAAAATTTGAATTTAATATAAACTATTGAAATCTTAATTATCCAACACAACTAAATCAATATATCAAAAAATCAAAATACAGCAGAGCTAATGAAAAAATGGCGGAGCCGTACCGAACCGTAAAATTTTGACCAATTTCATAATTTTATTGTCGAAAAAGTCAATGTACGGTACGAAGTAAAGTTCAAAGTACGGTGTACGGCTCGCTTTTAGGTATGAAGGACGATCCGAGTACGGTAGGGATGCGCTTTGGTACGTTACGATACGAATTCGGTTCGTTATTTTTTCATTAGCTTAGTGTATCTTTTTCTATTAAAAAAAACAAAAAAAAATGTTTGTCTGTAGAAAATACAGACCAAAACTTATGTGACCTTAAAAAAAAAATTCCGGTCACCAAAACGAAGAGTCATCCGGTCGCATTTCCAGCGAGACCACCTTTTTTTATTTAAAAGAATTAAAAATATAATATAATCTTCAATATAACATAATCTTTTTTTCGATTTTTTTTCTCATTTTTGATGCTGGTTTAAATTTAAAAGTTTCAGTTTTAAAAGTGACATTTATCTTTTGAAAAATACGTTATAAGTTTCTAAATAAATAAATTTTAGACAATTTTTATTTAAGATTTGGCAAGTTTTTTTTTAATTAGATTTTTTTTATTTACAATTTTTTTCAAAAAAGGCCAAAGAATGGAACTTATGTTCCCAATTAATTTTGCTGCAAATAAAGTCTAAACTAGTCCTTTACTTAAATTCGGAGTTAAAAGCTGCTTATCTTTTTTTATTCCACCTTAATTTAGGCATATTTTCCTTTTACTTATGGTTTGAAAAAAATCGAATTTTGTTTTTTTTACTAATTTAGAAGACAAGTATAAATTATGTAAACACACATGATTCAGCAATGTTAGCCTTTTGTCTTCTAAATTAGAAAAAAAGCAAAAATTTCAATTTTCTAAACCAAATGATTCGTTGATTCAAGTCAAAAATTTAGTTAAAATAAAAAGAGATAAACAGCTTTTAACCCCGAATTTAAGTAAAGGACTAGTTCAGGTTTCATTTTCAGCAAACTTTATTCGTAACAAAAGTTCCATTCTTTGGCCTTTTTTGAATAAAATTGTACATAAAAAAAATCTAATTAAAAAAAAACTTGGCATTTGTAAAATTTTTGAAGTGAATCTATAAATAATTAAAAATCTGATTTGTGCTCCAAATATATAATTTTATTGGTTTACTACCTCTTTTTAACTCATTTACTTTTTTTGTACCAAGTATATACCAAAATATTTCAAAAATTAGTTTTTTAACTAGATTCAACTCTCATCTCAATGAAAAAAAAATTCTAAATCATTCATCAAAATTAAAGTAAACAGTCAATAATTTCAAAAAATTTAACCTGAAATTTTTAGTAACATTAGCCTTTTTTTTCCCTGGTTAACCGGTTAAAGTGGTTATGGTTAACCAACTTTTTGGTTAACCAAATTACGGTTAACCATAACCATTTTAACCATTAACCGTCTGGTTAACCGGTTAAATTTTAACCACTGAACATCCCTACCTTTGACCAAAATGAAACATACAGTCTTTGTTTGAAACATACAGTCGTCACGTTAGATACCAATTTAAAATAATATTGAAATTTCGATTCTAATTAATTTTTCTTTTTATTTCATTACATTCATTGACTAGTATCTAATAAACTAATATCTTTATGATCTTTGGCTTAAAATAATCTTTTTGTTTAGCTGACTATAAATCTGAATTAATTGAATTTTTTAAATCCGGATTTACTTTTGGGCGCTAAAGCAACAAATCAATTGAGTTCTTTAGCTAAAATAAAATCATAATTTTAGAATACAACAAAAATTTCCAGCCTAAAATGGTAATCTTACTAGTTCTATTTAAAAGACACTCATAATACTCATGAAGATATTTTCCATAAAAAAAAACACAAAATTTCTTAAAATCAATACAACACTCAAAATCTTGTCATTTCAATAAAATAAAAAACTAATTAAATAGCTCTAAAATACCCTTTGTATATTGATTTTAAATAAAGGTTATTTTTAAGTCCTATAACAAATAAATTTATAAAGTTTATAAATCTTAAAAAAAAAAATAACTTGACCAAGAAAAAAAAAATAATTAAAGACCTTAAATACACAAAAAGCTAACAAATCTCAAGTGCATTTTTTTAATAATTAGATAGAACGGTTAATTAAATGATAAATACAATCGATTTTGTTTTATTTTCTTAAGAAATTTCTTATAAAAAAAAATAAAATTTTTTCAGCAAAAAGTTATCGAGAACACATGTTGTAAGAAGTGAAAATCTCCACGAATGGCAATATTTAGCTTAAAAGATAAGATTCGATAACATATAAGGATAACAAAAAAATTCAAAAGGCGATATTTTTTTTTTTTTTATTTTAATTTCATTTATTTGTTTAATATCAGCTAAAAATCCATTAGTATCAAATTGATTTGAAAATAAACATTGCCAATATGTTGTTGCTTATTCAATCAAAAATATTTAAATTTTTTTCAAAAGATATCTTCTTTATATTTTCTTTTTGTTCATCGTAAAGTTTTAGGTTTCTTGATGGGTTATTTATTTTCTAATAGATAAAGTTAACTAGTTTATACGGAAGTATTAAGTTCTGTTATTTATTTTTGAAAAGTAATTTTTTTTTTCTAAATCGATTTATTTCGATTGAATGATAAATTAATCGATTTTTACAACCTATCGAGTTTAACAGATAACTGTATGTATTTTTTTCTGTTTTTCTTTTAAATTGATTTTTAATGGTGACGGGACCTTGAAAATGTATAAAGAGTTTTAAGAGTTCCCATTGAGATAACGAATTAAATTGATTGTTAATTAAATATGGGATTTGAAATCAAAAGAATGTATATCCTTTTTAAATTAATTTAACATCTAAAATTATTTTGAATGGTAAGAATTTGACCTTTTCTTTTCAAATGAGAAGTTTACTTGGTTAATATTGTTATTATTTATTGAATCCCAAATTAACTTTTTAGTTTGTGAAAATATTTGCTCTTTTGAAATAAGTCAATTTAACAAGTAAATTAATAAAAGAAAGATGACTTTTTTGTATATATAAGAATCTTAAAATTATCGTAGATACTACTTTTTTCACTTGGTGAATTTTTTAAAAGAGTAGTCACTCAAAATTATAATATACTGTTTTTGTCTCGAAAAAAAATTGGTAAATTTTGTTCAAGACAATTTTCGAGGAAGCTTTTATTTATTTATTTAAAATATATTTTAGGGGGAAACCCAGGGCCGCTCCGAACGGCATACGCCTTCTTTTCAGCCCCAAGTTAAATAATTACATTTAATTGTGAAAAAAAAGTTCGATTAAGAAGAGATCAAAATTTAAATAAAATAAAATAAAAAAAAAAACATAGAGAATAAGAAAATAGTTGCGAATAAATAATAAACAAGTTTGGTAGTATGTACAAATTCGATTTATGGTGTGTAATTGTCGAGGAAGCTTTGATCCTCATGAAATTATGAATTTTAAAGCTTTTAAAGAACTTAGAATCCTTATTTTCGAATTTTTCTTAGGCAAGTCAAGTTTAAATTAAGCAATTTTTGTTAAAATTCATTCACTTAAAAGTATCCTATTTTCAAAACATTTTGTTGAAGAATTTCAATAAATGATTACAATCAAAAACCATGAAAAATTTAATTATAAATTAGATTAATTATTAAAGAAAAAATTATTTTTCAAAAAGCCTAACATTATATGGAATTATAAAATTTCTTGTTTTAAGGGTACCAAATTAAATCTAGACATATTTCCCTAATTTCTTACCGTATTTACTCGAAATTAAGAATAATTCGAATTAAATTTTTTTTCTTCTAATTGAATAAAACTTAGACAAAAAAAACACAATTAGAGTTAATTTTTCTTTTTTTTTAACTCAAATAATATTCATAATTATGCCAATTTTTTAATGTCCAAACAAACACGCACCCGTCTTTTTTAAAATATCTTTTTTTTTGTACCAATAAAATTTGTTAAAAAACAAAATTTTATTTTATAATTTTTTTAAAATTTTCTCAAATAGAGGAAGATTTAAATTTTATTTGAGTTATTTTTTGGAAAAAAAAATCACTCGAAGAATTTGTTTGATGTGCCGGTATTTTCTTAATATCGACTAAATACGGTAAGTTGTTTCTAGCATAGTTCTTTTGAAATCGTTAGAATATGTGAAATGTATGTATTCCGTGAAATTTTTTAAATGTCAGCTTAATTTATCCGTAAAAATATAAAATACATAAAGTTATATGATCATATTTAATTGTTACGTAACATAATTTTCAAAAAAAAGCTTTATTTGCATTAATATTTCAAATTTAAGGTCTTTAAGCGTTTATTAAATAAGTAGATAATACAATTTTTAGAATTTATTTTCACATTACAATTAATAATTCAATATTTTTAATGGACTTTTTTTTTTGAAATTTATTAAAAGACACCTTATTACGATTTCAGTGTGTATCTATTAATTTCAAATAATAAGCCAACAACAATAAATTACAAAGAATCAAACAACAACAACACAAAAATTCACTAAAATATTTTAGAAATAATCCGAATTTTCTAAAAATTTGTTCCAGGATTATAATCAACTATTAAAATTATTGATAATTATATTTTTATATTTTAGCAATACAAAATCTGGAAAAAATAATTTTTTTTATTTAAGTTTAATCATAGAGAATATTTATTTGAAGCTAGAGCGTTTTGTTTCTTTTTTTGTTTTGATTATTTTCACATTTTTTATTAAGTAATATTTAAAATAAGGTTATAATTTTATTTCTAAAATTTCCAGAAATCAAAATAATTTTTTTACTGATCATTTAAAAAAAAAAATTTAAGTGATCGAAAAATTTGTTTTAAATTTTTCAAATGTCTTAAGGAACAGAATTTACCACTTCCATCCAATAACTCAGATTTTTACATACTTTTACATAATAATCAGGGCTTATTAGGGTCTTAAATTATCCTATTATTAGTTGATAAAAATTTTCAATAAGAAAATTCACGACTGACTTAAGAATCTTATTTTCTAATCAATCTTATCAATATCCTATAACATTCTTGATCAATATCATGACAAATCCTGCCTGAGATTTTATTAGAATATGATTCTTGCTATATCTTGAGATTTTCCGTAACTCATACTCACTCATATTAATTCATATTTAAAACCAATTGATGCAAGTTTTCAAAAAAAGGGACCAATTTAGAACCAAAATCAAAAATTACTAAAAGGGCTAAAAATAATGATTAAATTTTTTTTGGTTTTAAAATGGCTCTTTATTTTTGTTGAAAACTTGCCTTGACTAATATCCTTTAATTTCTTTTTAAGTTTCGATCTCGATAAATGCTGGGCTCATTCACGAGGTGATCTTATGATCTTTCATGAAAATCAAGAAAAGTGACTGGATATTGTAAAAATTAGAAAACCTCAGACATTTTCACACGAGTTCGCTGAATATGTAAGGATAAAAAGACCAAAAAATGATTGAGAATAACCACGGCAGTACTACATTATTTTAATTAAGTGCTTTGAAAGGTCAAAACTATGATCATTTCTTTTAGTAATATGAGTTCAATAGTTTTAATGAAAAAATGGTTGAATATTGAGCTAAAAACCTTAATTAGATTTTATACGAACAAATCATTTATTATTTATAATTATATAAGATTTGATTTATCTTGAGCTTTTTTTACCATTACCTTTACAATATTGTTATTCTTGTCATTATTTTAAACCAAAAATGAAAAAATTTTATTCGGTAATGCTCAGACTTTTTTTAGTTAAAAATCGTAAAAAAATTTCAAATGGACAAAAAAAAATTCGTTAAAAAATAGTATTTTTCTTTGGTTTTTAAATAAGTTATTTACCCTATTACCTTGTTTATAATTTTCTTTAGTATGATTTCCCCCTTCAAAAGAGCGATTTTTAGTCGCTTATAAGTAAGGTTTTACGGTAAGGTAAACGAAAGTTTTAAAATATTTATTTTATTTATTTATTAAATAAATAATTTGGAAGAAAACCCCAGGGTTCGTCAGTTAGGTGCAATTGAACACGATTAGAAATTACATTAGATGTTTGGATGAGCTTGTGTATTTAAGCAATACAAAGGTTGAAGCTGAATCAGCGATTAAATTTTAAAAGATCATTATTGACAATTTCGATGTTTAAATAAATTATTAACAGAATTAAATTAAAAAATAAAACATGCTTTTTTATGTCAACATTTGTATCTTACGATATTATTTCAAAATTCAATATTTTTAAAATTCATTTTAATTAAAACGACAATTAATGGCAGTGAATGAAGGATTGTTCTGTTTCTAAGAGAATATTTCCATAATATTAACTCATCTGGATCTTTAATATCTTAATCTTTATCCTTCAAAAGAAATTAGAAATAGGTGAGTGTACAGGAATAAGTAACAAATTAATACATTTCTTAGAAATTTTCAAAATTTTTGAAATTATTTAAATTTATCCTAGACTTAATATTAAATTTTTTTTCTCTTCCCTCTGAAAAAAGAAATATTTCAACAATTAAAAAATAGTCCCGAATAACTCGATATCAAAAAATTGACATATTGTAAATTTTTTCTCTCTTCATTAATTTTTTTTTTGTCGATATTTTTCTTTTCCTAAGAGCGATACATTTCTCTTATCAAAAATGAATAATTTTAAAAAAATTTAATAATTGTATCGAATCCCTCAAGAAAAATTTCTAAATACGGAAATTTGCATCTTTCTTTCTTTATTATTTGGAGAATATCAGAATATGTTTGAATACCGATTAATTATCTGTCTTAACAAAAAAAAAAATGTATCAAATATGCCACTAGGAAACAACAATTACTTCTAGGAGAAGAAGATTCTTATTCATTCTTTTTTAGTTTTCATCAAGCAAATCTACTTAATATTTTGACACTTTGATTTTTTGGAAATGTTTCCTCTAAATATAAAGAGAGATGATAATCATAAGATAATTTCTAAAGAGGACTTTTCAATTGTATAACATCTTTAAGTACCTTAGCTTAAAAGAAAAAAAAATCAATATTTAATAAACTGACAGATTTTCCTCAATAAAAAAAAATTGTCAATTTATAAAAAAGTAATAAAAAGCACCTTGAGTTGTTTTATTGAAATTTTTTAAAATAAAAAAAAGCAATTAATCAACAAAAACTTGATGAAATATGATTTTTTTTTCTTTAATTTCTAGATGAGGTTCAAAGATTAATTCAAAAAAATTAGCGTTTTTTTTTTTAAAAAGCAATTTTTAATCGATATATGATATTCATCTTTTTATAAAGTGAATATATTTCAAAAAAAAAAATCAGTTTTATTTTATCTAGATTTACTAAGTAGATTTTTTGTAGCTATCATTTTTCGGATATATATATATTCATTTCAGAAAATCTAAAATTATATTCCAATATATTGTTCAAGTAAGCGAAACAGATTAGACAGAGTGAAAGAGAGAGAGAGAGAGTAAAAAAAAGATTAGTATTCCTAGAAAGCAAAATATTGAAATTAATATTTGGTTGACAACTAGTTTTAAGTTAAAAAGAGAATTGAAACAATTGAAATATTGATATTTTGGCCTATTTCCTCTTTTCATATTCATTATATTCATATTAGAAAATAAATAAATAAATAGTTTATTTTAATCATTTCAAATAGTTTCGATTGACTTAATAAGAACATATTATTAAGAAGATTTGGCTATTCTTTTTATTGTTGAAAAAGAAAATAAATTATATTTTTTTTTCTCTAAAAACAGCTTTACCACTTCAGTCTGTTAATTCTGATAAGAATCGTTTTTCTTTTAAATAATTTAAAAGTTTAGAGTTCTTATAAATTTTTTTTTTCTATTTATCTCATAAGGTTAATCTTATAATATTTTTTAGGTAGAATATTCTTTTATGATGTATGGAATTTAATTAAATGACAAAACCGATTAGTTCCAGTGCATAGGTTTGAATATGAATATTTAAATTTTAAGTTATTTGCTTTTTTTTTCGACATTCTGTTCTTAGTTTTTCAATTAAAAGTTTTGTTAAGTTTTCTAAAAATGCTTTAGAAAAAAGGCGAAATCCAAACCTTCTTGCAATATTTAGGATTTTTAAAGTAGAAAATATTTGAAAGGACATGCTTTTTAATTTTTAAATACCGTAATCACTCGATAGTACAGCACTTGCTTCGAATTAAAACCGTGAGCGTTACCATTACCATAAGTGTTAGTAGTAGTAGTAGTAGTAGTAGTAGTAGTAGTAGTATTAGTAGTATTAAGAACTGCCACTTGAAACTAATTCAAGTGAACTCATTGAGCTGTAGCAGTCAATCCATATGACCAGCAAGTTATTTTTGTCAACTTGTTCCAATTATTAACAACTCTGTTAGTAAAAAAGTTAAACCTTGGAAGACAATTTTTTACCTTACCACGATGAATTGTTTTACTGTGCCTTCTCAGATTATACATCTTATGACCATCGCTAGCGTCAAGTAAGATAAATTTATGATATTACTATGTAATTTCCGCTTGAATCATAAATTTTACAGGAGCTTAGATTTTAATGAAAAAATTAAGCTTTTGTTTTAGTTTAAAGAAAGTGAAAAAAATATGGAAACAATTCGTCATAAAATATTAAATTTACTCAACGTAAGGCTCAAGTCTTTTTTTCAAAGCAAGTAGTGTAGTAGCTGTATAAAATCGAAAATTTTCAAAATTGTACCACTCCCATTTTTAAAAGCCAAAAGGTCAATGAACTCATTTAAGTAAAAAAATCAATAGGTAAAAATCTGAAATCCTAGTTTCGTGCCATGATATAACTATCGAGTGATTACGGAAAATAATAATTCAGCTTTTAAAAGTCCAGTTAAAGGTTCATTAGGAAATGTTAAAGTTGAAAGTTACCATAAACTCTTGATAATGAATTTTGCGTAGCAAAAAAGACAAATTAAAAAAAATACCAGAAACATTAATCGGATATAATTTTAAAATTTATCATAAACATTCCAAATCAAAAAATTAAAAAATCGTTTGAAGATTTTTCCACGTATAAAATTATTCATTCTTTTTATTTGTAGCGTATTTTCTTGCGTAAAAGCGAAGAATCTAAGTCTTTAATGACTAGTTTATTAAAATTGAAATTTTCTGATAGAGTCTTATGAGCCTTTATTTCTTTATAATACACCACTTCTATCGAATTAGTTTCGTAGCCGTATCGGAAACGTATCGTACTGTATGCCGGACGGCCTCGACCGTCTTTTGTTTGTTGCCGTATTTCTTTCTTGATATTGGTTTGCATTAAAAAAAAAGATTGAACCAGTCAGAAAAGATAAAATTCATTCGTATAAATTCGTTTTTTAAAACTATTACGCATATCTTTTTAGAATTTAAATAAACTGAGATTTTTTCGAGGGTATTATGAGAATTAATGGGTACTTTATTGTAAAAACCCCAAATGAAAGTCGATTCAATGATGCAACAAAAATTCTTTAAAAAAAGGTTTCTTTTCAATATTTTTTCTTGAAATCTAAAAAATTTTTATCTTTTTTACTATTGCTATTTCTTGATCCGAGTGAGTAAAAAAGGAATTGTTAGGTTGTTTTTATTTTTCTTGTAAATTATTAATAGAAGAAAAAGGAGAAAAATAAGAATTAGTCGATGTGGATTCAATTTATTATAAACAAGAAAAAAAAAACGATATCTTTTCATGCAATCAAATTTTAATTTTAAAAACTTGATAGAGTAAAGTAATAATAAAATTTTAAAAAATTTAGTTAATAGCCTTTTCGATAATATTTAACAATTTAATTTAAAAGATAAGACTCGATTTACTTTCGAAATTATACTTGAAAAGTTCAGACACCAATGGTCCTCGATAAAATAGAGATTTAAATAATTTTTTTTTGTTTTCTTTCAAATCTCAAGTCAATTAAAATTTTATCAACGAATTTAATTAATTTCAAATAACTTGTATTTTTTAGTTTTTGCAAATAAATTTGAAACAATCAAATCTTAATAATAATCTTGCTAGAAAAAAAAATTTTGAAATAAAAGAAAATATTTACTTTTTGAATACAAGATTAGTTTTTTTTTTAAAAAAAAAAGGAAAAAACTTCAATTTTTTATTTTGTATTCGAATCTTTTGGAATTTCAAATCAGGTAAATTTACAATAATAAATTACAAATATATTTCTTATTAATTATTAACGCAAAAAGATTTAATTATAAACAAATAAGTTTTACTTCTTCTCTTTCTATTTTGCAATTTTAAATTTCTACGATAAGTGTATTTATATGTAAAAAAAAATAAAAAACAATTTTTTTTTCTTATCATTCAAAATTCAAGTGAGAATTTTTTTTTCCACAATATTTTGACACGCAACTTATTTCCCGAAATTATAGCCTTTCGAAAATTATATTTTGCATGTAAATCCTTAGTTAAATTAGGAAAAAAATTAAGATTTAAAAAAAAAAAACCTAGTTGAAAATTAACTCATAAATTTTCAGCTTTATCTGTATAAAAAAAATATATATATGTCTAGCTCCTAAACTCTCTCTCTCTATCGTATTCTCTTAATTAAAACTGAATTGTAAAATCACACTAGAATTGAAATCAATCAAATAAATAGAACTTAAAAAAATTGAAATCTTCCTTTTTATTTTTATAAGGCTTAGCTGAATTTAATGGTTTCGCTCATTTTTGTATAATTAATCAAGCTTATTCGAATGAAACACCTTAATGACTATTTCTATACAAACCATAAATATTTAAATACTTACCTTTTTTTAATTTTAATTTAATTTTTCTTTTTTTTTTTAGATTTTTAAATTAAAATTAATAATACCAGACCACAATACAATTACTGTCAAAATATTCTACTTTTAATTAAGCGTTATTTCTAAAGTTTATATTTCAAAAAAAAAAAAGCTCTTTTAATCGTGTCGTAGAAAAATTCCAATGATCCGAGTGTACTGGCTATGGATGCTTAACGTAATAGATTGTTTAAATTTCATGGGACTGCTATTTTGTTAAAGCTTGTTATACTCAGCTAAAATTATACTTTAAAAATATTTGTTTTTTCGAGGAGATAGTTGGATATCGATTTAATAATAGCAATATTATTTTAATGTTAATTAAATAAATATATCTGATTGAGTTGTGTAAGATTAGAGTGGTCTTTGGTTTCTATTAGTATATGACCTCTTTGAGGAGTTTATCTTTATTTTTTTATGTGGTTAAAAAGGCTATTGAAAGGTAGATAATTTTGTTGATTAGAATACTGGCGAGAGAAATATATATGAGATTTTTCATTCTATTAAATTTTAACCCAATTTATATTCAAAAATAGTGATAAAAAAATGATCGATTCAATCAAACATTTTTTTTTGTATGTAGAATCGTTCGAGTAGCAAAAAATTTATAAATTAAGAAAAAAAAATAATAAGATAAAGTCTTATCTTAGAAATAAAATATATTGTTATGGTAATCGACTTTATAGACTGATAAAATATTAAAATTGAAAAAATAATAAAGTATCTTTGGATTAAGAATATTCAAAGTATAGTGACGGAAATATCTTGGGATATCTCAAAGTTTTGCTTATTACCTAAATTTACATTTTTAATAAAGAATTCAAACGTACTTTCGAACCGTGCCTTATTTGTAAAATCGAATAGAACAGTGATTCTACCGAATTTTAATTAAATTTTAAAATACCAGAATTTAATGTATTGTAAAAAAGGCTCTTTAAAGATTTGATCAGTTGGTATATTGACCAATTCAACAAATCACTTCTGTAAGTGTTAGTGGAAAAGGAAAACTGTAACATTATATATTTTTAAATGTCACTAATGTTCTTTAAAAAACTAAAATGTAATTTTGAGGATCCGACGTCCTTGAAAATTTCCCAAATTTAAAATTAAAATTTTATTATTTTTTAATCAATATATGAAAAATATTTTTTGTAACAAAACAGAATTTCGAGAAAAAAAGAAGAAACAATTAAAATCAGTTTTTCGAATTGAAATCGTATTTATTGAATTTAAAGTTTTGATCATAAAATTTTTTTAAAATTGTTTCAAATTTTTAAATTAAAGAATCCTAAATTTCTACGGATGCCATTCTTTTAACCATTTCACACTTTTAACCAAAATTAAAAAGAAATAAATTTTCTACATTACAAATAATTTTAAACATTTTCTTGAAATTCATTATGAACTTAATTTACATTATGTCAAAGTTTAGTTTTCAACAAAAGCTATTTCCAACCGAAAAACGTTTTACCTTAAAGAGAATAATAATAATAATTTAAAATACATTGTTCCTTAAAGCTAATATTGGTTTGTCCAATCTGGGACTGTGAAGTTTATTTCTATTCACTCATTTCAGTTTAGTATTTTAAGTGCTATTTTTTTACGAAATAAATTTTTTGGTATTCAAAAATTAAATTACAAACGTCTTTTAGAAATGAAAAATAAACTTAAAAGTATTTTTCTTTTAACAAATTATGGAAATCTTAAACAATTGCCAAAAGAGAGAATTAAATTGTTTTTGTCAAAAATATCCTTTTAGTTATGTTTCTAATCGGAATCTTGTCGTGTCTGCGAAGCTGTGTAGCTTTTACGTAGTGTATTCTTTAAAAAGTAATTTAATAAAAATTGAAGAAAAAAGATTTAAAAAATACAGCACTATTAATGAAAAAAAGCGTGAGCGTTACCCTACCGTTACTAATACATTTGTCGTTCCCGAAAAAAATTTTTTTGTTGGGAAATTTTATTTTGGTTACGATTAGAAATTTCATTTTCGAAAGAAAAAATAAAAAAAAAAAATTTTTTCGTGAACGGCAATTATAGTGGTAATGGTAACTCCCTATCTTTTAGCTGTGTGTTATTTTTTTCTTTAAAAATTCGTTTTTTTTCGTTTTTCAAAAATTAAAAAACAAATTCTTTTCCTTTTTTGTCACGATCGTTGTATAATCCTAGTGTCTATGTATGCCAAGCTTTCCAATTTTCTTCGAGTCTTGGAAATCCAATTTTGAGAAAACAAAATCAATCGAATCAGCTTGTAATTTCTTATGCTCAAAAGAAATAATACTAATAAATGGGTTGTTTATTTTTTTCTATGGTAGCTTTTTGTGTTGTTGCAAGTAAATGAATAATAAATTTCGGAATAGTTTTAATTATCTAATCATTTAAGCCTAATTAGATTATTAATCTATTTTTCCATTAACTGGATATTTCAAATTTATTGAATTTTTTTTTTCTTATTCGTTTTAATTTTTATTTTGTTCAAAAAGAAAAAATAAAATGAATTATAGCTCGAGGATAATAATTGATTTAGCTAGTGCCGTTAAGATTGATATTTATATCTTTCGTTTGATTTCGTTGCAGTTTTTTTTTCCTATTTTGAATGATCTTTACGAGTTTCTTCTTAAGTCCGATATTTCAAATACAAAGAAGAAAATCTGTTACATTTACCATGATTAATTATTAACATAGTAAATTTTAAATATTCTCTTTATTACTGTTTGTACTTACAACTCAAAAATGAGCCTTTCTTTTTTTAATTTGATCAAAGTAAGTACTATTAAATATTGAAATCAGGTGTATTGATTCCTTTTTTTTCTAATAACTTTTTTGCATTTCACATTGCAATATTAATTTTTTTTTTTTGTTGAATCAAGTTGGACCTGAACAGCTAAGATCAGCTCTAAGCATGCAACAGTTGCACTTTATTTAATGATATTTTTTATTTTTGAGTTTATTTAGTTCCTTAGGCTATTTATATACATATTTTTTGTTTTGTTTTGTTCGGCTCTTAAGTATTGAGGGGGATGAAATTTCAATCAACAAATAATACTTAATTTAATTATTGATTTTTGCTATTGATCATTTGAAGAACCAACAAAGAAATAAAGAGCATAAACAAACTTGTATTTATAAAATGTTTCAAAAAAAAAAAATCTTTTTAAAAATTTAGTTTCACTTGCCATTAAATTTTTTTGAAAAGATTAGTCTAATGCTTTCGATTGATGCCTTTTTAAATAAACAGATTTAAGGGCTTTTATGTCTGAGTAAGATTATTTTTTAAAAGGCTGTTCTTTTAATTTTTTTTTTCAAAAAATTTCTTCTGAAACGAAAATTTTTGTTTGTATTTTGCTCATGTTCTGTTTAAATTTTAAAATGGTTAGTTAAGTCATCAGATTTTCGATGGTAATTACTTAAGTTAAGGTGATAAAGCTTAAAGTAGCTGACCTTTTGAGCCATTTATTTAAATAACAAGATAAAGTAAATTTTTCATATTTCAGTTTTTAAATTTATTTTTAAGATAAAGATAAAAATGCTAATAGACGAAATTGAAGATTTATTTACAGAATAAATAATCTTAAGTTTTAAAGACACCTTAAAACGAAAAGAAAAAAAATTGACCCTTAGACTCTAAATCTACAGGATTTACAAAGTTTTTATGTTGAAAGTGAAAGAGAAAATTTTTAAAAATTAAATTGATTGAATTCATTAAATTATACATATTTACCAAAGTTTATTATTATTTTCTTGGAATTTAAAATTTTTGGTAGTAGTTTATTTATACCATACTGTGCCTAATAGAAGAAACACGATTTGGCAATTTTTTTTTCAATTAGACTTTTTTAATGCCTTCGAAGTAATGTGATTAAAATGAACTTTATCTTAAACCAAGCTTTTATTCGTGCTTAGTTTATATTCGAAAACTATAGTTGATTTTCTTTTAATTTTATACCGAATGCCTGTTTAAATAAAAATTTTATATACCGTACTTGTTCTCCTTTTAAACAATTAAAATTCTCATTCAAGGTGTCTAGCTTATTTTTGAGTTTAATAAAAAAATGAAGTAGTAGAATTTAAAGTTTCAATAACAAAAAAATATAGTTATAAACCTAATTCAATTATCGATTTAAGTTATTGGTCATAAACAAAAAAAAAGCTAAAGAATAGAGAACTTTTAAACACAAGTTTAACTTCAAGAAAATTTGATTTACTACGGAAATTTTTTTGTTTAAATTTAAAAAAAAAACTCAATTTGTTCTAACAAGTATAAAGCTTCCGGGCGTTTTTAATGAAATAAGTTTTTAAACTTCGGATCATTAGATTTGAAAGAGAAAATTAAGAAAAAATCACTTCAAAAGAAAAAAAACTCAAACTTTACTTTTGACTGGAATTTTTTTAAACCCTAAAGCTTTTTTAAATCCTTTTACTAAAAGGTGATTTTTTGTACTAATTGTTTTAATTGTCTTGAAGTCTTTAGATTAATCTATTCAGCAGCTACAACAAATCAACAATTACAAAATGCTAATAAATAACAGCCAAAATAAATTTTCCAAATGAAAAAATACTTTTGATTTTTTAACTTAGAAAAAATAAAAAAATGTCAGAATTATACCGTCAGATAATACTTTTTTTAATAGTCCTAATTATCAGTAGTCTTAATTTAGTATATTGTGTATCTCTATCGAAAACAACCGAAATAGCCTCGCTCACGGACACGACACGTTTAATTTTCACAAAGCAATCAGTCAAAAATCCCACAGAATTGAAACGAAAACGTTGTAAAAGGTGTCACTATTCCGAACTCGACATAGAGTTAATGAATCAAAATAACATTCAAAAGCAAAAATTAAAAAGCTATGATAAACTTTACAATTATGAAAGCAATGTAAATTATTTACCATCTTCTTCCAGTCATATAAAACAGCCAAAAACTAGAGACTATAATAAATATCATGACCAAGGAAATCAAAATGAGCCACATTATGAAAAAGAAATAATTTATGTAAATATAGGCGACTTGGTTAACTTAACATGTAAAATAAACAACAGGGAAATAGATTGGTATTTTATGGATAGAAATGGTACAACTACTGTTTTGTCGAATGGTTTACAATTACTAGTTTCAAATTCTATTCAAAGAGATTTGAGTAAGAATGAAAATGACTATGACTTTAATAATTTTAAGTCTTTGGTTAAGTATACTATTAACAGTGATAGAGAAACGATACATACTTTGACTGTTTATGTTCAAGGAAGAGAAGATGAAGGCATTTATCAGTGCATTGATTCTATTTCCGAATCACCAATGAAAAAAATTATTTCAGTTTATTTAAGTAAGTTTTTGGTACTATTTAATTTTTAACATTATATAGATTGATTATTTTAATTTTAGAAAATAAAGCAAGAGCATTATACTCAGTTTATGGTGGAAGCAATTCATCATCCTTAATATCCATTTATTGTTTATCTCATTTTTTAATTGGTTTTTTTGTTTATCTTAATTTTTATAGTCGAATTTGTTAATTTTTTTCTATTCACAATTAAAATTTTATAAATAAACTAATTTAAAATTTAATTATAATTATATTACAAATGTGATTGCTTCACATTAGATAGCGATTAAAGAGGTATCACAAATTCAAACCTTACCTTCTCTTTAAGTGTGAGTAAAATAGGATAAGATGTCCTATTTTTGAACGACTCTATAAATTAATTTTAAATTCAAATTTAAAAGTAAGTCTCCTATCCTTATTTATTAATAAACTGATTAAAACTTTAATTGAAACTTTTTTCAATAGAACCAAATCTTCGCGATTTAATACCGACATTGGAAGTAAAAAAACAAAATTTACTTTTTAAAATTTATTCATTAAAGTTTAAAAAAAATTTAAATAGTTTTTTTTTGTCTTACTTAAATTACTAAAATTTGTGACACGCTTTTATATATATAAATAGACTTATATGTCTTTATTTTGTTATTTTATTTTTTATGATAAAATAACGGCAAGATACGATAAATAAATAATCTTTTTTGTTTAAATTTAAAAAAAAAAAAATTAACAACGTGAGCAAATAAATACAAAAAGACGACAAATACTGACAAAACTCGAATATAAATTCAAAAAAAAAAAAGAAAAAAAACTAAAACAAAAAAATGCCAAAATAATTGAAATTTTTTCCAATTTTAACTTGAACATTTTAGAAATTTTTAAAACTTCATTTTAACTAGAAAGTTCTTAAAGTAAAAGCACCTTTTAAAAAAATACATAATAACAAGAAAACAAACAACAACAAAAAATTCGCTTGATTTATAGCTTTGGTAATCTCTCTTCATACTCATAGAATTTCTTTTAAGAAAATTTAACTTTAAGACAAAACAAAAAAAAATTCTAAAAATGTAAACATAAAAAAAGAGGATGCGCAACTAACATGTGGGATAAATATTGGTTAAAAACGGAACTGTTGAAAGAACATTTGAAGATGATAATGATATATTGGACGGAGATGTCGTAAATGGCATAGGCATCATGGAAGACGAAGAAGAAGAGCCTACATACGCTGATGAAGTAGACAATGGCGAAGATGATATCGAGGACGATACTGATGATGATAATGATCCAGATTTTTGCTTTTCTTGTTGCATTATTTGACTATGACGCTTTGAATGAAGTTGCAAGTGGTCTGAACGTGAAAATTTTTTATCACACTTGTCACATTTATATGGACGATCACCGGAATGTTTTCTCAAATGCCGAGTTAGCTCATCCTAATAAATAAAAATATTTTAGATTGTTGAACAATTTAAGATTAATTTTAATTTAAGAATTTAAGATTTAATTTAGCACGGGTCATCCCTAGATAAAATTTTTTTATTAGGAAAATACTCTTCAAAATTAAGAAAGTAAATTTATTAATATGCATTTTGAAAATTTTTAGTTTTTTTATAAAATTTTATTTTATAATAAAAAAACTTGATTGATCACATGCTGAAATTTTTGATTATTTCAGTAAGTTACCAAATTAAAGATACCAAATTGAAATTTTCTATTTTATTTTTGAAATTTAGATTTAAATGTGACTATGGTTAAAATCTTTATTTAAAAAAAAAGCTTATAAATCAGAGCCTAAAATGCAAAAATTTTAGGTAAAATTTGGCAAAAATCGTATTTTTTTGGCTAAAAGCGACTTAAGTTTGAAAGGAAAAATAGCACCCAATAAAAATAAACTTTAATAAGAATTTTTTAAAGATTTATCAGATTGAAATTAGCCATGTGATCAGTTGATCACCTATTACGTGATCAAACACTGATCACGGGTTTCGTTATGACACCTAACTCGGTGACCATGAATGATCACCTGATCCATTATATGATCACCAAATATTATTAATGACCACTTAGATTTTTATATGATCACATAATGATCAAAAAAACAAAATTGAATCGGAATTTAGAATTTCGACTTAAACTTAAAACTATAAAAACTTTTTTATGCAAAACAAAGTAAGCACCAAAGAAAGGGGATCGATTTCTGAAAGTATATCTAATAAAAAGCTACAAAGCTCATTAATATATTTTTTAGAAATTTAGTGCCGAACTTAATGACATGTCCAGCTTTAAGGAAATGTCGTTAAAATGGAGAAATTTCGTATTTTTTAAAATTGATTTTATAAAATACGAAATTTTAAAATAATTAAAAATTCTTAAATTTATGAAAAGGTGTTTTTTTGCTTGTATTATACAGTCTCTAAATCCTTCTTAGTGGATATCATTTACAAGAAATCCAGCTTGGCCAAAAATTTGAATAAAAGAGTAATAATGAAATCTAATCGAATTCATTTATTTGTGTTTTTTTAGACAGACAATTGTTACAGTTGTATTTTTTTTTGATTAGAATATTTATTTTATCCAAGATTTTTAAATAAAACTAAACTTACGGATCTAGCAAATTTCCATTTGCAATCAGGCCATTTGCACAAATAAGGCTTTTCACCAGTATGTATACGAGCATGCGCTTTTAAATGAGAGCTTTTTGTATAAGACTTTTTGCAGCCTTCATATTTACAACAATAAGTTCTTCTCTTTTCCAAGTCCTCGCAATTTCTTCTTTTATATCTTTTAGTCTCCCCCATGTCAACAGGTCTTTGCATTATAGTTGTCACATTTGGCTGTGTCAAATCAATCAAGGGCTCAAATAAATCTTTAAATTTTTTTGATTGTTTGTGTTGATTGAAATTAGGCTTTTTAATTTGCATATGTTTGCAGTGCTCTAAGCTTTGATCGTCCAAAATCAAATCATTATTATTTAAATTTAATCCACTTGATTTTATATCATGACCAACTATTTTTTCATGAAGTTGTATTTGAGTTTTATTATCTGGCTTAGGATTTTTGATCACTGAAGCAACTTTATTCTTTTTGTATCTATTTAAACTCAAGCTTAATTGATCCAAAGTATTTGTTAAGGCACCTGTAGAATGCAATTGGTTAATTAGAGATTGTTCATTTAATGGATTAGTATAACTGCTTAACGTGGTTGTATGACGCTGATAATTATCATAGAAATGGCCTTGAGTATGATTATAAATAGGTCCATTAGGATAAAATGGACAATTTGTAAAATTGTCTTGTTGACGAGTAAAATTTGCTTGGTTTGAAAAAATTGTATTGTTTGGTTGATGCTCAAAAGGAAAATAGTTATTTTCAACATTTGATTGATTAATATTATTATTATTAAATTGATTATTTGAAAGACTTGCTGATACTAAGTAATTGTTGTAATTGTTCATATTTGATTGGTTATTGTTGAGATCTGAATTTTTTAAGTTTTGTAATTCATTTTCAATATGATTTTGTTGTTGTTGGTAAAAACTATAAATACTAGTGAGTGTTGGAAAAGAACTAAAATCATTTGCTTTATTCTGAAAATTGCTTAGGTTTGGCAATAGAAATGGTTCGCTGGGACTAAAATTTTCCGATTCATTAGGCGAAGAGGATGGAGATATGTAGCTTGTTGGTAGATTCACTGATTGAGATGAACTTGTCAATATTTCTGGTTTAACTGGAATTAAAATTCCACTTGAATAACTATAACTTGGCAAAGTTCGATGATTAGTTGAATAAGCTTGTATTTCATTTATATCCATTTTATTTTATCAAAATTAAATAGCAAACAAAAAAAATAAAAGAATAAATAAGGAATCAATAAATAATTATTTCCGAAAAATATATATATATATTTTAATCACCTTAAATAAAAAATAAATAAACTAAAATATTTTTCTTTTTAAATTTTAAAAAATTAAGACAAATTTTCGAATTTTTGAAATTAGCACATGTTGGAAATTAGTTAAAATTTATTGATTAAGGAAACACGCAAAAAAGGTGTGTTCTTTTCATTTTATCAAAAAAAATTTTTTTTTATCTTACAACTTAAAATAGGGTTGGATGAAAAAAAATGGCAAGATTTTGAAATTATACAAACTAGTCAAAGTTATTCCTTAAAGTAAGGTATCTTCTAGAATACAAATAGTCAAATAAATAAAGTTGATGTGTTGTAAAATAAGAAGCTTTTAAAGAAATAGTTAAAAAGAGAGAGAGAGAAAAGCATTCTAAAAATAAAATTTGTATTTTGTTACAGAGAAGAATTTTTTAATTAAAAAATGTTTTTTCTTTTATTGTTGCTGAAATAAGCGCAGATTTTAGAATATTTTGAAATTTAAAAGCAAAACCACGCTTATTTGAAATTTTATTTGTATTCGTCAAGATTTAAAAGTGTCTTTTTTCCAAAGCATGAAAGTTTGAAATTTTAGCATTAAAAAATTTAAAAAACTACAAATTTTATAAAATAAACTTTAATTTCAAAATTATTATGACATAACTAGTTTTTTTCGAGCATACGGGTTCTTATTGGTCAGAAATCATCTCTCTCTCTTTTTTTTTTGCTTAATTTAAATTTTTAATTTTTTTTTTTTAATCGGATTAAAAAATCATCATGATGAAACTATTTAATAATCGCTTCTAATTTCATAACTAAGGAGAAAAAATACTTGCATTACTTAATAAATGTAATATCTAGCTATAATATTCTAGGCTTATCAAGGTTAATTTCTAGAAATACTTAATTTTTATTCTTATAATAACCTTATCTTGGATATCAACCGATTAGTTTGATCATAAGTATCCTTATTACTCTTCATTTTCCAATTTTTTTTTCTCCTGAACTTGTATAACACTCGAATATCCCTAAAAAAATATCTTAAAATATACTGAAAGGATTGAACTATCTTAATTTAGACATTTTTTTCTTTTGAAGTCACTCTAAATAAATTTTATAGCTTTGTACTAAAACAATTTAAGAAAAACATTTTTTTTAACTTGTACTTGAAGAATCAGCAAACTTTTTAATGGATATACTTTTGACCAATTATACTTTTTTTCAAGTACATTGAAAAAGTTTCATTTTTTGATTCAGATGAAATATGAAGGAAAAAAACAAAAGTCCACCACCACTGAGAACCTAAACTAAAATCTAAATGCTTTCTTATAAATCAAATCTTTTTTTCTTTTTTTTTTTTAAATAAAATTCTTTACTTATTTTTTAATTCTTAAATAATTACAAAAAATGAAATGATCAGTTAGAATTTTATATTTCAAAGTTCTTAAGACAAGGCTATTTAAAGATAAGAATAGGATAAATAAATTAAGGTTGCCAATGTAAATTACCTTTTTTTATTTCCTAAAATAAAGCCAACCTTTCTGTTTTGATTAGGGATGTACCCAGCAATTTAATTGGTTAATTTTTTTTTTAACCAATCAAATTGCTGGGTACATCCCGAAAACTTGGGTTTAAGTGCATGTAACTCGGCGCAAGGTTATACGGTAATTGAAATTCAAAATTAAGTAATTTTTGAAAAGTCTACTATTGTGTAATTTTGCGTAAACAAACGTAAGATAAACTAATCAAAACAGAAAGGTTGGCTTTATTTTAGGAAATAAAAAAAGGCAATACCGCGCAGGGGTATACGGTATTTGATAAATTAATCTAAAAATTCTAAATATTGTTTTAATTTCACAAGATTTTTACTATAGTTGATCCGAGTTAAGTGTTACAAAAAAA
Source organism: Brachionus calyciflorus (assembly GCA_002922825.1). Taxonomy (NCBI): domain Eukaryota; kingdom Metazoa; phylum Rotifera; class Eurotatoria; order Ploima; family Brachionidae; genus Brachionus; species Brachionus calyciflorus. Next base: position 88,690 of record NTPY01000608.1, on the reverse strand, counting down.
ATAAAGAAGAATCCTTTAGTAACATTTTTTAATACTCATCGTTAGGGTTAGTCCTTTCAAAGACAAACTTTGAAAAGAATTTTTTATTTAATATGAAAAAAAAAATCTTTTTAAATTAAGAATTCTGTTCAATCATGACTGTCCTGTTGGAAAAAAAATAATAAACCCCAAAAATTAAATTAATTTATTTTAATAAAGGTTTAAAATAGACTACAAAAAAACCCTATTAGAAATGAAAATTTTAAAGTAATATTAAAATATTAAATTGTAATAAAAATAAAAATTTGTTATTTGAAGTCTTTAAGGGGTACAAAGAGCTGATGATTTAAATAAATGTTTCCCGAAAGTTTTTTATTTAGATAAATACATTTTAGACATTCCGTTGTATTGAATTAAAATGTTTTTAAATTCAAAAGGATCGTATCAATTCTAATTTTATAACATTAACACGAGTTACATTTTTATGCTTTCTTAAATTTAAAAATAGAAATTTTTTAAATTTAAATTTAACTGCCTTTGCAAAATATTAACAAAAAATAAATGACACACCGTTAATTTTTTAGAAAGAGAAATTATACTCTTTTTGTGATATGACATCAAGATCACACTGTTGACTAATTTATGTCTTTTTTTACCATATGTATATATCTAATTTAATCGTTCAAATTTTTTGCCACAAGAAAATACTGTAATGAAATCTTAATTTAAGCAATCTAGATTAGTTTCTGATTTTAGAATTAATTAATTTGGTCAACTTAAACAGTTCCACCAGCTGATTTCTCCTAAAATTATATTTAATTATTATTTTAAATACTTTAATTCTTGATGCATAAAGCTTTATGCTTATTTTGATCTTAATTAGAATAAAAAAGCTCTATCATTATCATTATTACAATACCGGTCATTCACAAATTCCAAATGTGAACGTTCATCGATCAAAATAACGTTCATGATCATTGATGAACTTTCATGAAAATAAAAAAGCCACCAATTGCCGTTCAAACGCTTTCATGAACGTTCATTAGTTTTCATAAGCTTTCGTTGAATTATTTTATTTATCATTTGGTCGATGAACGTTCACATTTGGAATTCGTAAATGACCGGTATTTTACCGATTGATTTATATTATTGCTGACATCAACTTCTTAAAAATTTAGCGAAAGCGTGACTTAAAGAAGTGAAAAAACTTTTAGAAATAATAATGTTAAGTCAAAATAAAAAAATACAGTTTATCCCCAATTTTATGAACTTAGGTTGAGAATTCATAAAATCGAAAATTGTTTGTAACATACTTTAACATAAACGTGAGTTCAAAATAATGAAATTTCTACGTAAAATCGGGATAGGCCGTATATAACAATTCGATTTTGGGCATCTGAAACCCTTTTTGTTATAAAGATAACTTTGAACAATCAATATAAGTAATCCATAAAAATTTGATAACATTTTCTAAGTATAAAAATTTAAGGAAAAAAAAACTAGAGCAAATAAAACAGTTTTTTTTTTCTCTATTCAGATGATCTGTCCTTAAGGTTCTGAAGTTCTTAAAAAATATTCCTATAATGATGAATTATAAGTGAAATTTGTGAGTTTATGCCCAAACAACTCCGTACTCAAAGAAATTTTTTAATGCTTTCCAAGACAGAATACAGTTTGTTTATATAAACGAAAAATAAAAAGCCCGTCAAAGTTTAAATAGAACCAATCTTAAATTCCTGTTTACATTAAAGTATAATTTTTCATTTTTAACAATAATGATCTCAATTTTAGGCCAACTTTTTTTTAGTTTTGGATCGATAAATTTTTTCAAGCTGCTCACCTAATTTAGTTTTCTTGTTTTTTTTTGTTACCATTAATTTTAAGTTTTAAATTGTAAACTGCTTTTTAGTCTAAAGAAAATATCTCTTTATTTTGTCAAGGAACATCTAGATAATAAAATAAATGACAAGAAAATAACACGTGTATGCATTATTATTCAATTTAAAAAACAAAATTAGAAAACTATTGTTTTTAAAAAGGTTTGACCAAAAATAGAAGAAAATCACCGTTGATATTTTGAAATAAATCAAAGATTAAAAAGTTAAATTTAGATTTGTTTAGGGCAATATTAGATTAGAATCAACACAACAAGCTGAAAGCTCTCATCATTTCTTCGAGACTAAACTACGAAGATGAGGAATCCCTAATTTTTTTTTCTATTAATTTTAAAGTTTATTATTGTAAATAGGATTGAGAGTCCCCTAATAAATTTAATCAACTGAAATAAAAATAATGTTTAAAGTTCGCTTTTTTTTTTTCTTCTAATTTCAAATTATTGAAATTTACCATTCATCTAATGCAATGTTTCAATTCATTGATCAATAAAATTGATTTTTCTTTATAGATAATCGTAATGAGGGCACATTTTTTTTATTGTCCCTCATTAAATGATCTTAAAAATTTTGATTAATTAACAGCTAAACATTAGGAGAAGAAAAAAAAAATAAAAACATTTATTGGCTTATTTTGACAAGTTATGCAATGCTAACTAACAAATCGAACTATAGCCTTTAGAAATTTCAAGCTAAGAATATTAAAAAAAATATTTCAATTTTTTTTTTGATTTTTTTTTACTTTTAAGAGATTTAATCACTTACTTAAAATTTTTTCTATCAAATTTTTTTTGTTATGGATAAAAGTGCTTTTGTTTTTTTATAAAAAATTGATTAAACCATGACGATAATGTCGAAAGCATTCTGAACGTGAATTTTTTTCTAAGAAAATATTATTTTTGACCTGGTGATAATTTAGTTGCATGATGATAAAGATTAGAGTAAACCTCAGATTTACTTTAAATTTGAATATTTAATTTAAGTCAAGAGATTTTCGTTTGTTAAACCTAGAAAAGGTAACAAAGATTAAATTAACTTGTTTGACTGAAGCAAGAACATAAGGATTATACAAAAAGCTAAACCTTTTTTTTTTTATCTTTTTAGTTTTTTTTTTATTGGGTGCGTATATTTTAAAATTTAAGTCATTTTTTTTTTATAAAATTTATATTTTATTTCTAAAGCATTTTGAATGTAATCACCATAGAATGTATCGATGCCATAGTTAAAATGTTTAGATTTGACCGATAAAACGATCATGGTTCCCTTTGTCGGAAATTATAAGATACGGTTTTATCGGCAATAAAAAAAAAACAAGAACTTTGTCTAACATATCGAATATTTTAAACTTGAATAAAATATCCCAAATATATGTTTCTAAATGAAATCATTTAATACTAGTTATGGACAATAATTGTCATACAGACCGTTGACAAAATTGTGACTTCCTTGTATTTGATTAATTTTGATTTTTTTTTTAATTGATAGAAAGTATTTTTCCAGATATTTTCTCAAAAAAAAACTGGGAAAATTTTAACCAAAAACATCTCATCGTTTTGAAGATACTCTGTGATAATATTCTTGATTCTGATTATTTGCAGTAAATTTTTTTTTAGAATCTTATTTTTTTAGATTTTTTAGAATTTTTTTTTAATAGTTTTTTTGCAAAAGATTTATTTTTAAACATCTGCAAAATATCTGCATTCTTTCATCACAGAATTTAAAAATTGTACAGTCAACATGGGGTAATTTTTTAGAAAATTCGACACACGAGGTCGAGCAGGAAGAGAGTATTTTTCTTTGAAATAAGGGGGGGGGGTGTAATTAAAAGATTTTACTGAGCCCAAAAGCGCCCGTCTTAAACTCTCCCATTTTATATGGAGGCCTCATTTATCGACATGTTAAAGTTTTTTAAGGGGTCCAGTTTTGGGAATTTTTCTAACAACTACCCAATGCAGTCAGCGAATTTTTTCAAAAAAAATTACAACTCATTTATTGCAGAAATCAACAGAATCAAAAAAAAGTTCTCTTCATTTAAAGTATTTTAATTTACGAATATTTTTTTCATTAAAATCAAACATGTGGTAGCTAATTTAAATAGATAGATAGACATGTTGCTAGGTTCTCAAATTTTAATTTGACAACAAAAAAATCCGATCAACGAACATAGATTTTTGATTAAACTACTAAAATTTCCATCAAATATTTGAATGTGAATGCTTTTACATTATTTCAACCAATGGATAATTTCTTAAAATTTAAATGAACTTTTAAATCTTTTATAAAATTTATTGGCTTTCGAAATAAGTAAAGGAATGACTGAGGATTTTAGGCAATTCTAAAAATAGTCTCAATTCAATAAAAGATGTTTGATAAAAACAAAAATAAAATTAATAAAAAATCGTCTATGATTCTTAAAGCAGCAAGACTATTAAAATCAAAATTCCTAATTGCTGAGTGCAAAGTATGACTTGAATTAAAAAATAATTTTTTTTTTAATAAGAAAAAAAAAAGACTTATAGACTAAGCATTCATCATTAAAAAATAGCTTTAGCTAGAATATATATTAATTCAATTCTTAAATGTTATCAAATCGGTTATCAACTTTATTGTATAATAAGAAAAAGAGAAAAAAGAAAAATAGACTCATATAGTTTTTTTTAAATTCAAAAAAAAAAAAAAATTTTTTTTCAAAAGCCGAGTGATTTTTAAAAAAAAATTTTTTCTCATCCGATACAAATAGAATAAAATTGATAGATAAGTCTTTTTTTGATTGAACTAATAAGGACATATTTTTTTTTGTTATTTTGTTACGGCGCGATTACTTTGTTTTAATTTTTTCTTTGTGTTCCTTCTTAATTTGATTTTTATCATCATCATTCGAAACAACTAAATTCTTTGTTACTCCTTTTTTTTTTTTTTAATTTAGACTACTTAATTTTCTTGTTCTATTTACTCTTACCAATTACATCAAATAATCAATTATTATTATTGATTGTACAATTATCAAGAGTATATAAAAACAAAGCCAAATTTTTTAAATTCAATTTCAACATTTATTTTAAAATATTTTAAAGATTAATGTTATAATAATAAAAATGAATAATTCAAACGAATCACCCAATGATTTTTATTATTGGTTTAGCGATCAAGTTGGTTCATGGGAATCGAAAGCATCGCCCTTTTCAAACGATTCAAATAATAACGATACTGAAACAGATTATTACAGTTCTAATTCTGTAAGTCCTTCCTGTGTACCATTCAACACACAACCACTTACGTCTATTTATAACTCATATAAAAAACAAGAGATCGTCGATCATCATTCATACCCATATCCTACTCATTTACTCAACTACAATCAACCCTATATTAATTATAACTTTTACAATAATCAATATTTGAATCAATACTACAATCAATATCAAACAATTAATTATCAATATGTCAATATTAAACGAGAACCAATTGTTTATGATGAAGTTAATAAACCTAATAATAATAATGAGTCAGTGTCGGTTGCACAAGAAGAGTATAAATTTTTGGATATTAAACCAAATATTTTACTATTAAATGAAAATGAAGATAAAAGTCAAAAAGAAAAAAAGTCGACGAAATCAAGAGTATTTAAAGATTTATATGATCCAATGATTGATTTGAATCAACCGAATGTAACAACCATAATGCAACGACCAGTCGACATGGGTGAGACTAAACGTTATCAAAGAAAAAATATAGATGATTTAGAAAATAGAAGAATTTATAAGTGTGATTATGATGGTTGTAAAAAGTCTTATACAAAAAGTTCACATTTAAAAGCTCATAGACGAATACATACGGGCGAAAAGCCTTATTTGTGCTCATGGCCCGGGTGCAAATGGCGTTTTGCTAGGTCCGATGAGTTGACACGTCATTTAAGAAAACATTCGGGTGATCGACCTTACGAATGTGATAAATGTGATAAAAAATTCGCTAGAAGTGATCATTTAAAATTACACTTGAAAAGACATGCTCAATTAGAGCAAAAATTAGAAATTAGTCGTTTGGATTCAGTGAGCATTGAGCAACAAACTGAATTATTACATCAACAATTACAATTACATTTACACAATAATAATAATCATCATCATAATGTATTTAATCAATTCAATCAACAAGCACAATATAATCATAATCATCAGCATCAGTTGTATCAAATAGATAATCAAAATTTGAACTATTAGTTAATTTATTTTTATCTCTTTTTTTTTGCTTTTAAAATATTTATATATCTTTTTGTAGTTCCGAATTTTAAGAAAAGTTTATGGATTTTGAAAAAGTCTATGTTTAAAAAGTAAAAATGAAAATTTTTTGTTTCCTTTCTTTCTTTGTTATTGTAAAAATATTGTTAAAAATTAAAATTTTGTGTTTTTTTTTGTTGTCTAATTTATTTTAAAATTTTTGTTGTTATTATTTTTATGTTATTTTGTTATATTAATTCATATCATTAATTTTTTTTTGTTCCTGTTAAATTAATTAATAAATTAAATTATCTTATATTTTTTTAAAAATTAATTTTAGCAATGACTCTAAGATATTTTTTAAGTACTTGAGAAAACTTCCCCAAAAGAGCCCCATATTATTACCTAATAATATCACTTTAAGATTAAAAGATTTCCTGATGCACTCTAAAATCCGATTGACTTTTGATGCTGTTTATTCGATTTGCCTGTCCTATTTTAGATTAATCTGAAAATCTATTTCACTATCAGATTTAATTTAGAGGCGATTTGATCATATTATCAACGACTTTGGCCCAAAAATGCTTGGCAGTTTTTTCGAATTAAAAAAAAATTGTTTTCGGATCTTGATAAAATTATCAAAATTTACTATCTTATATTCAGAATTTTGCCTAGTTATCGAAAAAAATAGAAATTTTTTCAATATGAACCACCGTTAATTGTTAATTGTCCTCGGAGGTTACGAAAGTCGGGGCACCAATTTTTAAAGTCTTGATTAAAATGAGCTGTTGATCTTAATTATATGATGATTTATTATGCGACCAGGTCAATTTTTAAATAGGTAAGAATTTATAGAAGAAATCAGAAGAGGAGTAGAGCTTGTTCCTTTCGATTTTTTGTACGGTAATTGCGATTAATAGTCCATTAAAATCGAGAATTTAAAAAAATTTTTAGAAAATTCTTTAGTTAATGTTTTTTTAAACCATAAAGATTTTTCAATCGCCAAATTTGAGCTTAGGGCTGATGCACAATTTACTTTACTTTCTTTTACTTTTCCAAGTAAAGTAAACAATCTTCTTTACTAATTTTCTTTCTTAAGTAAATTAAGTAAATCAAAAATGATGATAATTATCTTAACATTTATTAATACTATCTTCCATGCCACCACTAATAATCAGTTCATTTTTTATTTTTTTAATGTAGGTACTAATCTTATTATATATCGATTCAAAGTCAGTGTTAAAATATTTTTCGCATAGTACGAAGTCTTTAACTATTGATTTTGAAGATCTCGGTCGATTATTTATATCGGTTTGAAGATATTCCATTGTTTTAAAGCATGTATTATTAAATCGAATATTACGTAGGAATGACCCATGAACTAAATCCTAAACAGATCTTAATTAGGATCCTTGTAAGATTCCGACCAGGAAAATTGATCTTTTCTTTATCAAGGATGTTATACGATCTTAATCCAGTATGTTATAGGATCTTTTAATTTTACAAGATCTTATTAAGATTCTTAGCCTTGAAAAAAAAAATTCCCTTAAAAAAGATTTCGTAAGTAAGATTTTTTAAATTTCCGAATAAGAAATTAAAACAAGATTCTTAATAAATTTGAGAAAAGAATCCTAAGTGGATCTTAAGGAATTATCTTGATAAATCTTTGAAATAAAATGCAAATAGGAATTAATAAGTTTTTTTTAAGAATCTTAGTAAATAATCCTAAAAATTCCTTTTACAAAAGATTCCTTAGGAATACTTGAAAGATTCCAATCTGATCCGTTTAGGATTCTTATTCCTAATAATTCTTAAAGAATCTTATAAGATCCTAAATAGGAATTGATTCATGGGGATAGTTTTGAGTGAAAATAGAGTCGATCTACATTTAAGATTTTTAATACTTTACGTATTTATGATATATGATTATGTCGCGAAATTTTAACCATCGATCTAATTAAGTCATTTTGTAGTAGGTTTAGTTCTAGTTTTTGGATGTTAGTGTTGCAACTTCTAGACCGTACTCTAATTTTGATTGACAAATGGATTTGTAAATAAAGCTTTGGAATATGGGGTTTACTTCGAGTGAATCAAAGGAAGAAAATTTTAGATAATTGAAATTTTTTGCTATATCATTCATTTTGTTTAAATAAAATTCATCACATGACAGAGAATTGTCAAAACACATTCCTAGGTAGTCAAGCTTATTACTTGTTAGTAGGTATGATTCATTTAGCTTGAGATATTGATTTTGTTGAGAGTCTTTTTTTTTTGAAAAATTGACAATTTTTGATTTCGTTGGATTGATTTATTTTCCTTTTTTTGCTATATTCTGAGCATTCATCTAGCAAAAGCTGAAGATGAGCATCACTTGGACTCATTAAACTTATCAGCATATGCTATGATACTTACATTTAATTTATTGATTAGTGCACCGACGTTTAGTTGAAGACATAATTCGATTAGGTCATTTATAAAGATATTAAAAAGAAAGGCTGATAAAACTCCACCTTGTTTGACACCACAGTAGATCTTGAATATTTTAGAAACGACACCATTTAGGCTTACACATCCATTTGACGAGTCATAATATAATTTTAATATTAACCAAAATCTAGGTGTCAATTTTTCTATAAGTTTAAGAAATAGGCCATCTCGCCAAAGTTTATCAAACGCTTTATCAGCATCAAGTGAGGCTAATGTTAAATCGGTGTTTTTGTCTAGGTAATAAGATATAGTTTCTTTGAAGACGAAAATAGCATGACTACAAGAGGCAGGGCCGGCGCTACATGGAGGCTTAAAGTGCTTTAGCACCACCTAGATTTTTAAAATCGAAAAAACCAAACGATATAATTAACCAGCTATATATTCAGTCCTTTTTTTTCTAATGTCCTTCTACCGTATTTACCTGAAATAATGAATATTTTATCCTCTTATTACAGTATTTCGTTCAATAATTACAGCTTAGGACAGCTTATTTCTTATGCTTAATATCTAACTGAAAATGAAAAGACGGTTCTTTTATTCTAAATTTTCTGCTTCATTTAAAAAATCTTCACAAACATTTTTTAAGAAAGGGGTTGATGAAATACTTGTTTTCAAATGAACGAATAAAACTCTTGAATTTATTTGGGGCAAATTTTTTGTATCATGAATAGGAGGCTGAACTCGTACCCTTGAATCAACTAGGTTCGCTAATTAATTCAAGATTCAAAATCTCAATATATCGGCTTGAACCATTCACAAAACTTTATCAGAATTATTATCTATTGATTGGGGGGGGTCATGGTCCAGGTCACAAAGACACTTAGAACCACCTAGAATTTTTGCCTGGCGCCGGTCCTGACAAGAGGTAAATTTTTTAAAACCAAATTGATTTTGATGTGTTTTTAGGATTTAAGGTGATTTAATTAAAATCAACCTTTCAAAAATTTTAGCAAAAGTATTCGATATTGAAATAGGGCGTAGATTGTTAGTTTCATTTGAGGGCTTATTTTTATCTTTGATGTTTGGAGTGATTAATGATAAATTGAAAAACTTTGGAAATTCTAATCTATTTAGTATCGAGTTGTAAAAATCGAGCATTATTTTCAGGTAATCATTTGATTTACATTGTTTAATAATATTATATGAGCAGTTATCGTATCCTTTGACATATGTGGAATAAAATTTTGATATTGCTTCGGTTAGGTTATTTATTGAGAATGATTCGTTTGGTGAATTAATTTTAGAGTAATTAAAGTATTCATCTACTTTTTGTTTGACTTTTTTTGAAAACTCATAATTTAACTCTTCTTATTAAAGAATTTTTGATATTGATCGTACAACTTATCTATACTAATATCAATTTCTTGGGTTGATTTGTTTGTGTTTAAATTATTTTGTTTTTTTATAAAGCCCCAAAACAATTTTTTATCCGGTTTTTTGGCTAAGTCGTTTAATTTTAGTTGTTGATCTGCTCTATATTCGTATATTATTGATCTTTGAATACGACGGAATTCTTTCTTTAAAGTATAAATTCTGTTTTGTAGTCATCTGGATTTTTTTAAGTTGTTTTAGATTTTTTATTTGGTATTTTATATTATTGAGTTCAGAGCACCATTTGAATTTTTTCGATTTATTTTTATATTTTTGATATTTTGGTTTGAAATTTTTAAATATTGATAGATTGCATGCTTCAATATAAGAACTAGTTAAAACTTTTATTAACTCATTGTAGTAAGTATCAATGTCATGATGATAAAAGTCAAAAGCTCCATTTTCAAAATATTTTGAGATAAATTGGTTTATTTTAGTGGCAAGAATTGAGTTAAAAAGTTTTATTTGACTATTTTAAGTCTAAGTTAAAATTTGAAATTGACAAATGATTATTAACTAAGGGATAATTAAGTGATGTAAATGAGTTGAGTTTAAGCTCTATGGCGTTGTGATCACTGGTGTTGATGGGGCTATCTAATATGTTGCATTCGAAGTCATACGGTATTTTAGAATTTAATAAAATATGATCTAGATTTGCTTTGTAAGTAGGTTTATCATGAAATAATAATGGAAAAATTGATTTGATAAATAAATTTGAATAATAAGCTTTTAAAAGAATTTAGAGAAAAATTGCTCCGTTCGGCTACAAATCAAAAATAAGAATTTTAGTCATTTTTGTATTTATTAAAATTCTAACTCTATTTACTTGTAAAAGTAAATTTTTACTTTAATAAATTTACTTAAAAAAGAAAATTTGGTAAAGTTGAATTAACTATTTACTAGTAAAGTAAAGTAAAGTAAATGTGCACCCCTATTTGAGCTTGAAAGTTCTCCAAACCGTTGATTTATTAAAAGTAAATTAGTAGCATTGAAATTTTTAGATCAAATTTTCGTTTTGATTTTTTGCATTTTAGCGTCACTTTTCGATTCACATTTCGCGTTCCGCTTCCACGTTTTTTAGACTAAAAAATTGTGGCAAAATTGCGAAAAAATTCCAAAAATAGTTACAAAAAATAAACCATGGACTTATAAGTTTCCAAGTTAATTGTATAACTTAAATCGAAAGAATTCAACGGAATTACGCAACATAGTGTTCACATTCTTTTTTATGAAGAACAGTTTTTTTCTTGTTTTTAATACTAGAAACTGGTTATGAATATTTTTTTTCTTATTTTATAAAACTTTTCGCTCAAATTCTAAAAATTTAGGTCAAATTTTATCGGCATAAATTTTAAAAAATTAATTTTAGACTCTAAGGGTTTGAAAATAGTTCTTTTCGTTTAATCAGACTTAGCTGTCAAAGCTTGAATTGTAAGAAAAACAACAAAGAAAGCAGCAACAAAAAAATAGCCTTATTTTTAAGTTTATTTAAGAAAAAATAATAAATTCATTTTTATGTAAAATCACGTGATCAATTCAAATTTCAAAAACCTAAAAAATAATTTGTTTCAATAAAAAAAACAACGAAATTTGAAATTTAAAAAAATTTTTTTTTTGCATTATTTAATAAAAGCGAGAATTAAGAGTCTAAAATACTAATGTCAAAAGATCATATCTTTAATAGAGTAATTGTATTTGTAGGCATTTTGTCAATTTTTCTATTTGTTCAGGCTTTTAGCTTACCATTTAATAAACAAAGCACTGAAATATGCCACGATCAAACTGATTGTAAATATTTACTTACAGAAGATTTAAGACATAGACAATATTCAAGGCGACCAACAAGACGACAACTATGTGAATTTTGTCGAATAACTATGCCATTAGTTAGAGGACTAATTAGCCGAAACAAAACTGACCATATTCAAGACATAGCTACTTACATATGTGGACAATTAAAAATAGCAGATGATACAGTATGCAGAATGGCGATCGAAGCCTATCAAACATCAGTTTTTAGTGTAACTCGTAATACCCAATTAACGTCTCATGAAATGTGTTCATTGGCTTTAGGATGTTCAAAAATAAAAAATCCTATAATAGCATGGAATATTAGTTTACCAGATGTGCCTAAGCCTCCTGTTATTCCATTTAGACCGCCTCCTCCACACGCTAAAAAAATTCGAATTTTACAATTATCCGATATTCATATAGACTTTGAATATCAACCAGGTGCACTTGCTGATTGTGAACAGCCTTTATGCTGTAGAAATATAAGTACGTCTAAATCAAAAACAAAAACAGAAGAATCAGAAGCTGGTTTCTGGGGCGATTATAGAAATTGTGATATTCCCGTGTGGACTGTTGAAAATATGTTCAAACACATTGTTAAAAATGAAAAGGTATATATAGCTTTTAAGTTATTTTTTTATTGGATCACAGAAAATATTTCTAAAAAAGCATTAAACCTTTTTTTCTTTTTACAAGTTTGATTTTATTTATTGGACTGGTGACTTACCTCCACATAACATTTGGAATCAAACAAGAAATGATCAAATTAATGCTCAAGAGCAATTAACTCGTCTCTTTTTGAAATACTTTCCGGACAAAATAATTCTTCCGACATTAGGTAATCACGAAGCCACACCATGTAATTTGTAAGAAAATTATAGAAAAATATTGAAATTTTTTTTTGTGGTATTAATAATTATGTTGACAAGATTTCCAACTCCAACTGTTAAAGAAGACAATATAGAATGGTTATATAAAGTTCTGGCTAAAGAGTGGACTCAAACTGGTCTTCCAAGTTCTTTTTACGACAATATTAAAAAGTAAATAATTTTTTGAAAAAATTTTAAATTTGAAAAATTAAATATTCGATATTTAATTTAAAGTGGTGCATTTTATAGTATTAAAATGGCTCCGAATTTCCGAGTTATATCACTCAACACAAACTACTGTCCGAAAGAAAATTTCTGGCTGTTCTTAAACTCAACTGATCCATTGGGGCAATTGGATTGGTTGGTTAAAATTTTACAACAATCTGAAAATAATAATGAAAAAGTTCATATAATTGGTCATATTGATCCTAGTCAGTGTTTAGAAAGTTGGAGTGCTAATTATTACAGAATTGTAAATAGATACGAATCGACAATTGTCGGTCAAATATTTGGTCACTCACATAAAGACGAAATTTCTTTATTTTATGATTTAGAAAATACAACTCGTGCTGTAAGCGTAGCTTATTTAGGTCCAAGTGTTACACCTCTTTCATTTTTAAACCCCTCTTACAGAATATATGAGGTTGATGGCAATTACCCTATGGCTACATGGCAAATATTAGACCATACTACTGTTTATTTAAATTTGACAGAAGCTAATTTATATAATGTTACTAAATGGAAAAAAGAGTATTCAGTTCGGGAAGAATTTCAATTAGAAAATTTAATGCCCGAAAGCTGGAATGATTTATTAGATAAAGTTCTAGATGATATTGACAGCGAACAAGCAAATAAATTATTTAGATATTATTCTAAATCGTCTGATAGATTTCCTGATTGTGATGCTTATTGTAAAAGAAAGCTTTTTTGTAGTTTTAAACAAGCAAGATCTGACAATTTTATACCATGCTGAAAAATTGATCTGAAAAACGTTGTTAATATAAAAATTTTCTCAACTTATAACTTTTTTATTTTTTTTATAGATTTTTTGGTCTGTTTACTTTAATAAATATAATACCAAAAAATTTTATCTTAAGATTTATTTATTGAAAAAGAAATTACGACTTTTTAGAGTCCAACCGGTATTGTCCCGTGAAAAATTTCTCGAGCAAAATTTTACTAAGTCGACCCTAACGTCTAACCCTTAAAGAAAAAAATTACATTAAATTTTTTTTATGCAAAAAATTCTAAAATTATAAGAGTATTAAACTACCACTTTAATTTACCATGTTAAAAATGTGACGTGAATTTAAAACTATTCAAAAAAAAAAGAACTGTCTTAATATCTTTAAAAACAAAAAAACTAATGTGATTTATTTAGAATTTTTAGGATATTTTTCTTATTCGTAATTGAATTTTATCTGAGATTTTTTTGTTGTTTGATAAGCCTTAGAAAATATTTTTAAGTCTTGTTATTAGCAAGCCCTAATTTAGTTCGATAAATTAAAAGTCTAAGAAAAATGTTTTTGAAAAAATCTAACTTAATTTTAATGCTTATATTGTTACCAGAAGTTATTTACTGTTTGCCATTGGGCGAAAAATGTAACGATTTGAATGATTGTACGAGAAATTATTTTAAACCAGATTCAAAACAGCTATGTGATGCATGTTATCTTATAATGCCTTTGGCAAGAGATCTAATAGCTAAAAATGAAACAAAATATTTTAAAGAGATAGCTAAGTTTATATGTCAATTCTTAGAAATTGAACAATTAAGTGTTTGTTCTGATGCAATTGATTTATTTACTGTAATTTAAGATAGTAAATAATCTCTTTTTTTTAAATTTTGATTTCTGTTTCTAAAGGTTCCTGTTTTAAATATTATAAATGATACTACTTTAAATGATATTGAGTTATGTTCTGTCGGGCTAGATTGTAAAACTGTAGAGAATCCAATATTCAATTGGAATGTATCGTTACCTAATATCCCGAAACCCCCTGTTATCCAACCCATACCACCATTAGTAAAGATTAAACTCAATTAATTTTTTTGTTATTTACTTACGTTAAAAAATTTTAGCCTGACGCCCCTAAATTGAAAGTTTTACATTTATCTGACATTCATATTGACTTTGAATACCAACCTGGAGCTGTAGCCGAATGCGGACAACCCTTATGTTGTCGAAATTCTAGTACTCTTAAAACTGCTTCAAAAAAATTGACCGATGATAAGCTAGCTGGTTTTTGGGGTGATTATAGAAATTGTGATGTACCTGTTTGGACTGTTGAAAATATGTTCGAGCATTTGTCTAAAAATGAACAAGTAATAATTTTTCCTATTTCATAAAATACAACTATTTCAATTTTAATTTAAAATTAAGTTTGATTTTGTTTACTGGACTGGAGATTTACCACCACATAATGTATGGAAGCAATCTAGACAGGATCAATTAAATGCCTTGGACGCTCTTTCTAGTTTATTTCAAAAATATTTCCCGAATAAAGTTATTTATTCGGCTCTAGGAAATCATGAGTCTTCCCCAGTTAATTTGTAATTCTTATTTTTTAGTTTAAATAGATCAACACATATAAAAGACCCTCTAAATTTCTTATTTCTATATTTGAATTGAAAGAAATTCAAAGAGTTTTTTCATAAATATTATGAAAAAATGTTGACAACTTTTAATCTTTTTTGTCTAGGTTTCCACCTCCATTCGTAAAAGAAGATAATATAACCTGGTTGTATTCCAGATTAGCAATCGATTGGGTTAAAACAGGTTTGCCGGATTATTTGGTTCCTAATATTACAAGGTAAAATTAAAAAAAAAAATTTTCTATTAAAAACAATTAAAATTTTTTTAATTAAGAGGTGCTTTTTATTCAGTTCAAATAGTGCCGGGGTTGAGGCTTGTATCTTTAAACATGAATTATTGTCCAAGTGAAAACTATTATTTGTACATTAATTCAACAGATCCGCTTGGTCAATTAGCTTGGTTAGTTGATATTTTACAAAAAAGTGAAACCATAGGTGAAAAAGTCCATTTAATTGGTCATATTCCGCCACAATCTTGTATGAAATCATTTAGTCAAAATTTCTATAGAATTGTAAATCGTTATGAATCGACAATAGTTGGTCAATTTTTCGGTCATACTCATTCGGAAAAATTTAGATTATTTTATGATTTAGAAAATTTACAGCGACCAGTTTCAGTACTTTATATATCGGGTAGTGTAACTACTTATTCAAATTTGAATCCTAGTTATAGAATATTCACTCTGGATGGAGATTACTTAAATTCGACTTTTCAGGTTTTAGATCACGAGACACATTTTTTGAATTTGACAGACGCTAATTTGACTAAAAAACCAGTGTGGCAAAAAGAATATTCAGCAAAAGTATTTTTTAAATAATAAAAGAATTAATTTTTTTTTAATTTTTAATTTTTAAATTTTAAAGGAAGCCTTTAATTTGATCAGTCTTACTCCAGAAAATTGGAATAATCTCTTGAATTTAATGTCGAAAAATCCAAACAGCCCTGAAGTTGATAAGCTTTATAGATATTACACAAAGTCAGCTGATCAAGGAGCATGTGATTTAAACTGTAGAAAAAAATTTATCTGTGATTTTCGTCAAGCCAGATCCGATTCATTTATACCATGTTAAATAAATACTCAACAAAACAAAAAATTTATTCAAAAATATTTATCTTTGAATAAGCACACCTTGAAAACAATTTAATAGATAATTTTATTTTGTTTTAATTTTTTTTTATTTTTCTTTTTTAAAATTATATAAAAATGATAAAACTTTTTACTGTAAATTTACTTTTGATTCTTATTTTAGTTACTGAATCGAGGGTATTAAATAAATTAAACAATCGCCAGTGTTTAGGTACAGCTTGCAAAGATGATTTAATAGCTGAAAATATTATTTGTCGTTCATGCGACCTTATCATTTCTTTTGCTAGAGATTTAATAATTAAAAACAGAACACAAGAATTGAAAAATTTTATTATTTTTTTGTGTGAGACTTTAAAAATTGAGGATCGTGAAGTATGTCCTCAAGTTCTTAATTCATACTTTGTAAATTTTTTGATTTTTTTACGTAAAAATAAAAAAAATGAAAAATATTTTTATCTTAATTTTAAGCCATCAATTTTTAGTATTGCGACTGATAGTCCATTAACAAATAGTGAATTATGCTCGATAGTCTTAAATTGTAAACCCATAGATAATCCATCTTATACTTGGAATATAACCTTACCAAATAACCCAAAGCCTCCAATTGTGAAACCGAAGCCTCCAAAGGTTTTTTATTTGCTTATTTTTTAATCGGCTCTATATCACTTCATCGAAAATTAAATTCATAGAAAAAATTCTATAAAAGAAAAAAATTTGGTAGAAAAAAATTTTTATAAAAATTTTTTCCAAAGAATTTGCTTTCATAAAAATTATAAAAAAAGCAGTTAATCAGCATAACTTTTAAATTAGAATTTTTTTTCTACAAAAAGAAAATTCAATGAAAAAAATTTTCTGTAAAATATAGTGCCCCAAATAATAAACCGTAGTCCGATTTTCGGTGTTTTTGGAGCCTAATAACTCCTCTAAGTTATAAGAGATTTAATGTCAAACTTATTTATTTAGTAGTTTAACTTAGTCTCTTTAATTCTAGGGAAGCAATTTTTAAATTATAATTTTAAAGATAAGAAAAAAAAATTGTCAAAGTTTGAATTTTTACTTTTTTGGCAAAAATTTTTAAAAAAAAATGTTTTTTCCTTAGTTTTTTTTTGGAAATAACATTAGAATTGAAAATATCCTTCCCAAGAATGATAAGGAATTAAAAGTTATACAAGATAAAAAAAAAGGAATTTATTCAATTGTAATTAATTGAGAAGTTATTAAATTTTTGGTCGACTACGGTTTATAATTTGGGGCACTATAAATTTCCATAAAAATTTTTTTTTGAAAAAAACTTTATATGAATTTTTTTTTCTATGAATTGAACGTCTGCCGTTTTTAATCATACTATATTTTCTCATTTTTGTAATTTTTGCAGCCAGACAGTCCTGTTTTAAAAATTTTACAATTGACTGATATTCATGTTGATTTTGAATATCAACCAGGTGCTTTGGCTGAGTGTGACCAACCACTCTGTTGCAGAAATTCTAGCACATCTAATTTAACATTGAAATCAGAGAGTAGATTTGCAGGATACTGGGGTGATTATAGAAACTGTGATGTACCTGTTTGGACTGTTGAAAATATGTTCGAGCATTTGTCCAAAAATGAAAAAGTAAAAATGCTAATTGTAAAACCAAGCTGAAATTATTGTTTTAATTTCTACTAATAAATACCAAATTTATCCCGAACTAACGGTGTATCCGTGTTACGCACCGTTGCAAGTTTCAGGATAAAGCAAAGTTTATTTTTTTCAAAATCCAAAATAAAAAGTTTTTTATCAATTTTTATATTATTCTTAAAATATTTACTGAATTGCTTCTGAATTCATGCCGTACCCGTATTCAAAAAAAAAATACGGATACGATTATGATTATCAAAATAATTAATTTATTTTTTATATGAAAAGTTCGATATTATTTATTGGACTGGAGATTTACCTCCTCATAATGTTTGGAATCAATCAAAAACTGATCAATTAACTGCTCTGGATAAACTAACAACACTTTTTAGAAAATATTTTCCCGATACGATCATCTATCCAGCTTTAGGAAACCATGAAGCCACACCATGTAATCTGTAAGTAAATTAAGTCTAATCATTTATTCAATTTTTTCAAGTTTTAGTTTGAAAGTTTTCCAACCGAATCTACAAAAGAAGATAACATTACATGGCTTTATAGTAGGTTATCTGACGATTGGATCAAAACTGGTCTACCTCAAAATCTTAGAGAAAATATAACTAGGTATTTTTAAAGTTTTAATTTGCATATTTTATTGATTCAAAATTAAAAAAAAATTAAAAAGAGGTGCATTTTATACTTTGGTTATTTCACCTGGTTTAAGATTGATATCACTTAATATGAACTTTTGCTATCCATTGAATTTTTGGCTTTACATAAATTCAACTGATCCATACGATCAACTAAAATGGCTTAGTAATATTTTGCAAGAAAGTGAGAATATAGAGGAAAAAGTTCATATTATTGGTCATGTTAATACATCAACCTGCTTAAAATCATTTAGTGAAAACTATTATAGAATTGTAAATAGATATGAATCGACAATAACTGGTCAGTTTTTTGGTCATGTACATAATGACCTTTTGGAAATATTCTATGATTTAGAAAATATAACTAGACCAGTATCTGTTGCTTATTTAGCCGGAAGTTTGACAACATATTCATTCTTAAATCCAAGTTATAGAGTTTATACGGTTGATGGTATTTATAAAAACTCGTCTTATCAAGTATTAGATCATAAAACAAATATTTTAAATATTACAGATAGTAATTTAAATAATAATCCTAAATGGATTAGAGAATACTCCGCTAAAGTAATTATTGAATTTGTTTTAATATTTGCATTCAAAAGATTTAAGATTGATTTTTTTATTTAAGGACGCATATAACATGACAAGTTTGTTACCATCTGATTGGGATAATTTAATAAATAATGCTCTTAAAGATATAAATGGTATAGTGACTAAAAAACTCTATAGACATTTCTTCAATTCGTATGATTATCCAAAAGCATGTGACCAAAATTGTATGAAGAAGTTTCTGTGTAATTTTAAGCAAGCTCGACCTGGAAATCTTATTCCATGTTAAGAAATTTATTTCGATTTGTTTTGATAATTCAATCAATTTGAATTATAAAATTTTCGAGCACGATGAACAAATTTAGTTTTATAACAATAAAATAAACTTTTTAAAAATTTAACTTAGTATAAATAAAATTTTATTTGTACTTTTGGCAATTTTTTTGTAAAATTATTATAAAAAAAAATTTATTTGTAAAGGAAATGGTACTTAAATGGTTGGAATTGGAGTTACGGGTACGATAGATAAAATTTTTTTAAAAAAAGATTTAAATTAAGGTTAAGGGTAACATTATAATTTAAAACTCCTAAATTTGAGTCTAATGATTTATTATTAATTTGATTTAAACTTCAAACTAAATTAGAATTTAAAGTGTTCAAACTTGAAATTCTGAGATTATAATTCTAAGATTATAAAATTTTTGTATTAGTAAAGCATAAATATACTTAGATTTTTTATTAAGCCTAGTTAGAAGATTAGTTGTAAATTCTTTATGTATTTTATTGTAATTATTTGAAAGAAAGAAAATATATTATTTTTGAATTTTTTTATTAAATTTAAAAATTAAACATAAAAAAAAATAAAATAAAATTTGGAATTATATACAAATAAAAATTTACAATTAAATAATTTCAATTAAGTAAAATTACAAATGATATAAACTATTTAAATAAGCTTCAAAGTTAATTTCGCCAGGTACTTCTCTTTCAAGCAATTGTTCCAAATAAGCAATATATTCCATAGCACCACAAACAATGTCCAAACGAGACATTTTCCTGCGTTTGCGACCAGTGGTAATTGGTAAAGCTTCACGTAATTTAACAAAGCTATCATTCATTATGTGCATACGCTTTCTCTCTCTCATATTTGCGGCAATTCTTTGATTTTTAGTTAAAACACGTTTCTTTTTATCTATATTATTAAGTTCAAATTGATTTTCGCTAAAATTCAAATCAAAATTATCAAAATCATTTTCGTCAAAATCATTTTCATAATCATTATTTTCAACTGATTGAGCTTGCACTTTTATTTCTTTAATGCTTTCTTTTTTCTTATAAACACGCTTGGATTTTTTGGCAGTTGGTTCTTGTAAAATTTCTTTCAAAATTTGATCAGGGTTGCAAATTGAATAACTCTCTTCATCTTCTCTGGATCGTTTGCTTGATTTTGTTCTTTCAACATTTAAATCGATAGATGGATGCGATTGCAAGGTAGAAGGGTATAAACCATAGTTTAATTTTGCAACAGTTGGAGAATTAAATGAATTATTTTCAGAGCCATAACCACTTGAAAAAGTTCTATTTTCGCTTGTTGGAGTAGTTGAATATGAACCATTCATTGGTAAAAACTGATTCATATCGAAACCACTGTAATGATATGGCATCATATTCATGTTTGGGGATACTGGATAAAAATAGCTTTGATTATTAATGTTACTAGCTTGATATGGTGATGAAGCTACATTCCAGTTATAATTGAATTGTTGGGCCATTTTCTCAATCTTTTTTTTGAAAGTTCAAATATTTTATTTTTTAATTGAAAAGTTTGATGTTTTGGATACGGGAAAAGTCAGTTATTTATACTTTAAAAATTTTATTTATTATTTTTATAATATTTTACTGATGAATTTGAATTCAAATAAAAAAGTTTTGAAAAATTTATATATGAACTTTAACTCATTATTTAATTGAGTGAACAGCTATTCGCTCATTAATGACATTGGAAAAAAAATTGTATAAGAGTATTACAGCCAAAAAAAATTCTAAATTAATTGAGAGGATTTAAAGTGTGATCATTATCATTTAATTAGTTAATTAAGATTTTTGCATGATTTTATTTTTTACGTGGTCAATTAATGAGAACATACAGGTAAAATTTGCATCATGTTGAATTATTTTTGAGCAGTAGAATTTTTCCATGAGACAAAATATACGTACTTTTATCAACATAATATTCAATATGTTGTATTGATGGTTTATAGCTACTTAATTGGCCTAAGTTAACTTATTGAGACTTAAAAATGCCAATTAAGAAAAAAAAATAATCTTCTTAATTTGAGATAATTTGAAATATTCTTATATGGTTGTATTTTGAGACTTAAAATATTTTTTAGATTAATCGATGTTTTAAGTAAGAAAAAATAAAAAAAAATTATTAATTTTAAAATTTTTAATAAATAAATAAGTTTGAAAATAAAACATTAAAAAAAAAATTTGTTTTTCGAATTCAATCTATTTAGTTATCTTGTGGGAAAGGACCAGCCATGACTTTACGAACAAAAGCTAAAAAAAAATTAAAATTTATATTAAAAACTTTTGTATTTGTTTATTTGAAATTTACTATCGTAGTTGATCATTCCTTCGGCATCATCTTTAGTCTCAGTACATTTCATAATCTCATCTAATTGATCTGGTGTGAGTTTTTCAGCTAGATTTAAAGATAGAACGAATTAATTAAAAGAAAATTACAATTTTTGTTAGAAACTTTCTTTTTAAAGCTTTTGTTCAAAAGGCGTACAGAAGTAGGGTTTATAATGAGATAAAGACTCAAATAAATTATTTATAAACTAAAGCTTATTTTTTATCGATCCTACTTCGTTTTGTGCATTTAAAACGATCTTTGTTTAAGGCGAAAAATTTTTGAAAAATTCAAAATACAGTCTCGAAAACCATGTTCTTTATAAATTTTGAACAAACGCAGATTCTCTTTTCCTACGTAATTTTATAAGAAAAATTAAAATGTTGTATCTAAAAGTTTATATAGATAAATAAAAACGTAGAATAGAAATGTATTATAGTGCATTATGGTCACAGTGAATTTTAAAGATTTAATTTTGCCAAAATTAGCATTAACGCAACCACTTAGTTTGATTGTTAATTAAGAAGTGTATGCTCTAAATGAGTGTATATAAATAGTTTTTTCTATATATTCAAAAGCTTTATAATTTAATTTTGTTTGTATTAGTAAATTGAAAAATAAAATATTATGTTAAGAATAAAATCTTACCCATGGCAACTAAAACTTGACTCAACTCAGCCAATGACAATAAACCATTTGATTCTTTATCGTACAATTTAAGACCCTCCATAAAGTCTTCATATGTACCCCAGGTTTTTTCTGGCATTTTAAAGAATTCGCTGTAGATGGCTAAAAACTCTTCAACAGTTATGGTTTTAGTGCCTGGCTTTGGTGTTTGTCCTCTTTTCTCGCATTCAGCATTTGTTACAGCTAAGCCCAATGATCTCAACATGTCACCAATGTGATGAGCATCGACTTTGCTCTCGTATTTTTTATCAAATACTTCGAAAACTTGTTTAGCTTCATCGATTTTATCTTGAGGTAAACTTGCCATCGTGTTTTTTTTTAAACTTATTTAAAAAATATCTAAAACCGAAAATAAAATAAAAAAAAAAACTAACTGAAATTCTCTTATCCTTTTAGAACTCAATCTTTTTATTTATATATTTCTAGAAAATTATTTTTCAAATAGTATTTATAACATTCGATTTAAGAAAAACTTATTTTATACCCTTTAATACAATTTAGATTTACGCTTTTTCTTTTCAAACTATTTTGCTCTAATTTATTCCAAATAAGCTCAAGCAAATATATTCGTATTGTAAGCCGAGATAGCCGATTTTTGCATTCTCTCTCTCTCTTTCTTTCTTCTCTTTATCTTAATTACTTCTTCTCTTCTATTTATTTTTTAAAAATTGTAAAAATATTTATAAGAAGAATATTCCTTTTTTAGAACAATTAATAAATTTTCAATTAGAAGTATTAAAAGTATTAGAAAATTTTGAAGTAAAGGCATAAACAAATTTCAATAAAGATGAAAACTTCATTTTTAAGAACTTTTCTTTATTACGATCTTTTAAAAGGATATTTTTTTGTATCACTAAAATTTCTTTTAACGCCAAAAATTTTGCTAATCTCTTTCCGCAGTGTAGTTTTGTTTCGTTTAGATTGGATTCAGATGTTTTTGAAAATGTTGTTCTGACTCTGAATAGCTTATTTTTTTCGTTTTCATCTCTCAAAGTTCTTATACATATCTGAGCTTTACTTTCATTGTTTAATTTAGTTTTGGTGGGATAACATCATTAGAGAGCTCCATAAAAAAGTAATAGAAGCATATATCAACTACAAATTATCGAAGTTCGAAGAAATAGAAAAAAAGATATTAATATTTTTAAGAATCAAGTTTAACCCGAACAAGACTGTATACACCGTTTTTAACAGAGCAAGAACCTCTCAGAACAGAAAGGATGACTTCTGGCAAAACAAACTTTGTTTAGAAGGAGAAGAGATAAATAGGGTAAACGGCATTAAATATTTAGGCGTCGAACTGAACCAGGATCTGAGTGATATACATCATATTGACAAAAAGATAAAAGCGACAAGAATAGCATTAGCCAAGCTAGTGACCTTAGAAGTCTTAACTGAGAATAAAAGCGCATTATTAAAGGACTATCTATACAAAACGTATTTTATAAGATATGTAGTGAGTTATGATTCAAATGTTTTATTTTTATTAGTCAAATATTGTTATTATCAAATATTGCTTATATTGCTTAAATGACAAGACTTTTATTATTTTATTTTAAAAGACTTTTTTTGGGCTCACGGTATTTCAACATTTTTTTCACACTTCATAGTATTTCAACATTTTTTTTTTTGAACTGCCGAAGTGTGAAAAGGTGGAGTCGGAATTTAAACTTAAGTGTAAAAAAAATGTTGAAATACTATTAATTTTAATAAATTATTCAAATTAAAAAAATTACAAATCAAAACTTGCAATAATTCAAAAATTTTCTAATTCTCTTGCAATCTCTGAAAAAAATTAAAATATAATAAAATTTTATAAATGGAATATAAAATTGTTCCAACTAGGCGAAATGGAAAAGCTCTCTATTTTCGAGATCAAATTTATTATCAGCTTAAGCCTAAAGATGTTTTAACCGGTTATACTTCTTGGCGTTGTAAATTCTATCACGATTTGAATTTTCGATGTAAATCTATAGTTAAAACTGATGAGATAAAAGTTATTTCAATCAGTAAAGAGCATGAAAATCATGCGATAATCAACGAAAACGAAATTGTAATGATGGAAGTTAAACAACAAATAAAAACTGATTTGGTAAAAAACAAAGGTCCAATAAAAAAATTTTTTGAACAATCTTTAAATGATGTAATAGCCCTTAACAAAATTCCATTACAATTAGCTGCCGAATACGCTCCTAAATACAAAAATGTACAAAAAACTTTATACAAAATCAGACACGAAACACAAATCAACAAAAACAAATTGCCAAGTAGCATCGAAACAATTTCGTTTGAACAAGATTTTGAAAAGTTTAAAGAGACAAGTAATGGGTTAAGATTTTTGTTATATGATACTCAAGATAAAGATAGAATAATATGCTTTGCGTCTGACGTACAATTATTGATATTAAGCAAGTGTCAAAGATGGCACGTGGATGGTACTTTCAAAGCAGCTCCAAATTTATTTTATCAGTTATATTTGATTCATGGTTGGTGTTATGAGGAAATGCATGCTTGTTGTTTTATTTTTCTATCTAATAAACAAGAGAAAACTTACGATCGTATGATAACTCTCTTAATAGAAAATGCAAATAAATTGAATTTTGTTTTGTTTCCAACTGAAAGAAAATAAACCAAAATTTTCTAATGACTTATGGAATCACTATTATACAGAGGGACCAAGGACTAATAATCACGTGGAAGGGTATAATTTTAAATTAAATAATTATATTGATAATGTTCATCCTCATATTTACTCGGCTATTAATACGTTAAAATGTTTAGAAACTTCAACTGGCTTAAACTATTTTCAGAGAGAGTCTGGTGGCTTAACTCAATTCTCAAGACGCCCACAAGACATACAACGTGATGTAATGATAAACTATTTAAGACAAAAATTTGAAAGAGGTGAAATTACAATCATTCTCTATCTAAATCGTATTAGCAAATTATTTCGATTTGATAAAAAAAATAAAAAAAATCGTCTTATTCTACCAGATAATGTTAATCCAAATGCTCAAAAAGTTTTGGAGTCAACGGTGTCTATTTTTAAAATTAGTAAACAGTCTTATGTGTTCATTAAGAATTATATAAGCAATAATAGAGACTATTTTATTTTTTTGGTAAAAAATTTCCGAGAAAATCGTGGTTTAATATATTATAATAATCAGTGTTATGATACCAGCCATTTAGCGGTTTTAAAAAAGTGGAACTGTAATTTTGCTACATGTCTTTATACTACTGGTGATGGAAATTGTTTGTACAATGCTATTTCTTTAGCTATTTATGGAAATGAATCAAAGGCCAACGACATTAAGTTGGGTATAGTTTTTATAATGTTTGAATATGAATCTTATTTTAGAAAATTGGTTGATAGCTTTAAATATTTAGACACGTTTGAATCAAAAGTAATGGAGACTGCTACTTTAGGTGTGTTTGGTACAGAGTTTAATATGATAGCTCTAAGTTTAATGTTTTTACGACCTATCAAATGTTATTCACTACACAACATCGCATTTAACGTGAATACAGCTCAAAAATTTAGTTTGCCAATTTATTTAAGTCTAAACAATGTCCATTTTACTCCAATAATTCCTGTAAATAATTACTTTAAAATAGATCCAACCACTGGAGATCACTTGAATTTTATAAATTATAACTTTGGCGATTTAAAACTCTATTAATTTCAAATTATGTCAAAATTTTTTTTTTAAATTAGTAAACGATTTTCTATAGGCTATTTTATTTAACGAATCAAAACTTATTTAATAAATTATAAATTTTTTTTTACTTCCTGTGTTATTTTTTATTTCACACTTTTACTTTGATATCGATATTGCGGTATGATTAAAAAAATGTTAAAATACAGTAAGACCACTTTTTTTTATTATCTTTGAGACAACGCCGTTCTTTTTAACAAGGCGTTGAGTAAGTGGTCGGCAATCGGCAATTGATACTCTCATTTTCGAAAATACTCAACTAAGATTACAACTAAATAATAATAACTCAATTCTAAAACAAATTCAGTCTAATTTATCTTCAAAAAATCAGATAAATGACACTGCTTCAGTATCAAATCAAAATGTTAATACTCCACATGTTAAACCTCAAAACCCAAACCAAATTGCGAAAGCTTCTTACTCTAAGGCTGTAGCCTCTGGATCTAATAGATCAAACGAAACACCAAAACAATCCAAAAGACCCGCTCCACCGGCTTCTCCATTACAACCTAATGATGATAACCACAAAGGTTCAAAAGCTCAGAAAACTACTCACAATGATGAAAACTTCTCTTTTCCAAGCCGTCAAACTTCTCATCCAAATGGTCAAAATAGTTTAAGAACTTTTGACTCATTCGATAATTCTAGTGGATCACAACAATTTGATGATCAAAATGGTTTTAAAGTAGTTGAACCGAAACGTAGACCTAAACGTTCATCGATTCAAAACTTTATAAAATATTCAGGAAAAAATAATTCATTAGATTTTAAATCATGTGAAAGAAAAATTGATATCTATTTGGGTAGAATCTCGAATGATGAATAAAAAGAAAATGTAGAGGAAAAGGTAAATGAAATTTTAAGTTTTTCGAATTTTGAAAAATTAAAAACTTCCCACAATCATTTTCAATCATTCAAATTCACTATTAGTGTTTTTGACCTTGATAAAATCAAGAATAAGAACAACTGGCCAAGAGGAGTAGTAATTGGACGTTATCGTAAGCCATTTGCTGATCGTCAAAAAAATTCTGAGCCAGTAGGCCACTCTTCTTCTTCAGCTAATTAATCTTAATTTCTTTTATATTTATCTTTTCAAAAAAAAAAAAAAAATGTCTTTTAATAATTTTTGTATTTCATCCTTAAATTGTTTCAATTTAAAAGCTAATTTCCCATATTGTAAATACCTTGTAGATACCTCTAATATTATTTTTCTAAGTGAATTATGGACCAAAAAGAATGAATTTCACTTAATACAAAAATTAACTTACAATAAATGCAATAAAAATAGTCCAATTTATCAATCTGACATCTCTAATAACTCCCTTAAAGGGAGACCTTTTGGGGGTCTTTGTTGGATTTTAGATGACAATTGTGATTTAATCGATAGCACTTTTTTTAATAGACATTTAAGCTTCATTCACTTAAGAATTAAAGGCCAAGAAATGATTTTATTTGGAGTTTATATGCCATTCTTCAATAGAAAAAACAAAAAAGAATCTATATCCCAATATGAAACTATTTTTTCTATTATAAGAGCTCACATAAATATATTTAATGACAAAAACATTCCTATTTTTATTTTAGGTGACTTTAATGCCGATCCATTTCGTACTGTTGATGCCACGATTTCAAACTCAAATCCTCTTGATCAAATTTTTTACAAGTTTGTTTAAGAAAAGAATCTTATAATATTAGATACTCTTAATACTCAAAGAATCCCATTTACTTATCATAAGCCAAGTAAAAATTCGAAAACTTATTATGCACATCTCGACCATGCTTTATTTCTTGATAAGTCTAATAAAATAAATTCCATTCAGTGTATATTGTAAGGGATTTAGGAAACTTGAGTGACCATCTAGCCCTAAAAATAAATTTTTGCCTAAACTCCTCACCAATCCCCAGTAATGATAGAATGACAGTTTTGCCTCATAACAAAATTAAATTAAATTTTCAAAATAAAGAAATAACTGAATTTTACATTTTTAGACTTGAACACTATCTTTCAACCTGTTCTCAATTTAGAAATAAAGAAAATATTATAGATTCTCAACTCTTTATCGACAATTTTTATTTTTCAATTTGTGAATCTATCTCTAAAGCTTCTAAAGATGCTTTAGATTTCCAATGTCAGTTAAACAAAAGGCAAAATTATGGCCATAACAATAATAAAAACTTTTGGTTCACCCGGGAATTAAAAATAATTAAGGACAAACTCAGTGAGATTAATAAAAAGATCAAAGACGATCCTTCTTTAGAGATAAGAAGAAAAGAATCAAAAAAAGAATTTAGGAAAATTCAAAGACAAAATATTTTTTTATCTGAACTTAGGGAACAATCCAAAATGGAAAAGTTATTCTCTGATAAAAAAAATAAAAACAAATTCTGGAATTTTTATAAAAGAAAGAAAAACGAGTCCTCAAACACGAAAAAATCAATTTTAATTAACCAAAATAAACTATTTTCTCATTTCAAAAGCCTTTTTAAAGAAAACGAATCCGATTTTTCTCCGAAACAACTAGAGATTAAGAAAGTTGTTAATGAAACCTTTTCCAATTATAAGTTACCTTATTCTTTGCCTGTCTTCAAACTTTCTCAGCTTAAACAAATTATTTCCGAGCTAAAAAATTCTCAGGTTGAGGGTATAGATTTAATTTCTTATTCACATATAAAAAACATAAACATTGATGAATTTCAGGTTTTACTTCTTGAATTTTTTAATCAACTTCTCTTATTAATTAAAATTCCGAAAAATTTTAAAACAGCTAAAATTAATCCGATTTTAAAAGATTTTTCAAAAAGTAATAATGACATTAATAATATTAGACCAATTTCTATAACTAATTCTTTCGCACAAATTTTTGAAAAGCTAATTTTACTTAATTCACCTGAACTTTTTAAAGTTAGTAAAAATCAATTTGGCTTTAAGAAAAAAACCTCTTGTAATCATTCCATTTTTGTCGTAAAAGAGACTTTATTAAACTACCTAAACAAAGGTTCAAGCTGTAGAATAGCTTCTCTAGATGCTGAAAAGGCATTTGACCGAGTATGGAGATATGGTTTATTTTTCAAATTAATAAACAAATTAAATATTTCATACTGGGTTTTACTTAAATTATATTATGACGCAGCAGCAGCAGTTGTGAGCTTGCCAAATAATGCTCCTTCAATTAAATTTGATATTGAAACAGGTGTAAAACAGGGGGGAATCCTATCTCCTTTCTTATTTAACACTTTTATTGATGATCTTATTCAGGAGTGCTTAGAAAAGAACCTAGGTGCTCAATATGAAAGTCTGAATGTTTCTATAATAGTTTATGCGGATGACGTTCTCTTAATAAGTCCAGTAGACACTCACTTACAAATACTTTTAGATATTTGTGGGAATTATGGTACCAAATGGCGGTTAAAATCTAACCCAATTAAGACTAATATCATTAAATTTGGTCAGCCCCTTTTTTCCTCTAAATTTTATCTTAACGGGTCAATTTTGGAAGAAAAGGATTCTATTGAATATCTTGGTTTCTATTTCTCTAAAAATTTAGATTTTAATTCTCAAGCTCTAGATAATTTTAAAAAAGTTCAATCAACATTTTTAGAAATTTCATTCCTTTTGCCTAAAAACAGTCCTAAATCCTCCTATTACTTTAAATCTTTTATTTATAAAACTTTTTGTTTGTCTAAATTTACTTGTGGTCTTGAAGCCCTACTTAACTTAAGTACAAAAATGTCCTTAAATATATCACAAAACAACCTTATTCGTCAAATGTTTAAGTTAAAACCGTTTTGTCACATGTCAAGAATTTTAAAAATTCTAAAAATATTCAATTTTGATGAACTATATTTATTTTCTAAGCTAACATTCATAAACTCAATAAGTTTTAATTTTCTTTCCTCCCAAATCTTTAAAACTATGATGAATAAACCCTCAACTCCTAATTCTTTTTCCTCGGATCTAGCTTTGATCGGTAAACATTTTAAAATCAACATTTCCGATATACCAAATAATATCACAAACTTAAAAAATTCTCTCAAGAACTTCTCTTTATCCAACGATGACAT
This sequence comes from Brachionus calyciflorus, assembly GCA_002922825.1. Lineage (NCBI taxonomy): Eukaryota > Metazoa > Rotifera > Eurotatoria > Ploima > Brachionidae > Brachionus > Brachionus calyciflorus. Next base: position 58,483 of record NTPY01000608.1, on the reverse strand, counting down.
GTCTGACTCCATTAAACTCTGCTTGGATAACCTTATGTTAAAGTTCTATAGAATCCTTTTGGATGAGCTTTTAAAGAATTAGTGAAATTCAGTCGTTATGGTCTTTAATTTTATGGTCAATTATTTATTTTTATTATAAATTTTTTCTTTTTTATCTTATATGTAATTCTATTTTTTTTATCTTTTTTATTTTCTTTTTTTAAATTTGTATAATAATTTTTTTTTTTTTGTATAACTAAATTTTTATATTTACTTCTCCTTATAAGGAGGTTAATTCATTTAATTAAATAAATAATATTAGTAAAAAACTCAGGTCTGCTATATTGTTGAAATCAATTTTTTTTAAAACAATTTTCAAGCGATTTGAAATACCTAAATTGAAGTTTGGGTTGAAGAATCTCTTAATTTAAGATTGGTTGTACATTCATAATTTGATTCATTTGTTCTATAATTTTCCATACCGAAATCATATAATATCATTAAAAAAAATTATAATTTTTAACAGATAAAGTCGAATTCGCTCAATATTCAAAAATAAATTAAAATGGCTAGATTTTCTTTAATAACATCATTGAGAAAAAATTAATAAATAGAAACTACATTAAGAATACAAGAAATTTTTGAAATTTAAAAAAAATATTGTCTTTTTTATTTATTTTTGAATATTGAGCGAATTCGACTTTATCTGTCAAAAATTATAATTTTTCTTAAAAGGACCAGTCCTTAAGCAAGTATATTTTTTTAAAGAAAATTTTTTCCTCTTTCATTTGAGTACCTAACTGTTTTCATAGAACTAACAAAAAATTCAATAATTTCGTCTAAACATTAGAAACCTTTTATATAATTATCCCACTCGATAGTTCATGAGAAAAATATGGTCAATTATACCTATTTTTTTTAATTAGTGATTATAAACCTACAAAATGAAAAAAATTTGGTTAAAGTTGCTTATTCCAATCAAAAAATATATCTCCCAAACCCAAAAACCTCAGTTTTTAACCTTTTTTTAATTGGACTAGTTTTTCGTTAGGAGATAATCATTTTTTTTAGTAGATAATTTTTTTTATTATAAGCAGATAATAAATTTAGTGGATAAAATATTTTTCAAGTAGATAATTCTTTTTTAAAACAGCTAATTTTTCCAAAAAGGTATCTATTCTTTGAATTAAATACTTTTCATTCGAGTATTAATTTTTTGATTTTTTTACAATTTAACTCCGAAAAATCTTAGTTTAAATTAAATTTACAACTCAATCAGCCAACTTTTTGATAGATCTTTAAGATAAATTTTGTAAAATTTAATGGTTTTTTTATTATAACTTTTGAACGGAACGTCGCCTTGTCCTGATTTTAGTATCATTAAAATCCTCATTAAATTATCTTTCTAGTGGTATATGATGGATATTGTCATACACTGTAAGTTTTAAAAGTTACAAAATCGCAACATTAAATGTATTTTCAGCGATGACAACATTTTTGATACATCTTATGTTAGAATTTTTCAACATTAAAATGTCTCAAATTTTATACTTGAAAAGTAAAGAATATGTTTGACAATTCATACCTCAATTGTTCGATTTTTACAACATGAAAAAGTTATTAAAAAAATAATTATATTCATAGCCAGGTCAAGAAGATTCAACATTAAAAATTTTTAAGGTGAAGAAAAATTTTTGGTATCTTTAGGCTTAATCGTTGGAGTTTTCGTTTTATTAAGAAAAAAAATTTTATTCAATAAAAATATTTTAATTTAAAATAAACAAATACAAATTAACAATCATTAAAAAATAATTAAAAGTATAAAAAATTAAAAATAATAGATAATTATGAAATTAAAAAGGGAAGATTTAAGAAAAGGGAAGTTTTGTATTGAAGTTTGGAACGGTTTTACGATTGAAATTGTTTCGATTGTTCTGATTTGAATTTTTCTGTATGACCTTAAAAAATAAAAAAAAATTAATTTTTAAAAATTGAATTTGTTTTTAATTTTTGCAATTTTTCAAAATAAAGAAAAATTTTGATTTGACTAGGATTTTTATACTATTTTGAAAGAGGTTTGAAAAAAATTTTTGTAATTTATATGACACCTTAAAAGTAATAAAAAAGATACATATTACTTAAACGTCATTTTTTTGAGACATTTTTTTGTTTCAAAATCAAATGTTTCATATTTCGTAGATTTAATGTATTAAAAAACGGTCATTTTATCGGAATTAACACATTTAAGATATTGGACGCAATTGATTTTATCTCATAGGCTACACTTTTGATATAAAATCACTACCTAGGTATTTAATCATATTTAATAAGGCAATTCACCTTAAAATTCAAGTTTTCTTATTATATCTTGATAATTTTTTGTTAAAATAAAATCATAAGATCAAGAGGTAATTTACGTGACTAGGACAAAAATTAGGTAACCAATATTTGGTCATCAATTAGACCCTAAAAATAGCTGACCAGTACTGATCACATAATGAAATAGACCCGTATTTTGAAACTTAAAATATTTCTAGATTAAATGATGTCTAAACTAATATAAAAAAAAAACAAAAATGCTGAATTTAAAATTTTTAATAAATAAATAAGTTTGAAAATAAAACATTAAAAAAAAATTTGTTTTTGAATTCAATCTATTTAGTTATCTTGTGGGAAAGGACCAGCCATGACTTTACGAACAAATGCTTAAAATAAAATTTTTTTAACTTTGTTAGAAAGTTTTGTTTTTTTGTTTATTTGAAATTTACTATCGTAGTTGATCATTCCTTCGGCATCATCTTTAGTTTCAGTACATTTCATAATCTCATCTAATTGATCTGGTGTGAGTTTTTCAGCTAGATTCAAAGAAAGAAAGAATAAATAAATATAGAATATAAAAGAGTCTGCATTAATTTTTCGTAATAATCTTTCTGTGTAATATAATGTAAAAATTGCTTTCTTTTTCTATTCGATAAAAAGGTGCTTAATTTTTTTTAACCTTCTTTTAAAAAATTAATTCAAAATACATACAGAAGTTTGGCTTATAATAAGATTTAGACACGACAGACCATGATTTAATTAACCCAACATCTTCAAGGTTTTGTTTTATGTTTAAACCATGTATATGAATTGTAAATTTGTAGATATCTATGGACTTATAAATATTTATTTTTTTATATCTTTACTTTTTTATTTTTTGTAAATATTTATTTTATTCTTATGTTTAGACTATTTTTTATTTTTCAGTACACTTTATTTAAGGGTGTACTGAGAGAGGTGGCCCATAGATGGCCTTAGCGCGAGAGCTAATAAATAAATAAATAAATAAATAAAATTTAGACTTTTGCAATTAGTTATTACATAAATTATTTAAATAAAAAACTTTAGCTCATTTTTTACCGACTTTTTTAGATATACTTAAAAGATATCTAATAATTTAAATGATAATTTAAAAAGAATATAAGACGATAAGGTCTTTGTTTGGAAGGAAAATTTTAATATTCTGGGCGATTAAAACTACAAGTTTTTTAAAAAATTTAATAAAAAAAAACCTTCTTACGTAATTTAATAAGAAAATAAAAATTATAATAAGGTTTTAATAAAAATGGACTACAATGTATTACAGTCAAAGTCACAGTTAATTAAATGAAGATTTAATTTTGCCAAAATTAGCATTAACGCAACCACTTAGTTTGATTGTTAATTAAGAAGTGTATGCTCTAAATGAGTGTATATAAATAGTTTTTTCTATATATTCAAAAGCTTTATAATTTAATTTTGTTTGTATTAGTAAATTGAAAAATAAAATATTATGTTAAGAATAAAATCTTACCCATGGCAACTAAAACTTGACTCAACTCAGCCAATGACAATAAACCATTTGATTCTTTATCGTACAATTTAAGACCCTCCATAAAGTCTTCATATGTACCCCAGGTTTTTTCTGGCATTTTAAAGAATTCGCTGTAGATGGCTAAAAACTCTTCAACAGTTATGGTTTTAGTGCCTGGCTTTGGTGTTTGTCCTCTTTTCTCGCATTCAGCATTTGTTACAGCTAAGCCCAATGATCTCAACATGTCACCAATGTGATGAGCATCGACTTTGCTCTCGTATTTTTTATCAAATACTTCGAAAACTTGTTTAGCTTCATCGATTTTATCTTGAGGTAAACTTGCCATCGTGTTTTTTTTAAACTTATTTAAAAAATATCTAAAACCGAAAATAAAATAAAAAAAAAACTAACTGAAATTCTCTTATCCTTTTAGAACTCAATCTTTTTATTTATATATTTCTAGAAAATTATTTTTCAAATAGTATTTATAACATTCGATTTAAGAAAAACTTATTTTATACCCTTTAATACAATTTAGATTTACGCTTTTTCTTTTCAAACTATTTTGTTCTAATTTATTCCAAATAAGCTCAAGCAAATATATTCGTGTTGTAAGCCGAGATAGCCGATTTTTGCTCTCTCTCTCTCTCTTTCTTTCTTCTCTTTATCAAAAATACAAAGCTTCAGCAAATTACTAAAAAATTAATATTTCAATTATCTTAAACGAGTATAATATCGGCTAAAAGAATACAATTGCATTATTATAATAATTATTAATTAAGAAAATATGGAACAGATACCTTGGAATACTTATATAGCTTAGAACAAGAATAGCTTTCGAATTTCTCTTTGTTTTATCTAATAGTTTTTTGTTGTTTAGTGTAGTATCTATATATCTTTATACCTTATTCGCTCGATATGCTCTCGAATAAAAAATAATAATTCCTATATTTGAACATTAACATAGCGTTCATTATAATCAAATAGTTTCGGTGCTCATTTGGAATCTTAAATTCAGGATTTATAATTAAGTTGAGTTATTTATTTATTTCTATGTTTTTGATGGTATATAAATTTGAGGCAAAAGAACCTCATTTTATATATTTTCCAAAAAAAAAAATAAAATTGAAAAAATTTGTAAAGTTTTAGTTTTGTTTATATTATTTGAATAAAGATCAGATTACTTAGAAAAATAAAATTACGTAAAAATGATTTTTTTTGTTTGTTAGTAAGTTAGTTACTAGTGCTTATTATCGTTTGCTTAGAAAACCTTATTCAGGTGGTAGGATTCAAATAAGAAAAGTATCTCAGAATAATTTATGAAAAGGTTTTAAAAGAAATTCTTTATAAGGAATTGAGAGAATAATGAGTTCATCGATGTTATTTTTTTTCTTGTTGTTTTATGCTGAAACATAAAACTCAAAAAAATCAAGTAACCTACTAAAAAGAAAAAAAATAGATAGATTCTACTAAAGATTATCTTCTTGTTATTTATTGTTGTTGTTGATTCTTAGTTGTAGTTGTTGTTTTAAATCATCATAATTAAGATAAAGTTCAGGCTTAGAATTCAAATCATATATAAATATTTTCTGATATTTTAAAATTGAGAATCTTATGAATAAAATAAACGATTTGAAAGCTTGGAAGCTTAATAAATTTCAACCAATACAATTTAAATATTATACGGGTTAAATGGAAAGAGAATAATTATTAAAAGCTTTTTTTTACTATCTATATTTCTAATCTTTATTCTGTTATTCTTTTAAGCATATATTTTCAAGAAAAATATTTTTTTGATAATATTTTAATTTTAGAAGTAAGAGAATATATTTAGAAAAACACGATGGCAAGTTTACCTCAAGATAAAATCGATGAAGCTAAACAAGTTTTCGAAGTATTTGATAAAAAATACGAGAGCAAAGTCGATGCTCATCACATTGGTGACATGTTGAGATCATTGGGCTTAGCTGTAACAAATGCTGAATGCGAGAAAAGAGGACAAACACCAAAGCCAGGCACTAAAACCATAACTGTTGAAGAGTTTTTAGCCATCTACAGCGAATTCTTTAAAATGCCAGAAAAAACCTGGGGTACATATGAAGACTTTATGGAGGGTCTTAAATTGTACGATAAAGAATCAAATGGTTTATTGTCATTGGCTGAGTTGAGTCAAGTTTTAGTTGCTATGGGTAAATAGAAAAAAATAAAAATTCTACCAAAAAGATTTTATCTTCAAATATGTTTCTTTTATTTTAAAGCTGAAAAACTCACACCAGACCAATTAGACGAGATTATGAAATGTACTGAGACTAAAGATGATGCCGAAGGAATGATCAACTACGATAGTAAATTAAAAAAAAAACACAATTCAAAATTTTTTAACAAAAATTAAAAAAAATTTTTTTTTTTAGCTTTTGTTCGTAAAGTCATGGCTGGTCCTTTCCCACAAGATAACTAGACAGCTATATTTTTTTTTCAACTTAGTTAAAAAAATTCAAACAACGTTAAGATTTATTTATATATTTTGAAAAAAAAAAATTTTTTTTTGATGATCTAAACAGATTAGACTAAATAATAAAAATATAACTTAAATAATTCAATCTTATTTATTTTTTCGGAAAATTGTGTTCTCTATTCTTTTCAATAAATCGATTATAACATAAAATCTTGACTTGTTTAGATTTTTTAAAAATATTATCCAAAAAATTTTTTTTTATTTCAATTAACTTAATTTGCTAGTTAATCTATAAGTCTAATAGAAATAACTACTGAATTCAAATAATTAAGCTAAATTTATTTATAATTTGCAAAGCGTTTATCGTATCCAGTTCCAAATTCGGACTTTAAAAATACCAAAGTATTTGCTTTAACTATCGGACACTAAAACAAAACTCACCTATTTTTTAATATCTGAATTTTATCTTAAATATTTTATCAAAAACTAAGTATCATATAAGGTAGAGAAGGTCTAGAGCTACAAAATGAATACAGTCAGGTCACAGTTTTATCACCACATACTTTAGTCACATTTAAATAATTCTTAATCAGATAAAAAAGCTATTAAAATTTAAAATTAAATCCTGAATTTCAAAATTTAAAATTTTGAAAATTCAAAACTTTGAACGATAAAATTTTTGTTTGAAAAAATTAGATAAAAATTATTTCTTATTTTAAAATGGATCGATAAAAATTTCCTTAATTTTTTTTTCAATCTGTTTTTATTGATCTTAGAATTAATAAGTTCAAAAAAATCAAAATCAAAATCATAAATAAGATTTTAATTAAAATTTTTTCTGAAAAATTTTTAAAATTAAGCTTTTAATTGATATGTATTTAAAAAAATTGTTGGTATCTACAAAAATTAAGTGTCAATTTTTATGAATCTTATTTATTTTTTGAATTTTTTTCATGATATAAACTTTTATCAACAGCTTAAGAGTTTTTAAATCAAAAAAGAAATTAATCACATGCCCAATTTAATGACAAGACCCCATTTTTTCAAACTTTTCCTTGAATTTAAGTGGCTTTTTTTTTTGATTTCTAATTTTATGGTATGAAATCGCAAAATTTTGAGTCTGTGTTATTCAAAATCATTTTGATTTTTTTGATCAAATTTTTATGAATTTGAAAACCTTCAAATTAAAATTTTTACTAAATTTTTCGTTTCAAAAAAAAATTTGAAAAAAAATTTAATTTTTTCAAAATATAAGTCATGAGTAAAAATATTTTATTTCAAAAAAAATATTTGAAACTTCAAAATACATATTTTTTGATTTTTAACAACCCTAGTTTTAGTGATCATTATTCAGATTAGGGATTAGGTGGTCAGTACTAAAAAAAGGTGGTCAGTATTAGGATTACACTTTAACTCTTCGACTATTTTAGCCTAAAATAGTCGAAGAGTTAAATGTTGAGCGTTCCACAGTTACCAAAATTTTCTAAAGAAAAGACAAGTTTTTAAATTTAGCCAATGAAAAAGCTACTAGTAAAAAATCAAGAATTCAACTCGGCTATTTTTCATTAGTAGAAGAAGCCCTAAACAAATGGTATTTAGCTGCTTAATCAGCAAATATACCATAAAACAATATGTATTTTATAAATTTGTTTTGTTATTTTTTCGGTCTAATAAATTTATTTATATATATTTTTTTAATTTTATCACAATCCACTTTTATCACAAATTCTTAGCCGGACAAATGGGGTAATAAAAGCGCGACCTGACTGTATTTTCATATGATTTTTCAACTTTTTGTAAAAATTATCGAAGACAACCACCCCAACATCCCCTTATTTTCTTCAAAAAGATCCCTTACAAAGCCGAATTTCTGATAGATCTCGATGAGATTTCTTCACAAAGTATTACAGTCAACTCTCTTTAATTCGGATAAAAATAGCCCCATAAAAAGTGATCCGGATTAAATTATACGATTTACCGTAAAACCTTGTTTATAAGCGCACCCCCAGACCACCCTTTTTTCAGAAGAACAGTCATCAGAAAAATTTTAATTTTGTTATATTTTTATAGACCACACTAAACTCTATCAGAAATGTCATAATAAGATCTTAAATTAATTTTTTTAGAGTACTATTTTTCCATTCAAAGAGGCGATTTTTAGTCGCTTATAAGCAAGGTTTTACGGTAACGCATAATCCGTATTTGAAAAAAAACTTTAAAAAGTACGGATTATGATAGAAAATTTCAAGAATTAAGATCATTTAAATTAATTAAGATTAAATATAATCAAATAATTCATTATAAACAAAATTTTTACAGAAAAAATCTAATGAAGAACACTTTTTGAAGTTACTTGAACTTGAATGTTTTTTTGTTTTTTTTTAAACCGAACAACAAAAGAAATTGAATTTGAAAATAATAAATAAAAAATATTGTTTATTCAATCAATTAATTCAATTATTAAAAAAAATTGAATTTGTTATTATAATTTCTATAAAAAGCGTGAAAACCGTTAAAAAAAAAGGATTCAAATATAAATGAGCATGTGAAATTCATATTAAATCATATGTACTAAAAAAATGAAATTTAATTGATCGAAAATAGAGAATTTTTTTTGTTGGCTTAGAATTTTATTTTTATACACTGTAATTTTTTTAGGCGAAGATTACTACGCATCAGAGTGATTTTGAAGTAACGCATCCCAAATGCGAAGTCCTTTATGCATTAATGCGAAGAATCTTTACAGTATAAAGCGAGCTTTAAATCAAATTTGGGCGAAAATAAATTCTCATAAATGCGAAGTGACTTCGCTTTTAAATAAAATAACTTCTCTTAGATGCGTAAATAACTTCGCCGAAATGAGGAAAAATCTTCTCTTTAAAGAGGAATGCGTGAAACACTTTAATTTTCAAAAAAAAAAATCAAACCCGATTTTTAGTTATTTAATATTAATTAAGGATGTGAAGGGATTAAAAAATTAAAGAAAAAATTCAATTTTTAAAATTTTTATTAAAAAAAATCGATTAATTAAACAGAAAAATAAGGAAAGTAAAATTAAAAATATATTATAAGGTAAAAATTAAAAATTAACAATATTATAAAAAAGTAATTAAACTAAAAATTAAGATTTCTTTGAGATAAATGTTCTGTCACAAAGCTTTTTTTTTTAAAACATATAAAATTATTAATTAAACAAAATAAAAAAATAATAAAAAAGAAAAATAGTTTTGTCACTAAGAATTTTAAATCTTTTCTGTTAAATATTTTTTTAAATACTATAATTATTATTTAAACAAAAAAGCGCGTAATATTATTTTCAAAACAAAAATTTTTTTTTTCATAATGAAAATCGATAACGATAATTCAAGTCATGCTTGTTGAAACCGGTGTCATTCAAATGATAAATATTAATTCTTTTGGCCAATGTCCGTTCAAATATCGTATTTATTTTTGTAATCGTATTTATTTACCTTATGTTATTTCATAGATGCTTTATCTATTCATCTTCAAAATATGTTATTAGACATAGAAAAGGTCCAAAATCTAAATCTAAAGTAGATACCACTCAAACAGAATGTAACACAAATACTGACTCTTTTATGACTTAGAATCAAATCGATATTTTTCACTCTATTATTAACAGCTATATTAAGATAAATCAGTTGTTTTCACTTATGAGAGCTCGTTATATTTTTTACAATTTACAATTTCCTGTTGAGCCTATTGCTGATGTAAAAGAGAAAATCAATTGAGATTGTAAATAATGAGCCAAAGAGATTTTTTTATTTTTTCAAAATTTTTTAATTCCGTAACTTAATTTTTTTACAATTAATTATCATGTAAAATTTTCATATATAATTACACAATTGTTTCGAAAAAATTAAAATAGAAAACAAATCTTGCCATCTAGAGGTCGACCAAAAAAGACTAAAGGCGCTTTAAATTATAAAGGTGTACATTTAAATAAAAATAATTTTTCTGTTTAATTTTTTTTTTTGTTGTCTCAAATAATAAATAATGAAAATTTTATAGCAAAAAAAAAAATATTTATGTTTAAATAATAATTATTTTTTGTGTTATTTAACTTTTTTTGATTTTTGGTTTAATTAATAATTTTATATGTTTTAAAATATTATTTGTGACAGAACCATGGACCCGATTTCTTTTAGTTATTTGAATTGAACTCATACCTTTTGCTGAATATGATGAAACTTGAAACGTTACTGGTGCTAACTTTGTTTTTTCATGATCTTTGCTTGTCATTTCAACATGTTCAACATCTGAGCTTGGTGTCTTTGAATTAAAAAAATTGCTTATCAGACTTTGTTTTTGATTTTCAACACGTTTTATATTTATTTATTTTTTTATCGAAATTAATGTATTCGGATCGATATCATTCTCATTACAATATTGAATAAGACCATCTACCAATAATTCAAAGTCGATGCTCATCACATTGGT
>NTPY01000608.1:31840-46831 GCA_002922825.1 Brachionus calyciflorus | reverse complement strand
TCATCTAAGCATTTTTCGATGAAGTATACAGGCAAGTCATTTTTAATCGAACGCTTGCTAGTGCCAATGGTTAAACAGCGAGTATTTTCATATTTGTTTATAAAAACTAATTTGAGTTTGTGTTCACCGCTGGCATTCGAGCATGCCATTAGTGTGACTCGCTCTTTATTAGATTTATAACCATTTAGACGCTTTTCCATGGGACCAATAAGACTGTTTGTTGGTAAGCAATGATAATTTAGACCACATTCGTCTGCATTGTAAATTTAGTCACAATTATAACCATTCAAAATGTCTGGTAATAAAAAATCATCAGCTGCTCGAAAATCCGCCGATAAACTCTCACCATGCGCTCTAGAAGATCGTATATTATTATGTGAACAAAATTTTTGGACGAAGCCGATTGAGGCTTTAAAGGGTTTTGGATTTTGGGCGTTAATATTAAAAGATTCGTAATACTCTTTAGCTTTTATCGACAAGATTTGTTGCTTCAGAATTGTGTTTCGAGATCTCTCTTAGTAAAACCAAATTTTTAATGCCTGATCAACCTCAGGAAAATCCGATGTCTTAAATACTTTTCTTAAAGGGCTATTTGGATTTTCTGTACGATGCTTGTTCTAATTAGATAGTAAATAGTTGAAACAGATAAATTATAATCTACTGCCAATTTTTCATGGCTGTAACCTTGTCCAATATTTTTAATGATTTTTTCTTTTTCAAGAAAATTCAAAACATTACGTTTTCTAGTAGTCCTAGGACTTTGGTTTGTTTCAGAAACAATATTTTTGGTGCGGCAAAGTAAAATTTTTGTTCATTTTTCAATTTTCATTTTTGCTCAAAAAATTTAAATACGCAATTACTTGCACGCTGAATTTTTAAAAGGCCAATCCTTTTTTAAACACATTAAAAAATATTATTTGAAAGCTTTTCATAAAAAGGATTGGCTCTTAAAAAATTCAGCGTGCAAATAATTGCGTATTTAAATTTTTTTTAAAGTTTTTTCCCTTCCCATCCTAAATTAATATTAGATAACAAAGGATTTAATATGTTTTTTCTCTTTTAAAAATTTCCCTCTTAAAATTTTCCCTTTTTATTTTTTTCCCTTTAAAATTTTTTCCCTTTATAAAAATTCCCTCTGTAAAGTTTTTCCCTCTTAAAAAAATTCCCTTTGATAATTTATTAAATAATAATTGAAATTGACCAATTAAAATTTTTTTGTATTTGATAAAGTCTTTAAACATACAATTTGACTTCGAAGGAAATAACACCTTTAAATTAATTTTGTCTTTATATGGGACCGATATCCTGATTATGAGTAATGTGCTAATTATTTATCTATTAAAATATTATTATTTAAAATGCTGATCTGATCGCTTTGTTGAAAATACAAGCAATATAAACTCCACAAACACATTGAAAATACAAATGGAACCATACGTTGGCGCTGTCAAACTTGTAAATCAATAAGTATTACTATTGAAAAAGACGGTTACATAGTCAGAAGCCAGCAATCGACTCTAACCATAGAGTCAATTTGTTCAAAAAATTATCTCCAGTTCAAATAGTTTGCCTAAAAAATTATGATATACTTAAACATGAAGCTAGAACATGTACCAATTTTAATTTTCCGCAGCGATACAGAGAAATGGTACAAATATTACAAGCTAAATACGATCCAAGTTTGGTTGCTGAGGCCTTCCCGAGTGAAGAAACAGCCAGAGTTACATTTTCAACTAACAAATCAAAAAATTCTAAAAAAGATTTAAAATCATCATTGAGATTAGAAATTTCAGACGAGCTAAAGCATATTCAAATTAACAATCAACAGCAGTTATTTTTGCGATTCGATAATTATGACAAAAACGGTGATAGAATTGTTTTTTTCTTGTCGGGCACTGCGATTGAGATTTCGCAAAAAGCCGAGGAATATCACCTTGATGGAACATTTAAAAACTGTCCAAAAATGTTCTACCATATTTTAACGCTTCATGCAGTTATTTCGAATCAAACTTATCCATGTGCTTATATATTTTTAGAAAATAAAAATACTAAAACCTATATAATCGCACTGGAACAAGTACGAAATATTTGTTTCCTAAAAAACTTAAATAAAGTAATGTGTGATTTTGAAGTTGCTTTGATTAAGAGCGTGAGTTCTGTATTCTGAAAGGCTGTTGGTTCCATTTTTCACAAGTCATTAAAAAACACATATTTTCACTAGGCTTTAAACACAAATACTTGAATGAATGGAAATTCAAGTTTTGGTTGAAGCGTTTTATGACATTAGCACTTATTAAAATTTTCAGACATGATCAATTGTATTAAGAAAGAGGATGCTAAGACAAGAAACTCTTTTTTGGCCACAAGAAAAACGAAAAAACAAGCAAAAAAGGAAGTTGAGAAAGACTTTCAAATACAATTGATACAAGAAGAATTTAGAATAAATGCAGTTGATTTCAAAACATATTTTGAGAATTTGACTCGTCAAGTAATGAATCCATATGAAGACGATATAGAAGAAGATGACAACATTCAGTTCAATTGGGATGGTGAAGATTTTGTGATTTTGTTGTTGGTGCGAGCTCAAAAATAAAAATTCAAAAGCTTATCAATCCATTTAAAAATATCGATTATATTGGTGACATCGATTCTAGAATAAATACGATAAAAAATCAAGTCCAACAACCAACTCAACAGTCGATTGAGAACATACAATATAATCGTAAAAGAAAAAATAATTTGGCAACAAATTCGAGCAAAAAAACAAAACTGGTTATCGATATAAGTAAAGAGAAAACTAGCAATCAAATCGATCATATGCAAATCAAACAAGAAATTGAACCATATTAAAGAGAGTTGACTGTAGTGTTTTTTTCTATTATTTACGATTTTAGAGAAAAAAAATGGATTTAAATTGCTGTACGTTTTTTTCTAAGAAATTAAAAAGCGTTTTTATTCAAGATTTTCATTTCAGGATTTTTATCTAAAATTTTCTAAACTTATTTTTTTAATTTTTTTCTAAAAGTTAATGAGCTATTTTTTGAGGAAGATTTCTTAAAAATTTTGTGTTGTTTTTTCATGGTTCCTAAATACCAAAGTGTTTTAATAATGAATATCAGGAAATTTTTTTTCTAAAAATTTCGATTAGAAATATTATAATAAAAATAACGAAGTCATAGCACAGATTTTGATGATTAAATTTTAAGTGCTCGAAGTTCTTTAATTTTTATGATATTTAAAAAAGAAAAAATATACCTCAAAATTTGAATTCATTATATTCAAAAAGAAAAAGCTTTTTTTTTATATAAAACTCATATTGAGGTTAAAATTTTACTGCAACGCAACGTATTGTGAGGTGACCACCCGTAATACAGTTTAAAAATCCTTTCGTCTTGTAGCAAACTAAAAACTAAATTCAAGAACTGGAGCCATCGTCAATGAGGGACGTAAATCTCAGCTGGATGTCCAAATGAAAGCGAAACGAAACTACACTGTAAATTTTTAATGTGTAATGAGGATTTTTTCTATTTATGCGTAAAAATTACGCATTAAAAATTTACAGTGAAGTGGTAGTAATTTTACACTAGATGGACCCCTACTTGAGGAAACATTGGAAGTTAAACCGACGTCGATGGCGAAGAGTTTTTAACTTCCCTGATTTTTTTCTCTGTAGTAAAAGTTTTCACCAATTAACCACAGTAACCCCAAAAAATAAAAAAAATTGTCAGGTAACAGAGGCGCGACGTTTTTGCTAGTAAAATTTGAAAATTAAAATAAAAATTTCGAATTTTTTGATCGAGGAAGCGTGAGAAGTTAAAAAATCCTTTGTACTACTCGGCGATAGGTAAGGAAAAGACGAAACAATACGTACACTTTAATAGTCGTAAAACTTTGCATATAAGTGACTTTACCTGTGAGAGTTTTGTTGATTATTTAAAACATAATTTTTATGCCTATCTTTCTCCTAGAAAGGTGGGTTAAGAGGGACACTTAAGAGCAAGGAAATACGCTAATCGCATATAAATGTACTATTTTTGCAATTTAAAAAAGATATTTTTTTTAAATTCTAAATTTATTTTTTTTTGATTTATATTAAAGGAAAAAAAATATATCGCAAAATTAGGAGTACAAACGATTTTTATAAAATTAAATTAAAAATAAATAAGATGGTATTCTGATTCTAAAAATACAGAAAAACCTCAAAAAATAAATAAATATATTTAATTTAAAAAAAAAATGGAATAATATCGATTGAAAAGGATTTGGAATTTTTTTTTTTAAAGATAAGTTTTTAAAAAAAGACTGAAAACTAAAAATAAAACAAAATAGATTAAAATTCGCTTCAAAGACAATAGAAAATATATCAACATTCAAGGGTTATATATCGATTACAATTTTAGAAACAAAAAATGCATTTTTCTTTAAACAAAAAAAATAAATTATTGAAATTATTTTCTTGTGGTATAAATCGAAAAAAAAGTCAATTCTTAAGGTGTATTAAAATGGTTTTAATGATCTTCTAGATCTCTAAATGCAGCTAACATTCTTTCATTCAAATCTAACATATCATGTCTAATCTTGGATTCACTCTCTTTGGTTGGGTCTTTAAATTTCATTGAACTCAACTCATATAAAATACCGCCCATATGATCTTTAATTATATTCCATGTAATCTTATTCTCTGATTGAGCTGTTGACTCGACAGCACGGCGAGCAGCATCATAGAAACCAATCAAATTGTGCAACATCAATACTGATTTATAAAAAGGACAATATCTTTATAAACCAACAAAAAAAATTATTACTTTAAGAAAAATAAATGGAAAGTCAAAATTTAAAAAAAAAAGATATAAATCGTATCAAGCTGGTTCCCTTAAGATTCTCTTGCTTAGAAATATTTTCCAACTTTGACAAAACTCCTAAGTTAAAGATTATAAACTAGGGAAATTAAAGAAAAAATTTTAACTTTCCAACAAAAAAATTTAAAAAAAAAGTCTACCTATCATACGTAGTGTAACCATTTTGTTGTAAGAAATCGTCTTTGATTAATTTAGCAACTTCAAGAGTAATTTTATCTGTTTCAGCCAAAGCATTCTTAAATTAAATAATCAAATTGCATAAATCCTCAATTAAAAAGTTTAAGTCTAAAGATAAGAAGATTACTTACTTTACCAACTAATTGTACAATTTCAGACAAGTCTTCTTCTTCTTGTAAAATTTCCTTACACTTTTTAAAAAGAAACAAATTATTTTTGTTTGCTTATAGAATTGAATATTTCAAATGGTTACTTTAGTTCTTAAAGGTACAAATTCAGGAAAATTTTTTTCATAGTAATCATCTAAAGCTCTCATATATTTACTATAACTTATAAGCCAATTAACAGACGGAAAGTGTTTACGTTGAGCCAATTTTTTATCTAAGCCCCAAAATACTTGGACAATACTAAGAGTGGCAGCTGTGACTGGATCAGCAAAGTCACCACCAGGTGGTGATACGGCACCTACAATAGTAACTGAGCCTTCACGAGCTGGATTACCGATACATCTAACTCTACCAGCTCTTTCGTAAAATGAAGCCAATCTAGCAGCTAAATAAGCCGGATAACCAGCATCAGCAGGCATTTCAGCTAAACGACCGGAAATTTCTCTCAATGCTTCAGCCCAACGTGATGTAGAATCAGCCATCATAGCTACATTATAACCCATATCACGGAAATATTCACTCAATGTAATACCAGTATAAATTGAAGCTTCACGAGCAGCGACAGGCATATTCGATGTATTGGCAACAAGAGATGTACGTTTCATAATTGACTCTGTTCTGCCATCAACTTCCATAGTCAACTGTGGAAAATCTTTCAAAACTTCAGCCATTTCATTACCACGTTCACCACATCCAACATAAATAATAGCATCACTGTTCGAAAATTTCGACAATGATTGAGAAATGACAGTTTTTCCACAGCCAAATGCACCGGGTATAGCTGTGGTACCACCTTGAACACAAGGAAATAGGGCATCTAGAACACGTTGACCAGTCAAAAGAGGATGATTAGCAGCAAGTTTCTCGGCAACTGGTCTCATTTGACGAACTGGCCATACTTGGTATAATTTATGTTTAGTAACAACGCCCTCAAATTCAGTTTCCAATACAACATCATCAACATGATAATTACCAGGCTCGGCAATATTAACAATAGTTCCTCTAGCTTTTGGATTTAACATAATTTTGTGCTTAATAAGAGTATTTTCTTGTACTGTGCCAAAAATATCACCACCAGTCACATGACTACCTACTCTTAAGTTAGTTGGAGTAAAGTCCCATGTTGAACCACGATTTAAAGCTTTTGTGTCAACACCTCTCGGAATATAAATACTTTGAAAAATTTCAGCTATATCTTCTAGAGGACGTTGGATACCATCAAAAATACCATCCATAATACCAGGACCCAATTCAATAGACAAAGGTTTACCTGTCTTAAATACAGGATCTCCAACAGTCAAACCAGAAGTTTCCTCATAGACTTGAATAGTAGCCATATCGCCCTCCAAACGAATAATTTCACCTACCAACTGCAAATAGCCTACACGGACTAATTCATACATAGCACTACCAGCCATATTATTAGCTACAACGACCGGACCCGATACACCATATATATAACCTAAATTAGACTCCTTATCATCTTCGCTTAGCTTGGGCAAAGCGTACATTTTTTCAGCCAACTTATCCATCTTTCAAATATAAATACTTTATCTTTGAATAAAAATTAAATTTAAAATTTTTTTTTTTAAATAAGATGATTCTTTTTTTTTAGAAATTTAACAAAAAAAAACATAGAGAGTTTTAAGTTATTTTTTTTTGCTAATACCAGACTAAAACCAGTTGTAGCTTTTTTTGATGAAATATAAAAATGCAAAAATTATTTAGCATAATAATACTGGATTTTTTTTTGAAGTTGAAATTTCTACATAGTGGATTAGGACTTGCAAAAGCTTTCTTAAACAAAAAACGAGTTTTTTATTTAAAAAAAAAATTAGAGTCTTGTTGAAAATGATTGTGATATTTAGAGATAGGAGTATGCAACAAAAAAAATTTAAAATAAAACGAATCAAATGATCATGTTGACGAATAAGAAAAAATAAAATTCAAATTTATTTAATTATTTCTTAAGCATATATTATTATTAAATTTTGGTTTTTATGTTTGAGTTAAGTCACATGAAAAAAAAGAAGAAATTTTAATTTGATAAATTAATAAAAAAGTTGAGATAAAGTCAGGTTCCAGTTATAGACTTAAAGCATAAACTTTATTTTCTCAGAAAAAAAATTGCAAAAAATTAACTTATTTAAAAAAATTACTCTAATGTGACAACTGAATAATCGATCACAATATATTCACAAATAATAAACATAATATTTATTTCTTGGTTTTAAGTTTTGCAATTTTTGTTTGATATCAAAATAGAAAAAAAATTATAATTTGAAATATTAAAGAATAATCGATTGGGGTATAAGATTTGATTATTTATGTAATGAAAATTTTTATTTAGTTTGGATTCGCTATTGAGATAAGGATTTAAGAAGTTTAGTGACATAAAAAAATCTTTGCATACACTTTTAATTATTGAAATATTTTAACGGCTTTGTTATTTTCAGTTTTTTTTTCCACATTTTTAATCATCTCAAAATAAACTTAAATAAAATTGGACTTTTTACACTGAATTTAACACTGATCTTAATTTAAATTGTTTCGTTGATTTAAAGCCAGTTGTTCGATTGAAAGAAAAGTCTTTTAATCAACCAAATTTACAAGTTTTTTTTTTTTTAAATATAAAATCTAAATAAAACTCTGCTTGGAGTAGGACTCTGCTTGGAGTAGGACTCTGCTTGATATTGATCGAAATTTCAAAAATCTTAATTAATTTCACAATCATCATTTTCGTTATAATTGACCAGGCTTTTTAGGCTTGGTAAAATATTTAAAATTAAGAAAAATCCGATTTATTATTTACTTAATTTTAAGAGAAAATATTAGAAAATATTTCTATATACTTTTGCCACACCAAAAGTATAATGGAATAAGACGTAAATTTAGGTAGAATAAAATGTAATAAACAGCTTTATTCGAGTAAAGGACTTGATTTTAGGCGAATTTCTTTAAAAGCATAGCTTACATTCTCTAGCCTTTTTTATGTAAAATGAAAGATCAAAAAAATCTAATTAAGAAAAAAACTTACCATATATAAGATGCTTTTTTTGTCTTTTTGTTTAACGATTTCGCATTTAAATAAGTCTATGATGATGTTGAAAATTTTTCAAATTTTGAGAAGATTTCTTCAAAAGATATTTTTTTAAATGAAACTTTAATGCTTCCTTAATCGTAAACTTAATTAAAAATTTTTGAAGCGTAAGTCTATTCCAATAAACAATTTCTAAAGCGCTTTTTTTTTTATTGAAACAAATATCAAATTGGAACAATTGAAAAAATTAAATCGAAATGAGCTTCAGAGGAAGAGTCGAGTAACAAAAATGCATACAAGTTAGTTTTAATTTGTACTGTATATAGATTAACTAATTTTCCATTCATGGTCATTTATGAGCAAACTTTTATGTGATAGAAAAACTTTTTAAAACAAAATTTATTTTTCTCATTTACTGTACAATTCTGAGAAAAGATATTTTAAAACATATGAAGTCTTAAAATTTAAAACATATCTTTTAATTTGATTCATGGAAATTTGCGCCCAAAATCTTATAAATTCTTTAGCAAGTTTTTTCTATCGCACACTATTTTTCTTAAGGTTCTGGAAATTTTAATTCGATTACCAACCCTACTTGATTGACTTCAAAAGTTTATTTGAGCTTCTCTATTTTCTTTCAAGTAACAACACCACTTACTCATCTCATGTTCCAAATTTGGCAGAACCAGTCCAGTAATTGTTCAGTGTTTAGATTTAAACTATTTTCGAATATAAAAGCAAATTAAACTGTTTTTTTTCTCCAGATTTCCTCAAGTTTTGTTCTAAAAGTATTAAGACAATATTATTTCGAATTCAAAATTTAGAAAAATAATTTTAGTTTACACAAATCAATTTCAAAGCAAAACTAATTTAAATTTATTTTGGCTTCAAATGATTTTGAAAATCTACATGCAAAAAAATTTTGTTCAATTTTTTTTCTAACATAAAAAATTTTAATGGAATGATTCTGTAGAGTTACCATCTCTAAACTCCCATTCCAAGAAATAAAAAATAAAAAAGGAACTGTTTAAAAAGTACCATAAAAAAATATTCAAATAATAAAATTATAATCGATTCTTTAAAAAAAATTACACATTTTGAAGCGTCACTAAATGAATTTTTTAAAAATAAATTTTTTAGATTTCTGAATTTCTATTTCAGTTATTTGTAAAAAAGAATGAATAAATTGTTCTCTATTGGAAACTTTTCCCGAAATTTATCGGCCTTAGCCAAAATTTCTAAACAAAAAAATTTAATTTTTAATGCAACTAATCAATTAAGATTAGCCTCAACACAAACATCCACCTCATCTGCAGCGCCATCGCTTAGCGAAGCCGATAAACCACAATGGGAAAGAAGCGATAGATATGTAAGAAAAAAATATTAAAAATTTAATTTTTTAAAAAATGCTTTATTTATTTCTAAAATAGAAAATATATTATGGTTTTGATGCCAATGATGAAGCTAAAGATAAAGCATCGGCACATTTTTACACTTTTATTTGCTTTTTTGGGTTCTTTTTTGTCCCCGGTGTTTTACTTTATTATTATCCAGACTACAAGTAATTTATATTGAGATTGGATTTTCCTTAAAAATATTTAATTTTTTTTTAAATTTAAAGAACAAATGATTGGTGTTATAGAGAAGCTCATTTAGAATTGGCTAGAAGAGAGAAAGCCGGCTTACCGTTAGTGGACTCAGATTATGTACCATCTGACAAAATAAAACTACCGTCTGAAGAAGAAATTGGTGATATGAAAATCATATTATAAAATCAAAACAATACAAAGTTAATTTGTTTTAAAATCATAAGGAACTTGTCTCAAATTAAAATAAAATATTTTTAACAAAAAAAAATTAAAAATAAAGCGTAAAAATAAAAGAAAATAGTATTAGTCCAATAAAATTAATTTTTATTTTTGTGGATTAAATCTTAAAAATAATTAGAATACTCAAACAAAAAAAAAAAAGAGAAATATTTCTAAAATTTTCTATAATTCTTTTAACCAAGATTGTCGATAATATATATGGAGTGCACAGTTACTTTAATAGTAAATGGTAAATTAAACTTTAAAAAATTTTCTTTTTTAAGTACTTAAATTAAGTAAAGTAAAAATTTACTTATATAAGTAAATAGAAAATCCAAAATTTACTTTTTTCTTTTAAAGAAAATTAAGTAAATGGAAAAATTTACTTTTTTTTAAAGCAAATTAGAAGAATTACTGCAAATAATTAGTTTATCAAGTACTTTTGGTCTAACCAAAGTAAATTTTTGTTTTTATACCAATTTTTATACCTTATGATTTTATAAATGACCAAAAAAATTTTTGAATTAAGTATCAAATCTTTTTTTTTATTCAAGTTTACATACGGCAAAATAAAAATAAACAATTTTTGTTTATTTGTAAATATTCGGTAAGATTGAGTATAAAATAATCGACCTTAAAAAAATCCAGAATTAAAAAATCCATTTTAACTCTTGTACGTCCAAAGTATTTTTTTTACGCAAAAGACCAAGCCGGGTCAATTTTGACCCAATGTGAAAAAAAAATAAAGAAAAAAATTAATATCTCATAAAAGACTAAAGTCGGGTCAAGGTAACCAGAACGCATGCAAATCAAAGAAGAGCCTGATAGAATTGTTGTTCTATAGAGCAGAATACTTAGGAGGGCTAAAGATTAACAAATTAAAGAAGAATTAGAACAGTCCCAAATTGGGATAGAAGCAATAAAAAGTATACCAGAAAATAGGCTTAGGTCTTCGAGACAAAGGGAACTCGGATCGTAAAATTTAAAGTCGAGGATATACCTAAACTCTCTGGTAATGAAAGAGATGAGATAGATAAATCGATATACATGGGTACCAGCAATGACGTAGGTACCAGCATATTTTGCATGATAATTTGTTAAATGGGGTAAAAAAGTTATTGAGAGGTAACGCTTTACAAATAATGAGGAATCTGCAGAAAAATGGTGAATCTTTTTCATGGGAATGATTCAAGCCTTATTCAACAGCCATGCTAAAGCCTGCTGATGTACAGAGACACTTGAGGTATGAGTTAAAGAGTATAACAATTTCATCGTGACCTGATGAAATTCCAAGCTTTATTAAATGTATATAGTGTAAGTTTATTGAAGTTTATGAAGTCTCTGCTGTTAATGGTAACGCGATAGACCAATATACAATCTCGAATAAGTCGCCCCAGACTATCTGCTCTGACTTTATTACATTAGCTAAAGCATTTGCTAAAAAATATTATAAATCTTCGGACTTAGCATTTTTTTTGGGTGCTTCGTACTTGCTTCCAATTATAAAAATTCCTAATTTCTCACACAGTAATTTAAAAACGTCGGATTGGTGCCTTGATCTGTTAATACTTTTGGGCCTGCGTTCCTCGTGATGATTACTATATTAAACATCTTTAAAACCTCTTCTGCTACCAAAGTTTTGAGGACACATGCTTCGACCCATTAGTAAAGAGATCTAAAATGAGGTTTTTTTGAAATTTTAGTTTCGGAGCTAGGAAAGTAGTGGGAATAAAAAAAAAATTTAAAAGTTTTTAAAGTTTTTTTTATTAATTTAATAACAGATAAATATAATTTAAGTATTGACTATCATGTAGTAAATAAAAATTTCACATCCTCAAATTTTTTTTACATGTCACTAACCTTTAGTGAACATACTTCCTTTCCAGTTTGTTAATTACTTATAAGTATAACCCTTTTTCGGTACTGGCCAGGAGATCATAACGAGTGATCCAATTAGAAATCTACAGGCTTGTGCTTTAGATTGTAATTGTCGTATGGTATTCATTTGCTGATTCCTTATAATAAGTAATTGCCAAAGTGTAAAAAACCTTATAAGATCATGAGTAAAGTAAGTGGAGTCATTTACAGGATCGGTTTAAAGCATAAAAATACGCTGGAAATACATATTCAACGGTTAAAATCTTATGTTTAGTTAGAACGGAGTATTTATCGCGCTTTTTAATTGTTAATCAATCAAATAAACTCTTTGAAATGGGCTAGAATTCTGGTCATTTACTTTACTAGTTACTGTACGGGTATAATAGTATAAAGCAGCGCTTACAGTAGATTTCATAAATTTAGAATAAAGCATGTTTTTTATTTTAATTGTCTAATTTTTAAATTCATTACTGCCGTTCATTTTTTCAAAGAAGAAATCAAATTGTTACAGATATCTTTCGACCTCTGTCTCATCTTTTAAATTATGTAAAAATTTTGGTCGTTTTAGGTCGTTTTACTTTCTTCAGACCATTTTTTGAAATTTTCGGTAATCTTAGTTAAATAAGGTGAATTGAGAGGTAAATTGACTTATTTTTAGGGAAGCTTGATCTCAAATCAAAGATAATTAAGTTATTCATCAAATTCGTGGAAAAATTTTTTTCTAGCATCGTATAAATTTTTTCTTTCAAGTCTTAAAAAAAAATTTCATGACCATTATTTGGCTCTGAAAATGTCAAGAGTAATTTTTTTTTTGGATTTTCTTAGATTGTTTTCCTACTTATAATTTTATGAGATTTTTCCGACTTTGGCAAAAATAAAAATTAAAAAAAACTTGATGAATTATATTATTTTGATGGCGAAATAACCAAATAAAAGACATATCAAAAAAAAAAGTTTGATTAATAATTTTTGAGAAATACTCAGTTAAATTTCTACCATAGTGATATCAAAAAATAAGCCTAATTTGATGAAAAACTTAATAATCTTTAATTTGAGACCAAGCTTGCCAAAAAATAAGACATATGTATAACGATTAAAAGTCTCAATCCACTTGTGAATAAATCCATCCTATAATGAAGAAAAACAAAATAAATTTTATAAAACTTTTTTTTTTTTAGAAAAATATTAAATGGTAAATTTTTGATTTTTTCCTGAAAACTGAGAAAAATTAAAAAATAAAAATAATATTTTTGTATATAGTTTCGTTGCTTAAGTTACAAATACAAATACACTTATTTGAATTAGCTCTTTGGGAAAAAAAAGTTTTTTTCTCTTGTAAAGAAATAACTTAAAAAAATTCAATTGATGCGTGAACAGAATTTCTTTTTTACTTTGACGTGGCCTCAATGGTTCAAATTAACAAAAAAATTTC
This sequence comes from Brachionus calyciflorus, assembly GCA_002922825.1. Taxonomy (NCBI): domain Eukaryota; kingdom Metazoa; phylum Rotifera; class Eurotatoria; order Ploima; family Brachionidae; genus Brachionus; species Brachionus calyciflorus. The sequence continues at coordinate 33,470 of NTPY01000608.1, read as the reverse complement.
TTCATCATCATCATTTAATTTCTGCTAAATTCTTTCTCATATTCTAATAAGAACCACGTGTGGTTTAAATAAATTAAAAAATTCTAATAAAATAAAAAAAAATTGCAATTTAAAGTCTCCAAATTAAAACCGTGACGGCTACTTTTTCCCCGAAAAAAAAACAAAATTTTAGAAAATATTGTATTAAAATCAAAGTAAATTCAAGATCAGGATTTTAAACCGTCGGTAAATAGTACTTTTGCATTAATATAAATTATGAAGGGTATTGCTTCAATGTTTATTATTAATAGAAAAAAAAGAAAAAGTTGGAGTTGAATTTGCTCAACCAAACAGCTTTATGCAGACTTTTCAATAACTTTTTATTGTTGTACTTAGCAGGAAAAAATTCATAAAAAAATTAAAAAAAAAATAAGTAAATAAAGTGTGTTGTGAATTTTTTGGTGTGTTGAAACATTGAGTGTACTAAAAATTTTTTTTGAGTGTACGAATAATTTTTTTAAATGTATGGTTCAGTAAATTGACTGTGTGGAAAAAATATTCCCTTAAAAAGATTCAATTTTTTTTGTATTGAAAAGTAAACTGCGTTTAAGAAATCTCCTTTTGAAAATAAACTTAAACTAACTGATAAATATTTGTGCAAAGCCGCTAAGTCAAATGAGTTGATACAAAGAGTACTTAATATTTATAGGCAAGCACCAGAATTAAATGAAGGGGTTTTATGTAAAGGAGTAGCTCGCAAAACAGTATTCGGATTTATTCATATAATGGAATGTAAAAAATTTATTCAACAGTCAAATGTTTAGTTTAAGGGTCAAAGAGACCTTTGTCTCGGATTCCTATGTGTCTTTGACACTAAACCATTTAGTCAGTCAGCTCTTAAAAAACTTAATAAGTGAAAGTTAAGTTTTATATTTTATAAATTATGCTGGAATAAAAGATAAAATACAAATATGAAATCAATAAAAGGCTTTTTAATTTTTATTTTTTTGACCGGAAAATAGAATCTAATCCGGCACTAAAATGCCGGAATATGGAAAAATTTGACATTGTAAAGTATTCAGAAAGTTGTAGGAAAAAGAAAATTTGACCGGAAGTCGAATTTGCCGGATTAAAGGGGGCCGGATAAACGAGGTAATTTAAAATTGACCAGAAGCTTACTAATATCTAAAATTTTTTTTAGTAAGAACAGGTATTTTACACATATCTTTATGCCAATAGTCATGAATATCATCAATAGTTTGCTTTTTGATACCAGTAAACTTTTCCAAATGTAATTGAATACACATGTCACAAATAGGCGCAAAATTAGGAAATTTATCTCGGAAAATAACATGTTTTTTCCATTTAAAATAAGAATTATAAGCTTCTTTATTCTTGTCTAAATACAATAAATAATCAGCTAAGGCTTTTGGCGATTCGTAATCTTTTACATTTATAAAGCCTGATTTTGGAATCTTCAAAAACAAACAAAAAAAATTAATTAAATCTTTTAATTTTAAAATGAAATATTTAAATAACTTACGTAATGTTCATAAGTTCCTCCACCAAGTACCACAGGCACAATATTATACTTTAAAATAACAAAAAACTTTTCAGTTATATAATCTTTACATATTGAATTCTCAAAAGC
>NTPY01000197.1:352659-389754 GCA_002922825.1 Brachionus calyciflorus | reverse complement strand
CTGAAATTGGTAAGAAAAAACAGAACTTTATTGACAAATTTTATAAAAACTAACACTAAAAATAATATTGTTAAATTAAGAAATGAATCTTCAAGATTGATTTTTGCATAAATTCTATCATCCATTTTAACAAATCTCTAAATTTTTTAACATTCAAGAGGAAATTTAGCAGTGATTAAAGACCCTAAAGTAGGGTTGTTAAACGAGTTATTTTTGAATATTTCAAATAAAAATAATTCGAAAATGAAGTCTTTTTTGCCATTTCAAAATTTTTTTCATTTAATACTTTTTCGAAAAAAAAGCTAAAAAAAAAAAATTGCTTTTGACTCTTTGTTGCTTTTGTGAAATTTTATTTTCAAAAATTTGTCAACTTTTTAAACAATGGATTATTTATCGACACCATCTACTACAGATGAAAGTGAAAATGCTAGTAGAAATAGTAATGGACAATCTTTATCCATATCATCTGCAAATTCGTCAAACAGTGTCTCAACAAGAAGTCGAAAAAAAATGGAACCAAGATCATGGCATTATTTTTTGCGTAATCAAGATATACCGATTTGTAAAATATGTTCAACTCAAGTTAAGATTTATAACTCATCAACTACTGAATTAATTAACCATTTGTGTGAACATGGAATTGACGAAAAAAGTAATTTAGCCGATAGGTCACGCAAACGGTTAAGATTAGACTTTTCAAGTGAGAGTGAGATAGAGTCTGAAGAAGAAAATACTAGAGAACAAACGTCTTCTAAAATTAAGAAAAAAGTAGAGAAAATTCATGGCAAATTGATGGCTTTTATACTAAGTAATAATTTACCATTTAACATAGTAGAAAGTGCAGAATTTCAAGATTTCATAGACTCAATTAAAAAAAACTATTATAAATTACCATGTAGACAAACAGTAAAAAATACTATTCTTTACCAAATGGTATATTTAAATAAATAAAAAAAAAAATTTTAATTTTATTTTTTAATTTAATTTTAAGTCTGAAAATTTGAAAATGAAATTAAAATTGGAATTTGATGCTGTCGAATATGGCAGCATAACAACAGATTGTTGGAGTTCAAATTCTAATTTATCCTATACGGGCATCACTTTTCATTATTTAGACAATTCAATGAATTTAACCAGTAGACATACATCGGAAGGCGATTTTTTTCGCCTTTCACCTTCGCCTTCGCTTGCCGAATGCGAAGGTGAAAGCGAAGGTGAAAGGCGATTATTTTCGCCTTCTCGAAAGCGAAAGCGAAGGTGAAAGGCGATTTTAAACGATTAAAAATTATTTTTAAAAAAAAATTTATTAGAATAAAAAATTAAATCAATTTATTTTTATTTTTTATAGATTTATTTCGAGTTTATCATAATAATTTTTGAAAAAAAAAATATTTAGCGTAATTTTAAAAAATCCTCTAAACCGATTCTAAAATTAGTATGTTAGCTTTGAGGAACGATCTCATGATGATAGTTTCAATTGACATATTTCCTGTTCTTTGTTTGCAAACATTGCCGCAAATGCTATAAAATCGTTCTATATAGCCTGAGCTAGATTGAATATTTAATAAGATACAAGCAAGTTTTTTAAAATTCGACATTTCTTTTTGATTTGTTTTCCAGAATTTAGAAGTTGATTTTCCATTAAATTTGTTGTTGTCTATTACATTTTTAATTAAAAACAGCTTTTCTTTTTCTAGTTCTAAAAGATTAATTTCACTCACTGTTTCTGACTCGCTTAAATAATCGTCATCTTTGTACATCCCTGAAATCGAGTCACAAGTAGACGACGAAGATAAAGTTGTATCAAAATTCGAGCAACTATTTTTTGATTTTTCAACTTTCAAAAAATTTATAGCAACTAAACATAAGTCTCTTAAACCATCTGATCTGAAATAAGAACAATCGGGTCTTTGGATCCATGTTTTAAGTTTTGAAATATTCAATAAAGAAGCAACTTTATATATACTTGAGTTTAATTCATCCTTAAACTTATGTTTAAATGCACTAATTAAATTATTACATAAAACCCTATAATTTCTTTCAACATTCATTCTATTCCATTTGGACAAAATTATGTTTAAAGTTTGCAATATATCCGCTATCGTAGATTTACTTTTTTGCATTATTAAATTCATTTGAAATGCAGGTAAAAGTATCTGTAAATATATCTCAATTATTTCAAGTGAAATTGAACAGGGTTTATCCCTAGGAAAGGCATCTCTAAGAAAAGCTTTTTGAAACGATTGAAGCATCAAAAAAGATGAAGACCATCTTGTAGTATTTTCGATTCTTAGTCTGGCTTTTTTTTTGATAAAAAACTTACACGTGTTAATCGAATTTTTATTTTTGGCAGCATAACTAGATAGACTAGATAAAATATTAGAAAAAACCTTACAATTTTTTATAGCTAGTCTGACAGCAATATTGTTTTTATGACATGCGCAGCTAAAACGTGAAATTTTGTCAGAGCCTATTTCAATATCAAGATTAAAACTTGGATGATTTATTTCATATTCTTCACTCTCATCAAAATCTATTGGCTCAATATCTCTATTTATTGTTTGTGAATTAAAATCGACTGTATTTTGGAATTTTAATAAGTCAAAATGACTTTCTACATCTTTTAATTGACTATCTAATTCTTCTTGTTCATAATCAAAGGAGTTTAATTCTTCAATTAAGTCATGAGAATTTACGTCTTCGGATAAATTGTCTTCTTCATTATTCGCATTTTCATCATTATCGACCAAAGTTTCGTCATTTATGTCGAAATTTGTTGTGTTAAATCAACCTCGACTAACTTTTTAGGCTTAAAAAGGCGAACATAATTACTGCCTTCATCAGTTGAGTAACCTATTTACAAGTGAAAAATTAATTTTATCAAAAAAAAATCTACTAAAATAATCAATTCTAAAAGGAGATTTCAAGTTATCATTCAATTAAATAATGAGTTTTGACGAATTATAAAAAAATTTTTTATCAATTTTTTTCTAGTTCTAATAAACGAATTTAAAATAGGCTTGTTTAAAATAGGATTGGAGTTTTTAAACTTTAAAGTCTTGACATTGATGTCAAAACTGTAACTTTGAAGAATAGATTTTCGAATTATATAAAGAAATAAAGTATTGATTTTACTCTGAAAAAGTCAATTTTTAAGTTTTAAAATGGTAAATTATAAATTAATAAGCAAGAAAGTACTGCTGATACTATGATTTCTCTTATTTTATTTTTAAAATTTAAGGAAGGGACTAATTCAAGTATAATTTGTGACAAAACTCTTTAAGAACAAAACTTTGATCCTCTGGCATTTTTTCGTTAAGATTGAAGATCAAAATAATTTAATTGAAATTTTTAAGTATTTTTGAAGGAAAAAAAACTAAGTAAAAATATTTTTGTAAGAACAAATTCCCAAATAAATCACTTGCTTTGAAAAAAGTGCGCGAGTGTTAACATTCCCGAAAGTTTTGGTTTCAATTTTTCTTAAAAATATTTTTGTTAAATAAGATGTTATTTTTATGAAGAAAATTCTTTTTTGCAAAAAAAAATCAAAAATTTGGTAAATTTTCGTTTAAAAATATAAAATTTCGCATACGCTCACGCCTTTTTTTCGAAGCAAGTGATTTATTTCAAGATTTATTCTTACAAAAATATTGCTGAACCATTATTAAACTTACAATTTCTTCCTAAACTTCACGGTTATAAAATCAAATTCAATTAAAAACCCTAATTTAAAAGGTAAGGCTTGGAATCCAAATTTTAAATATATTTTTTCATTTTATTTTAAATTCTTTTTTTAAGGTTAAAGATCATATTTATAAAAAATCTTAAAATTCCACTTTTAATCCTAGTTTGAAATACTGCGATAGAAAAAATTATTTTTTCTAATTATAAGCTTTTGATTGAAAATTAATAATTTTTATAATTACCTGAAATTTTTAGTTTATCAAAATGAAATCGGTTAATAATTAACTCAATACACATTTTAATATTTTCAGCATTATGCCGTCCTGGCATGGGGCACATACCAATTACCAAATTTTCTTTTTCTAAATCTGGATAAATTATATTTGCCAAGAAAATCAAACATTTGTTTGTTTGTCCAAATATCGCTAATTAAACAAACACTTAAAGATTTTTGTAATTTTTTTTCTATCAAAGAGTTTACGTGTGAAAAGACTTCAGGTAAAGTTTTTTCTCTAAACGTTTTCGAACTAGGAATCTCTCTATCTTTGAATAAATTTCTAAAATAAATTGAGTCAAATTTATCAAGTGATGAATTTGAGGCTATAAAAAATTTGACAACATTAATAGTAAACTCGTCAAATTTTGACTGATTTTTATTTTTTGTTTCTTTAGAATAACTGTCTAACCGCAAAATTAAATCTGGTAATTCTTTATGCTTTCGCAAATGAGAAAAAACATTATAGGTTTTTCCTAGTTTACAATTTATTTTTTCATTACAAAAAATACATTTAAATTCTATTTTCTGGTTAGGCATAGTTGTTTCTAGAATTGAATCAGTAAAATTTAGGTACGAAGTATAGCCGAATACTCGACCGCAATTTTTAAAATTTTTGGTAGGAAATTTTTTTTTTTTACTCATCAACCATTTAACTTAGCTTTTTTAATGCCAAGGATTTTTCTTGATCAGATAAATTAGGCAATAAATCTGGGTCATTCCGTAATGAACTTAACCACCTAGCGTTTGAACTTCGAACTTCAACCGAACTACAAGTTGATGGTAATGATCCTGATTCAACCTGTGTTAAATACTCATTTATCTCTTGAGTCGATGTCTGGACGAGGTTATTTAATCTTCTTTGGGTAAGCTGCTGCCTTGTATCTAGATTTTGACATAAAATTTTGAAAATATTTTTTTTTATTTATTTTAATTTCTCAAAAGAGCACAATTTATCAATTTATAATAGTTAAGGGGAAAAAAAATTTAAGAAAAAAAGTTTTATTCTGTAAAATTAAATCGGTTTTATAAATAATAAATTCAGATAACTAAAGGGAAATATCATTTTTTATTTTTTTTTTCAAAATATTTTGAGTATAATCTCATTTTAAAAAAAATTATATTAGAAGAAAGTTTAAATTCTCCTTTTCTTAAATTAATAATTTAAATATAGAACGTAGTATTATTTTTTGGAAAAAAAGTGAAAATAATCGCCTTTCACCTTCGCTTTCGCTTTCGAAAAGGCGAAAATAATCGCCTTTCACCTTCGCTTTCGCTTTCGAGAAGGCGAAAATAATCGCCTTTCACCTTCGCTTTCGCTTTCGAGAAGGCGAAAATAATCGCCTTTCACCTTCTCTTTCACCTTCTCGAAAGCGAAAATAATCGCCTTTCACCTTCGCTTGCCGAATGCGAACCCTACCCTAAAGTAAAGTTTTTTAGTCAGGACCATTTTTTAAAATTCTATATAGTCCAATTTTGTAAAACCAAATTGTGTATAATCAAATTTCTACTGTATAAGCTGTGCATTTTTTGTTAGACTTTTCATCTAAAAATAAATTGAGTTATTAAAATTATAAATCTCGAGTTTCTGAACGACAAGCAGCCCTTAAATCCCGGAAGGAATCGGAAAAGTACAAAAAATGTTATGATATGATTAAAAAATTTTAAAAAATTACCTTTTTTTGATTTTTGACTCTTTTTTATTTGAAATTAAAAAAACGTGTCAAAAAGACATCGTGGTAATCAAAGGTAAACAAAAATTTGATCATTTGAGTGTTAACCGGTGCCCAACAATGCTTGGCAGTTTTTTCGAATTAAAAAAAAAATGTTTTCGGATCTTGATAAAATTATGAAAATTTACTATCTTATACAGAATTTTGTTTGTTTTTCGAAAATAATGGAATTAGAAAAAAATTTTTTTTTTTTCAATATGAACCATCCTCGTTTTTGCCCACAACCTAGACCCTAAATTGTCCTCGAATATTATGAAAGCCCCGACACCACTTTTCATATGTCATTTTGTAGGGAATAAAATCCTAATTAAAATGAGATATTGATCTTAATTTTATGATCATTTTTGAAAAAACCTCAAAATTTTCACATTTTTTTTAAATCAGAAATTTTCGAAAATTTCTATTTTTCTTAGTAAATTTTGATGTTTATTAGGTAATCACTTAAAATTTTGCACAGAAATTACCCCGAATCTAAGCTTTTAAATGACTGGCTCATGGAACCAAAAATATGAATTTTCAGTTTTTTTTTAAATTTTTTCGACTTTTGAAGGTGGTAGGAATCCGCGGATTTTATTTCAGATTTTTACTAATAATGGGACATTATCCAGTGTAGCATATTAAAGCCTAAATTATTAGCTTCAATTTGATACAATCCCTGATAGTTTACAGAAAAAAAAATTACTGATAATTATTAAAAAATAAATTTTTTAATTATTGTTTTTTTAATTAAAAAGTAACAATATGCATCTTTCTCTTCTTCTTTCGTCCTCAAAATTTTATTAAAACTGTTCACTGATTTTTAATAATATCTAAAAAACTCTATAATTACATGAAATTTAAAAAAAAACTAAAAATAAATAAAAAGCGAATAATCCATTTTAAAAAATTTACTAATTATTTACTAAAAAATTTGGTAATTAAAATTTTAATAAATATATGATTAAACCCTGTCTTGTTTTTTCATCTTTGAGTTCCACCTTTTGTTTTAGAAGTTTCAATCTGAACAATATTTTTATATTATTCCCTCTTCCTCTCCCTTTCCCCCTTCCTCTTCCAGAGCCCCTACCACTCTCTCTAATACTAACACTCACAACCAATTACACCAACACTAATTCTAACCTCAATACTACCTTTACCTCTGACTATCCCCTACCTCTTCCACGATTTTTATTTTGTGATTGATCATTTTTTCCCAAGTTTTCATCATCTGAATGCTCGTTTTCTGAATTGCTAACAGGAATGCTTGGAACAGGTTGGCTTTGAAATGTACTTGAACCTCTTGTTATATTTTATTCTGCTTGCCTCTGAATGCGTTCGTACAGCTTTTCAAACGTTCTTCTTTTTGTTCTTCAGTTTCAGTAGTTTGTTCCATTAATCGGGGCTAGTCAATTTTGAACCCACGTGAACTCAAAATTTACATACAATTTTTAACTTAAAATTTTACACGTGGTGACATAAAAATTTACAAAAAAAAAATTAGAGTAAATTTTTATGCTATAACATGATACTACACACTGAAAATTTTAAATTCCTTTTGGCGATAGACCGAATAAAATATCAAGGTTTAATTTTTAAAGAAATAAACTACTGTTATTTGTGAAATGATTTGACTCTTTAAAAATTAAATTTTCACGGTTTTAAAAAAGGTTTTAAAGGTTTTAAAAAACCTGGTGACATAAAAATTTTTAAATTAATTTAACAAGAAAAAATTTTACAAGTTGAGCTGAGGATGTAAATTTTGAGTTCACGTGGGTTCAAAATTGACTAGTCCCCATTAATCTAACAAGTAAAATTTGTTCGTCGGTTGTCACTAAATCGATGGTCTCAACTGGTGTGACGTCATCTTCTTCCATTCTATTTTTTTCAGATTCTTCTTCGTCAAGCATCTCATTAACCTCATCTAATTCTTCAAAGTCAACATCATCAAATATTGCTGATAAATCATCTGGGTCAAATCCATCAATATCGTCTTCATCTAAAATATCGTTAACAATTTCGGTAATGACTTCATGTCTATTCAAAATCTGTGATAAAATATTTTGAAATGAATCAAAAGATGTTATATTTGACTTAACCAGTTGATAAATTTTACATATCCGGGTGTGAGATTATTGTTTACAATAAAAGTATGATCTCCGACCATATAGCAATCTGTCCAAAATTCATTGTACCGCCTTTTAAATGATCTAAACCACATAACATCAGCTGGTTGAAAAATGTTGGTTAGACGCAGTGGAATGTAAAAAAGTTCGGCCCTATTATTTTGACAATACTCTTTGGCTAGTTAGGTCAGGTGGCATTTAGCATTATCTATTAACAAAAAAACCCTCTCGAACTCATATTGATTCTTGTTTGAGACCACTACTCTCCTAATATAATCTACATCGTTAAAAGTTGCACCGGTTTTATAAGCTAGTTCTGTATTTTAAGGTGGATCTAAAATTGTTTAAAAAAAATGAGAGTCATAATTTTCTGTTTTTCAAAATTTAGTTTTTAAGTTAAAATTAAAGACTATTACTAAAACGCAGATCGGTGTTTTTTTTTGAAAAAGCTGACCACTATTTTTTTCTTCAACAAAATTTTATACCAACTCGGGTCGGTCAAAAGTCTGTAGAGAATTTTGAGAGCTTTCAGAAAAAATTATTTCGTACTTTTTATTTTCTAAAAATAAATCTAGCCGATTCTCCAAGCAATATTATGTGACCGGAGTTATTTGGTTCGATGGTTTTCAGGAAAACTACCGATCAGTTTTTTCGAAAATGCGAATTTTGTCATTTCTGTTGAATAACTTTTTATATATTCGTCGGGAAAAGTTGGAAATAATTTTTTCTGAAAGCTCTCAAAATACTCTACAGACTTTTGACCGACCGAAGTTGGTATAAAATTTTGTTGAAGAAAAAAATAGTGGTCAGCTTTTTCGAAAAAAACACCTATCTGCGTTTTAGTAATAGCCAAATTAAATTCGTTCAAGCTAATCTATAAATAAATTTACTTTAATCAAACCATTTTATCCAATTCAAACTCAAAAAAAAGTGCTTAACATATCCGTAAACTAAAGCTAACTTTATTAAATACTAAGGAAATTTCTCATCTAAATCTTTTTAAGTATGAAATTTTTTATTAAGTGAAAAAAATTTCACTTAATTAGGACTTCATATTTCTATTTCCTCAAATGAGTTTAATTTATCAGTTTATTATTTAATTTCGATTAACAGACTGATTTTTTTAAATCAAAACAATAAGCTGAAATGCTCCCGAATTAAATTCGTACATGTACCGGCACTGCATTCATTTTTACTTGAGTACGCTTACGGAAACGATGATATTTCGATAGAAATGCAGTATATAATTGTCAAAAGTAAAACAAGTTTGTATGTTGATGGTAAAATGAAGAGTTTTTGCAGTCACTTGATTTTTAAGATATCAAGCTTGAGAGATTTCGGCATGACCATAATTTAGTTTTTTTTTAGACTTTTTAATAAGAGCCTAAAAATCAATTGTAAAACTTGTAAATTGTTTTGATTCATCTGACATAAAAAAAAATAAATCTATATTTTTTAAAAGCTAGTCAAATTTTTAAATTTTCTCTCGTGATAATAAATTCACGGTTGAGCTAAATTTTATGCCCATGTGACTGACATATTTTAATCATATTTTATATAATTTGAAGAAAAAAAACGAATTTTATTTTTCTCAACTATATCTTTAGTTCTTCTCTTGATTTAAAACAACATCTCATTTTAGAAATTAATAGATAATCTTTGGACCAGCTTTTATTTATCAAACAAAATATCCATCCATTTCTTTTCTATTATTAATTATTATTATTAAAAAAGATAAGTTAAAGCCCCATAGGCGAAAAAAATAGTAAAAATTTAAGTAAAAATAAAAATAAATTTTACATAAAAGTTTATCGAGTCAACCCCCTGTAGGAATCTCAATGAGATCTAATAAGAAATAATCGGCTACCATAATCTATTGAGATCTAAAATAGACTTATATATTATACTGAGATCTCAATATATTATGGTAATGAGAATCTAATATGAGATTTTTACATGGGCAGTTAACCCTTGGCTTGTTGGTTTAAAATAATAGTCAATTCAAGTTATGTTAAGGCGCCCCAAGTCATTAATATTAGTATCTTTAAATTTTATTCCTCAATTGATAAGCGATTCCGGAAATTTTTTGAATAAAAATTTAAATATTTAATGGTAATATCTAGCGAAATTGGTTTGGGTTTTTTAGAAAATTATTTTATTTTGAAGTATTTTTGTAAAAAACCTTATATTTAGTCATTTTTTGTTAAAAATTTAGTTTTTTTGAAATTTTAGTAGCCTTTTTTTTGGTTATCATGAAATAAATTTTTCAAAATCAAAACCAATTTTTATTAAGCATGGTTAACTCAAAATATTTTCGGAATATTTTTATCGGAGTAGACATGAGTTATTAAGGCTCATAAAACAACCAAATCTTAACTAAGGTTTATGATTTGGTGCACCTTACTATATTCTGTACAGCCGATGTATAATTATATAAATGAATTTTTAGAAAATAAATGGAAATCTGTAGAAAAAGAAATGTTTTCGGTATATTGATTAGGATGCAAGCTTTAGACAATGAGTCTTAACTTATAGTACAAAACTAAAATAAGTTAACGGGCCGTTGGAAAATTTTTAAACATTGTTTTGAACAATGTTCAAGTAGTGTTTGTTTCTGTTCGTGTTTTCGTTAACTTATTTCAGCTTTTTAGTGTAGCCTCTTTTTTTTATTAATTATTAACCAAATAAATTTCAAATTACATATAACTTTAAGTATAATTATGAATTATGTAAAGAACGGGAAGAACCAATTACACTTATTTTTGAAATAAGCGTTGAAAGGTCATTTTTATAAAAATACACTAGATTATAGTCAAAAACGATCCCGCAAGTTATTATCAACTTTTATTTTAAAAAAAAATGCTTATTTAAAATATATAAATTTTTTTTAACTTGAATTTTGACCGTTGTTAATTTAAAAATTGACTGAGTTGTCTAGGTTAATTTTTTTTTGTTTAATTCAGATAGAATTATATACAACACTTGAGGAATTTTAGCACTTTATTTCATTTAAATAGCCCTTACAGTTTAAAAAAAAATTATTCTAAAAAGTTTATTTGAGTACTTAGTCGTATCGAGTTATTGAGTTTATAGTATTTTTATTATTAAGTGTTATAGAAAAAAAAAATTTATATTTAAATAAATAAGTAAGAAATTTTATTAATTTAAATTGATCGAGTATTTTTTTAACCTTGAAATAAACAAAAAGAGGTCAATAAGAAAAAAAAAAACTAAAAAATTTAAATTGTAGTCGTAGGCTTTAGAAATATTTTAATTCTTACTTTTTTCCCCGGTATTTAAACAGAAACGTTGAATGTCCCAGTTGAAAATTTCATTAAATTAAAATTTATTTTCGTTTATTTCTTCACTGTTTCTAAAAGTATTTTATATTTTAGGAATACTTAAGCATCTTTTTTTGTTGTTTCAATATGTTCAAGTTATTTGAATAGTTTAATAGTTAAGTACTTATTCACACAAGAGATCAATTTTTCTATGGTATTAATAGCTAACTAAAATACTTCCGATAAATTTTATTCTATAAATATTTTTTAAAATTTTCATATAAATTTATTGATTTTAATTGGCTCATGAATTTTGCGTCATAAATTTCGCTAAATTTTTATGATTTAATAAAAAAAAAAAAGTAAAAAAAAAATTTCTTATTTAAGTTTTGAATTTCACAATTCCAAATGTGACAAAACCAATTTTCTTTTTTTATTTAATTATTCTTTCAAAAAATAAAATTATAATTTCAAATTTTTCAGTAAAGGTTCAAATTTCAAGTCCATTTTTTTTTCAACGAAAATTTAAGGAATTTTCGAAGAATTTGCTTTTTTGTTTGCTGATTAATTTTTTTCATTTTATATAGGCTAAAAATAATAATTTTTTTTTAAAGAAAACAATAAAAAAATCAAGTGTTTTGCCTCATAGTCATAAAAATGACTTTGGGGGAAATTTTTTTTTCACAACTTTATTATTATAATTAGTAGGTAAATCATTTTGAGCTTTAAAAAGTCGTATAGCTTTTAGTTGCTTATTATTTCAAAAAAATATATTTTTGTTTTATAAAAAAAAAGATAAGATTTTAGGTTAAATTTATCAATATAGATTATTTTATATTTCAAAAATGACTTAGCTCTAGTTTTTTATTTATTCAATATTATTATTATTATTAAGATCTCTTGAAAAGAATATAACAAAAGAGAAAAAGAGTTCTAAGCTAAGTTTAGCCCTTTTTTTTTTATAACATAGGGCGTTTTTATTCTTATAGAATTTTCAACAAAATCATTCAATTTTTTTTTATTTTAGAGAAAAAATTCAAAGGTTCTAACTTATTAAATTACTAGTAAATATTGAAAATTTCGTATTTCATTATTGTTGTTAGAAAAATAACGAAAAGAAAAAAAAATTATTAAAAACAAGCATAATTTAAGCTTGAAATATTTTTTATGATTATTTCAAATGAATATTTTTTTGCTTGCTTGCAATAAGTAAAAAATTTTAAAAAACACGAAAGCAAAAAATTTTGTTTTTTTCTGTGTTGCTCTCTTTATTTCTCTCCTATATTACGTTTAAAAAAAATAATAAAAAAAAAACTATCATTATTATTTCACATAAAATTATTATTATTACTGCTGCAAACTAACATCCAGTAACAACAAGAGAATTAACAAAAAATAAAAAATTTTTTTTTCTCTTTGAATTATTTTTTTTTAAAATAGAAATCCAGATTTAAAATAATAGTTTTTTTTTTTTAAATCTATTACAGAAAAATAAATAATATATGATTTAAATAAGTTGAATGACAAAATGGAAATGTTCAATGAATTTGAAAGGCAATTGAGAGATGCGACTGGTTCACTAGCAGAAGATGGTAATGCTCTGTCAAAAGAAGTTATTCTATTTAAACCAAATACTTTGAATAATGGTCCGAATTCATTTCCAAACACACCCACAAATCCCTCATCGAATAACAATCAATTTCCTAGTCAAAATAGCAATAGTAGTAGTGGTAGTAATCCGGGCGATTTGTCTTTACAAAATAGACTGCGTAAAAAAAGTACTTTTCCTTTTGGAAAGTGTAAAGTGTGTAATGACAAAGCCACTGGTGTACATTATGGTATTTCTACTTGTGAAGGTTGTAAGGTATGTAAATCAAATATTATAAATTATGTTTTTCTATTAAAGAGCTCTCTTTTTTGAACTTGATAAACTTTCAAATTTTAATTATCGCCTCTCTTTAATTAATAAATTAGATCACGCATAGCCTTATTTTAACGAGTTTTATTTTTCAAATTAATTTTTTGTATTTGAATAAATTTTTAGGTTCATTAAGCAAATCAATATGTTAGCATAAATAATTTGAAATAATTGTTTTTTAAGTATGTTTTTATTTATCTTTGATTTGTTTAAGTAAAAAATAATAAAATGTGTTGTTTATTTGAGAGGAAAATTTTCTAATAAAAGTTTTATGGTTTTATTGGAAGTTTTATGGTTTTATTGGAATAATTGTTCTGGAATAAAAAATTATGCGGGATTTCTTAAAAAAATTTTTACGTAAATTGAAATTTCTAATTTAAAAATTTTGCTAGCGTAAATTTGTAAAAGAATCAAATTTTTAGTTTTTTCAGGAAATTAATAAAACTTCATTTTCTATTAAACTTTAAAAAATAATTTACTAAAAAAAAAAACGAAAATTCGAAATATTTATCATTTGAAATTAAACTTAAACACAATTCTTTAATGTCCGAAATAACTTCTAAATATTTTGATTGTTATAAATTTTATTAAAAATATTCACATATACCATTCTACATTACCGTAATCTCCAATTTTTAGTACTAGGTACAAATTTACAAAATTACGTAATTTGCAAATTTACTATTACAAATCTGCTCATTCACATGTTCCCAAAATGAATAATCATGTCGCTTCAAATTTATTCATGAACGTTCATTAACATTCATCATCGTTCATGAACGTTTAAATTTGTTTATGAATATTCATGAAAGTTCATGAACGTTAAGCCTGAAAATTCAGAAATATTCATGAAATTTCATGAATTTTTATTTTCATAAATTCATGAAAAATTATGAATCAAAATGAACGCTCAAAAGAATTCATACGAATAAAAATAGCCCTGAACGTTCATGAATGTTCATGAATATTCATTTTTGGAACATATGAATGACCAGGATATATGATTTCAAGAGGTTCGATTCTTGTTATTATTTTTGGTCAGCTCCAAGAAATAAAAAAAAATCTTCTGTTATAAAGAATAATATTTTTTGGTATTTTTTTTTGCCAATTTTTTTTAACATGTCAAAAAATATGTGGAGATTTAATATTAACAGAGAAGAGTTTTTAATTTTATATTTTTTTTTTCGAAAAAATTCTTTTGAAACTAATAATCAAAAATGTTTAAAATCTTATTTAGAATATTTAACCGTATTTACTGAGATATTATTTATTGTCTCGGAAAGGAAAAATTATAGGAAATATATGTTTCGTTCATCATGGAAAGTTGAAAATTAAATAAAAAAATTTTATTCTTTCCGGATTAATGATTGATGCTGACTAATTTCCGAAATTCGTATAGATGATTCCTCATCAAATATTTGTGACGTTGGTTTGATGCATGAACCATAAATCATATTAATTTTAACATGAGGGTGATTTAGTCCAATTTGTAATTTCTGTTGCTGCATAATTCAGCAAGGGAATACGTTATATGATTTAGCTCTAAGTCAAATTAACGTTGTTGTTTCCAAAGCAACGGTTAAAAATTTTTTGCAAATTTTAGAGATTATAAGTAAAAGTAATTTTAAAAATTAAGCATTTTTCTGTATTTCTGCAACAATATTTTTTCAACAAAAGTTGGATCTTAAACATCCTTTTTACGTTGCAACAAAATCATTAATTTTAATTCAAAATATCTTAAAAGTTTCAACTCTGAATGTTTTTTATGTACTAAAAAAAAAATCGATATTTTGTTATAAAACCTCGTCATAGTTGCTCAATAATGTATAACTCGAAAGCTACTTAATATTTAATTGTGTAATATTATCCGAAAATTGACAGATAATTACATGTAACTATAATAGGCGCAAAAAACCTTTTTAGTGCTATAATTACATTTAAAAATACATGAATTTCTAATATTTTTACATTAAATAATTAGCAAAACTTTGCGGTAGATCATTTAAAACATATTGTATTATTAAAGTAATTTTAAAATTTATCAAAGTTTTACTTTAAATAATCATTTTAAAAATTGTAGTTTCAAAATAAAATTCCGGCAAAGTAAAATTTTTGCTCAATTTTCAATTTTGCTCAAAAAATTTAAATACGCAATTACTTGCACGCTGCGAAAGCTTTTTAAAAAAAGGATTGGCTCTTTAAAATTTCAGCGTGCAAGTAATTGCGTATTTAAATTTTTTGAGCAAAATTGAAAATTGAGCAAAAATTTTACTTTGCCTAAAATTCCTCTAACATACTACTAGGCAAAGATTAGCATGATTAAAAAATATTAAATCTTTTTATTTCGAATGATTTTTATTTAATTAATTTAACCGAGAGTTCTAAATTTTTGATTATAAAATAAATTGAAAAAAATTTTCAAATATTTTTTTTGTTGCCAGGGATTTTTCAAGCGTAGTATCTTACGCAATGAATATTACAAGTGTTTTTTTGGCAATAATTGCGTATTAAATCCGAAGAATAGAAATCGATGTAAAGCTTGTCGTTTTAAAAAATGTATTCAAGCGGGCATGTCATTCAGCGGCATAAAAATGGGTCGAATACCCAAAGCCGAAAAAATGAAAGCTATAGAAAGCTTAAAACAAACTGGCGATGAAATAGAGGAGGACTTTGACGACTTAGAAGACGAGGAAGATGAAAATGGAACATCCAGTTACAATAAACGATACGCAATGCGAAAAGAATTGGAGAACAATTTGGCCTTTTTGACTAATAATATCCTAAATCAAAATACTAATAGTAATAACAATTTAGCCATTTCAAATCCGAATTCTAATTTAACAACAAACAGTAATAAAACAAAAACAACATCGCCCAGTGATAATCTAGAAACTTCACAAGATAACACAAGCTTTTGCAATAGTGATAACGAAGACTCGAATTCAAATTATCAAGAAATTTATACGAGAAAAAATCGCTCGAAATCAAACGAACCAATAAATAATGATTCATTTAATCCAAATCGTATAAGACTTGAAAAATATGAAGATTATATGACAAAATTTTTAGATGTCTTAGAAATACCGGAAGATTTAACCGATTTAAATGCAGACTCCTTATCAATAGTATCGACTCAATCGAATAGTTTAGCCAAAACATCCGATTTATTCATGAAAAATCTCCTTGACTTACATAAACCATTGCGTAAGGCTAATATATTACCACGTACTAATTATTCAAGTATGTTTACAACATCGTTTAATCAAAACGATTTAAGCTATCATATCATATCGTCATTGATAAATGATAAAATTTATCAATTGTATAATACGCATAGCGAGCCAACGCTGATGGTTTACGAAAAAGCCAAGAGGTTAATAGCAAAAGGAAATATGAGTATTTTGGGAGATAATTCTCCGGATTTGACATTGGATCAAGTATGGTCAAGTCTAGTCCAATCTATACCCGAATTTGTTAAATCGGTTATATTATATTTTAAAGAAGTGCCTGGTCTTAATGAAATAAACGAAAGTGATTTTGCCAATATTTTAAATAATAAGCTATTTGATTTTTTTATAATTATGAATTCAATTTTGTTCATAAAAGGCGAGTCGTTTTTACACTTGCCGAATAATATACACTACACTAGGTATTGGATGCAAAAAATAAAAGGAAAATATACAACTGATATGTTGTTCGATTTTGTGCAAGAGTTAAATGATTTGAATTTGACGAATAAAGAAAAAGCACTATTTATTGTTTTAGTATTTACAATGCCCGATCTGGATGTAGAAGATCATGAAAATTTACAAGATTTAAATGAATATTATACGAGATCTATATTGTATGAATTTGATTTAAACAAACGTGATACATATTTCTTGGCTAGATTTAGACGGGTAAAATTTAACTTCAAAAAATTTTTTTTTCTTTTTGAATTGCTTCAAACCATTAAAGAATTTCTTCAAATTTTTTCTTTGTGGTTAAGTCGATCATGTGATCATTTGATCACCTACAGCACTTACCTCGAAAAAGTGACATTACCATTACCCTTACCAAAAAAATATTTTTTTTACTTATTTTTTGTGAATCTTTTCCTATTTTTTTCCGCGATAGACTTTTTTTGGGAAAAAAAATTTATTAAAAAATTTTGAAAAAATTAGAAAAAAAATATTTTTTTGGTAAGGGTAATGGTAATGGTAATTCCACTTTTTCGAAGCAAAATACTGATCATCATTTTATGGATTAGGTGATAAATAGACACGTGTTCAGTTTTTAATCAAAAAGTAGATGATCACTTGATCTAGATAACCCTTTTTTGTCTTGAAGTAGATTTTTTTTAAAAGAATCAAAAATTTTTTTCGATTCAAAAAAATATTTTGTTTTACTGTAATTCTAACGAACTTTCAGCTTTAGCATAGCTATAGAGAGCTGTACCGTAAAACAGAACTAATTTAAAACGGACCGTTCGTGTCGGACCTATTGCATCAATTCGATCGAAATCAATTTGTAAAAATTTGAATATTCCTTAATAATTCTTTAGCTAATGATGATCTAAAATATACGCTAGATTGGGTACGATTACAGCGAATATAGCAAGCTACGTCAAAGTAGGTAGTTCGTTAGAAATGTAGTATTTCATAAGATAAGATTAGAAGTGATATTTTCCCAAATTTTTAAAAAGAGCAGTTTATTTTTTAAGCTGTATTTTATACTTTAAATTGATTTTTTGTTTTTTTTTTAAAGGTACTGACCAAATTGAAGGAAAACAGAATTTTACAAAAAACCGAATAAAAATCAAAATTGACATAAATATTTGAACGAAATGTTTAAGGCTTTTTATTTTGAATATTGTTTGCGTGTAACGTACGCTGGTGTTGTGAATGTTTAAATGAAAAAAAAAATAGAATTTATTTTTTAAAATTATATTTACATTTTTATTTATTTTATTTAATTTTTTTTTTTCATTTTGAAAAATATCGTCCCTTTTAATATTGAAAGTATCTTATAATTTACCAATTTGGTTCTTTAGGATTTTATTTATTTATTTACTTATTTATTTTTGTTTATTATGATTACTAGAAGAAGAATTAAGACACTCCATTTTCCTATTATTTTTTGTTTTCTATGATATTTTTCTTAAATTGGTTTTATCAATTTATATGAAGATCACTTTATTTCCGTTTTAAAAAAAAGAAAAAAAAAATTTAAATATTTGTATTTTGAGGTAAAGGTCCGGTAAATTCGATTTCATAAAAAAAAAGTTAATCGATTTTTTACAGTTCCTTTTTTTTTTTTAAAACTAAAAAAATTTATTTTTATCTTGTAATTATTGTAAATTTATTTTTAACAAAATTTTTTATTATTTATAGAGTCGATAGCTCTCACTTGTCAGAAATTTTAAAACATTTAAAACTATATAAATAAATTTAAAAATTATTTTAATAAAAAATAAATATTTTTTTTCGCGCTGCCTACATAACCAAAAAAACTAGACTGACTTTCTGAATTCTCGTTAAATTAAGTAAAAAAATCTCATGCAAATATTCAGCTTACTAATTTATTTTTTTAATATTTTTAATGCTAGAAAAAGGCCAGTTTAGGTCATTTTGTAATAGTACGCTGTAAAATAAAGCGTATAAATTCATTATCAAAAAATATATACCATGCTAAGTTTGATGTCATTAGATTTTGACTCGTTACCATACAGTGCTAATGATAAAGCATTGTATAAAAAATTTTCCATTCGTAGTTGTAAATGCATTTGGGTTGCACCATTTTGAAAATTTTATCCGGACATTACAGAGTAATTGTTTGTATCACAATGTTGTAAATTGTAATTAGAAATGCCAATTCTGGTTCTCAACTCCTTGAAGATAAAATTATATGATCTCGATTTGTCTTTATATTAGACTTAATAAAATTAAACCATTTATAATTTTTTTTGAATATCGAAACATTTGACTGAATATCAATTTGTATATGAGTTGGCATTGAGTCTGGTAAAATGATTACTGGTAAAATGATTGAATCATTTTTGTCGTATCTAGGCTAACGTGAGATTCTTATTATAAATTCATCTAAGTCGATTAATTTAACCTCAAACTTATATTTTAAATAATTAATCTTAACATCTCTATGAATATACCTTGGGCGTCTTGAAAATTGACTTATACCACCACTTTCACGTTTAAAATAATTGATACCAGTAGAACATTCAAGAACTTCAAGATTATTTATAGCCGAATATATGTGTGGATAAACATTATCAATATAAGTATTTATTTTTCTTTTGTATCCCTAAACATGGTTGTTTGTTCTCGGTAATATTGTATAATATTTGGATATTTTGAACTAGTAATACATGTTTTGGAAAAATAATTGATATAAAATCATAAAATTTTTGAAACATTTGATTGTTTTTCTAAAATTAAGTACCAAGCAGTTGGGATTAAATCGGTCCTGACAAATGAAAAAGGCTTAAGCATATTGAGGCTACCATATTCAAGTAAATATTTCATGGATTCAGGCGATTGTTAAACATTACAACTGAAACAAATAATTCTTTATTTACATATTGAATCAAAAAGTAAAAATCTTTTGTTATCAGTAGTTAATTTTAATATTTCAAATTCATTTTCAAAGCTAATGTTTTCAATTTACTTTTTCAAGACATTTTTTTATCCGGTTTTGATGAATATTCTTATAAAGACCTTGAGACTGCTTTAAACTCACTACGAAATGAAAAAATTGTCGGGTTTGGGTGTGTAAGTAATGAAATTGTAAAGTATACAAAAAGTAATAATTTGGTTGTAATCCTTAAAACAGTATTGAAAAAATGATAAAGTTTCAAGTTAAAGACCCAGTCAATTTTAATTGTCCGTGGCATGAATGTAAGAGTTCCTATTACAGACATTTTGCATAATTACAAATTTAGACTCAGACATTGGCAATTTTTCAATTATTAAAATGCTTAAACATGCATATTTCATGCTGATTTGTCTGTGACATAAATTTTACAGTATGAATCTTGCCTGTCACGTCACAGAAAAATAAAATCGACTGGGATGGCCTTTCATTCGACAATTTTCATCGCGGTCTTCCTGATTTGGGATGATCCTGTTTTAACTTGTACAGGTCAACTTTTCTATTAATGCACGATTTGTCCTATTTAACTCTCTTCCGGTAGCTGGAAGTCTTGATTATGTCCACAAAGGGTAACTTATGTTTTTTGTATTCAGAAAGATTTTTCAATAAAATTTTGTTCAAATTGAATGTTTTTTTTATTGGATGTAAAATAAATTCAATCTCAGCTTATATCTAAAATTTCAAAGGATTTGATGAGAACTGACGAAAAGTGAGATTATAATTCACTTCGTTCTCATGATTTTTCTCATCATGAGAACATGAGAAGTTTTTTTTATCCCATGTAAAGTGTATTTTAGATAGCCAACCAGAGAATGATGGTTCGTTCGAAAAAGGAAATGGGCAATACTGTCAATACTGTATTTTTGAGCCTGAGTTGGATAATTAATAATTTCTGAATCGTGAACAGAGTTCTCTTCATTAAGTTATTTGGCAATATACTTAAAACGACTTCATCGACATCTGAATCATTGAAAATAGGAATTAAACATTTTTATTGTCAAAAAAAAATAAAAAATATTTGTATAAATTTTAAACTCGAATTTTATTTTCATTAGCTCGGCTATATTTGAACATTAAAAAAAATAGTTTTGTAGAATAAAGATTTTCTATCGAATTTTAAAAATTAAAAAAATTAGGGGAAAGAAAAGAAGTTAAAATTCTAAATTGTTTAAAGTCATGCTCGCATAAATTTAAAGGTCTGTGATGTAATATAGTATAAAAGATTAAATTTTTTTTTGAACCAATTTTTTTTTCTTTTTTATTAAATATAAATGCTATTTAGCTAAAACAATAGAAAGCTGTAAGTTTAAAATTAAATAAAATTTAATTGTAAAGATTTTTTATTTCTTTAATTGAACTTAACCAATATGAATTCCATTTAATTTCTTTTGATTTCAATTCTCCTGCAATTAGCTCAGCATCCTTTAAATTTTCTTCAATAATTTTTTTAAATTTCTTATTTCCAAACAAAAATAAAACAATTAAGTAAAATTTAATTTTGCATTTCAAGTAAAAAAAGTACCTTATGAAATAAATGAGCACTTTCGGAACAACTTTTATGCGGTAATGTGGTCTTAGCAGTATTGATAGTAGAAGCTAATAATGCTTCTAATTTCTTAGATTCTTCTTCATTCTTAAAAAAATCATAATTTTCAATTCCTTTCCATTTTCCTTTTTCTCTTTTAATCAGCGGTTCAGGCTCTGGATCCTCAAGAGAAACGCCAGCTAAGTGTCGTTTAATAAGCTCACTAGTTTGATGTTTCTCAGCCGAAGTCTCATGTTTTAAAACTTCATCAACAGTTAAAATGTCATCGAATTTTATCAGTAAATTCTCATTTGTTTTAGCTACTTCACGAATGAATTTATTCGAAAAAAATTGAATCTTCTGATATAATTCATTTATGAATAATTTGTTTATATTTGATTGACTTTCTTGTCGCTTAATCTCTACGTTATTAAGAGACTCAAGTTTAGGTTGTTGATTAGGATGACCTAAATTTGGTCTCAATGATGTTTCATTTTTTTTCCTTTCCTGGTCTAGCTGAGCCAATTTATCAAAGTTAATTTTCTTTAAGTTTTTTAATTCGTGTTCAATAATCGTTTGATTTTTCATATAAATTTCATTAAAAACTAATTCGGGCATTTGAGCTGCTAAGATTTCAAATTTAGTGACACTGTCACGAAATTCTTTTAAACATTGATTTCGATAGACCTCACATTGAGCTAAGTAGGATTTAAGTTTAGCAATTATGGCCTCGGCAAATTCTGGATAAGAGTCTTTTAACGATGCTCGACGCGTTACTTGACGATTTTGTTGATGTAAATCGCGATAGTACATTTCAGAATTTGTCAATATACCCTCCAATGCTTCTCTTAGGATATTTGTAATTTTACCTATGAAATTGTAATCTGGACTGCGATGTTCACCAAATGTCAAATAATAAGCATACATTTCATCTCTTGTCTTTGCTCGTCTTTTCAAAAAAAAAAACCAATAATAAAAATAAGCCTTTTTTTTTGATTCATAAAATAAAATACCTATTGGCAATTGAGGATTTTGAAAGTTTTGAACTACGAGAATTTTTCGATAGTTTTTTTGTAGTTGTAGTCTGGGTTTTTTGAGTTGTTGATTGATCAACTAAAGATTCTGAGTATTCTTTAGCTTCGTTTTGTTTATTTTCATTTTGATTGTTTTTACTTTTGAAAAATAAGAATTTAGAATTAGTTTTTGTTTAAATTTTAAAAGAAAAGAAATTCATGTTTTATTAGGCATGTTAAAGTTTTTTATCAATTTTGTTGGTAATTTTTTGATCAACAAAAATTGCTCTATAAAAAACAGCTTTTAAAGTCTGAGAAAATTTGTAAAAAGGTAAACAATTTTAAAAATAAGTGAACATTTTTTCTTTTATGGGAACAAAAGTTGTTTAAATATCATATAGTATTAGGTGATCAAAATGTTCACTTAAACCGTGAAAATTATTTGGTAACTTATTTGTTGAACACTTATTCGCCTAATGAACTACACCCAATTTAGTTTTTTATTAATTGAATTTTTGCAGACATTTTTTTTGGAAGACTTTTACATCTAATAATGTTAATCGCGTGATGCAGCAAAATTTTTATTAGAAATCTTTAGAAAATCTTATAAATTTTAATTTTTTTGGAGTCTATTTGCCAAAATCTAGTAAACGATAGAGAAGTCCGACTACCGACTCTTTTAAGACATTTATAATATGCATGCCAAAATTTCCTTTTTGAATCTCTAATTTCCAAAAAGGAATCTGTAACGATTTATTCTTGTATAATTTTGTAAAATATGTTTTTCTAAGGCTTTTTTTTTCACAGAATAATATATATCGTAAACAGTCGATATATTTCCGATTACAGATTTTAAATTTTGAATCTATATCCTTAATACAATTTCATTTTTGAACCCTTGGTCAACTCGATAATAAGAGATATATTGAGATGATAATTGGTCTCAAATTCGAAAAGTTTAGACACACCAAAGATAGATCTTAAGCTTAAAATGACATGAACATCTACTCAAAAAAGTTCGAAAAAACTTGATTTTAAGGAAAATTTTATAGAACCATAAAAAATTCACATTTGACTTACAAAAAACTTAAGTAAAAACCGAACATTCAAAAATTAAAAAAAGAAAATATTGATAATTTTTTGAGAATCCATCCAGAATGCACAAACTAGAAAAATAATATTTTAAAATAGAGAAAAGTAGTGATGATTTAGAACAAGAAAATAAAATATTTACTTAAGAATTGTTTTCAAAATATCTAAAGCCGGATCATCGGATATGTTAATTTTACTACCAGATTTAAGAACACTTGAAGTTAACAAAATGTTTGATTTAGACCTATTCATAGATGACTTTTGACCATCCGGAGTCTCGGGTACAATTAAATTAGCACTTTTTTGCTTCTTTGATTTATTGTCTGATTTTTTCTTTTTGATTACTGTATCCTCACTCAAATCGGTCAACGAGACTTTTTCTAAATTTTCAACAATTTCTTCTTTTTTTTCTTTTTTGACTGATTCAACTTCAATATTATCAAAATTTCCAAATTTTAAGGGAATTTGTGTATCTTCCTTGAAACATTTTAGAAATATGGCACGCTCGTATATTTGTGTATTTATCTTTTCGAAAAATTCGATTAAATCTTTAGGCGATACTGTTCGCTTATCCAAATTGGGGAACTTGCATGCATCGATGCAAATATCAAATTCTTCAATTTGTTTGCTCAAAAGTTTAGCATTAGCATTTGATTCATTTACACTAGATTTAATTTTAATTTGTGTATCATTAAGCCATCGACTTATTTTTTCAATAAATTGTAAATCGATCAAATTGAATTTAAATTTTTCTTGAAATTGAGCCATTACTTTAATAGCTTCGTCAAGATGCTTCTTTTCTAATTTTTCCATTTCCTTCAACAAACTAGTCTCATTTGTGTCTATAATTAGCGCCATTTTTTCTAGTTTTTTCTTATGTAGATCAATTTCTTCTGCACTAAAATTGCCACCATCGGAAAAAACATTAAATGAAAATCTAAACTTTGCATTGGAATTTCTTAAATTTGATAAAGTGTCATCGAATTTAGCTCTAAAATTTCTTAGAGTTGTTTTAACATCGTCAATATGTCGATCTCTTTGTTTGTTCAATTGATCTTGTAAATTTGTTAGACGCAATGATTTAGTTGCGTTGTTGAATGCTATTTCTAGATTTAGTACAGCTGATTTGTTTTGATTAGCTTTGTCAACTAAGGTTTGTTGTAATGCTTGAAATTGTTTTTGCATATTTTCTATTGCTTCTACTACACCAGCACAGTGTCGCTCTACGCGCTCTTCATGCATTAATAATTCAGCTTGAAAAATAAAATTGGTCAAAATTTTGAACAGTCAATCATAATAGATTGAAAAATTTGACTCCGCCCTATTTCGACAAAGTAGTTTTGACAAATTAATTTTCGACAAAATAAATTAGAAAAATTTATTATTAGACAAAATTTTGGAAAATTTGTTATCTGCAAAAAAAATTGGACAAAATTAAAATTTAGATCAAAAAATGTTCTTTTTTAGCTTAAAAAACTGTTTAAATAATTCTTAATTAGATTGATTAGATTTATTATATATATTGAAGTAAAACAATTTTTTTTCTCACACAAACTTGCACTTAGAAATATTTATTCTAAAACTACCGATTTAGTAGATTATTGTATTTTCATCTAACGAAAGGGCCTAAATTAAATTACCAAATGAAGTAATTAATTTTTTTTTGGAATTTGGAATTTACGATCAAGATTATAAGGGAGTTTTTTCGTGACCATTAATAATCATTTTATCTTTAAATAAATCTTGTCGAGTTTAGTTTTGTTCAAATTTACATTCGTCTAAAATTACTTAATCTAATTTATTTTTTGTCTAATTTTAATTCGTCATGTTAAAATTGGTCTAATTTTCTTTTGTCGAAATTTTATCTGTCAAAAATTATTTGTCGAATTAACTTTGTCTAAAAATACAGTTACCGAAAAATTTTAAAAAATCTGAAAATTATTTTAGATTTGGAAATTTTAGTGTTTTATTTTAGTGAAGGAAATTAAAAAAGATTTCTTTGAATGTCTCAAAGATGCATGATTAATTCCAGAGTTCGGGACTCGTCATTTTTTTGATGACTTGAGTCCGAGTCAGAGTCATTGGGACTAATGCGACTTGACTCAAGTCGGAGTCTGATGAAATTTTTTTCATGACTCTCGAGTCCAAGTCCGAGTCTGACTCACAAGTCTGACTCCGAGTCATTTTCAAGTCTTTGAATTGGAAAATTTTTTTTTAAAAATACAAAAACTTTTTATTGAATTTTACTTAATCTCATAATTAAGTTTAGAGAAATATAACGTAAAAAACAAATTAAATTCAATGAAAAAGTTAATTAATGAAACATGTCAAAAGCAGGCAGGTTGAGTTTAATTTTAAATAGCTTTTTATATGTAGTACATATTATGTACCTTAATTTTCTTTCAAAAAAAAATATATTGTCAATCGACCCTCTTTAAAATTGAATATCCTAAACTTTGATGGCCAAGTTAGCTAAATCAAGGAATAAATTTTCTCTTTCCATCAAAAAAAAGGTCGATATTTGAATCAAATATACCGTAAACTCGTCCAAACAACCCCGGGGTTTTAAATCGTAAATTCGGTTTTATCCAATTTTCTGATTGGTCAATTTTTTTTTCAGCCAATCAGAAAATTGGATAAAACCGAATTTACGATTTAAAACCCCGGGGTTGTTTGGACGAGTTTACGGTACTTTATTAATTTTAATATTTTAAAAAACAGACAGTTTTTTCAATAAATATTTGGATGTTTAAAAGTTATATGCTATCAACAAAAAATTCGAAACAAACTTTTAATTTTTACTATATGAATAACATTAGTTTAAGCAGAAATCCTAATATTTTGAATTCTTGTTATAAAAACGAGTCTTTTCAAGTCTTTTTTTCTATTTTAAGACTCGACTTGAGTCAAAGTCACTAAAATAATTTTGACTCAGACTTGAGTCTGAATCTTTTTTGTATCCTAATAAAGGATTCGACTCAAGTCAAAAAAAAGTGAAATTTTCGAGTCCCGAACTCTGATTAATTCCAACTTTTCTTAATGATCACATATAATTATAAAAAATAATAATAAAATAATAAAATCTGTGATCATAAATGTCCATATTAATTTTAATTTATTAACCCGTACCAAATAAAAATTTTTTTAGTTCGGCTGCCATACCTTACGGTACGAGTTTGCTACGGGTACAACCATTAATACGGGAGAAATGTCCTAACTAAATAAATTTTGCTGACTTTCGCCTCTAAAAATTTCAATTCAATTTTATATCTTATTAATTAGACAGAAATTTAATTTTAATCAATATTTTTTCTCATGGAAAAATTTTATAAAATAATTTAATATTCTTCTTTAATATTATTATAAATTTACATCTGCAACTTTGTTCCCATAATACAAAAAAAGCTCATCTATTAAATGAGCAATTTTTCGAATAACTAACTATAGTCCACGCTTGTTTTTATCTCCCCATCCGTTCCTGAAGATAAAGGGGACTCAACCTAGTGATATTTAAAAAATTCCGTTCGGGAGATTTTTAGAGGTAAATTTGTGACGTGACAAATTCGAGGGTTGAATTCAATTTCTAAAAATTTCAATCATTATTTTTATTTCAAATATTCAAAACTCTTAGAATTATGACCTGTTTTACAGGCAATTTTGATAAAATAACTTTACCTGCTCTTACATTATGAACATCCATTTCAACACGTTTAATTCTAGGTTCATGTAAATGAAGTCTCAACTCTAATTCTTTATCTATTTCAGCACTTTTAGCAGCTACAATTGTATTAGCTCTAACATTGGCTTCATCGATCCAATTTTCTAAATGATTCAAAAAATTCATGCGAATTGAACTTTTTATTTCTTTAAAAGTCTCCAATGGTATGAACGAATTTTTCAAATAATTTTTATTTTCAATACCATTGAGAAAATCTTGTTTAGTATTTGGTATTAGTTCGTCTAAATTAAGAATATCATTTTCGGGCGTTTCCTCATCTCCCAAAGACGATTCGCCAATTTTAGATGAACGCATCATTATATAGAATTTATTTCCTTTCTCAGTACTTAAAACTTCTTTTAAAATATTTCTAAAACTGTCAACTTGTTGTTGTTGCTGTTGGTCATTTTCGTCATGACCATTACCATCTGGTGTTGGATTTTCAGGATTTTTTGATATTGAAAAAAATTTAAATAAAGCCTCCTCATATTTGTCCAATTCATCTCGTACCATTAATGGATATTGTTTAACTAATTCCAATTGTGAATCACGAAATGAAAAATATCCATTTTTAATCACGTCCAATTGAGACGAGACATTACCGAGGAGTTTTTTCAAATCTTTTTCATTTGACGATTCTCTCATTTGATCCAAAATTGAATCTAATTTTTCTTCACGTTTTTGATTGTCGTTGTCATGATCACGACGGCAATCTTGCAATAATTCTTGTAATGCACGCTCTTTTTTAACAAGACCAATCTCGTGTAAGTCCCAAATGTGACACACACCTTGAGCGTATTTAAATAATGAATTCAATTCTTTGTCGAGTAGTTGATTAATTTCTTCTAAATCAGTCTTTTGAATAAAAAAATTAAAGTTTTTTTGTTTCGGGATTTTTATTGAAAATTAAAAGTAACCTCGACTGTTTGAATGTATTCTTCAATTTGTTTTTGTTTTTTACTCCAAATTGGCAAGAGCTTTAATTCGAGAACTTCTTTGGAATTTGTTTCATCAATAATGTTTTGATCAATCAATTTTTTCTATTTAAAAAAAAATAAGTTTTTCTAATTTTTTTCAATTAATTCTAAGATATTAATAGAATCCGACCGAAAAACGATTAATTTAGCAGCTTTTGAAATCGCAAAAGCCAATTGTGGTAAAATAAACAAGAATTTATTATCAGCATAAACTTACTCTTATTACGTTAAAGAGTTATTTTGACACTTTTAAATTTAGTGCCTTATGTTGAACCTTAAATAAATAAGAACTACAGAACTTGAGAAGTTCGAATCTTTTCAAGAAAAAATGTACTAAAAATATTTTTCAGAAAAAGTTTGAACATGGGTATACTAATTAGAATTAAGGGAAGTTAAAATTTCACATAATTAACGTATGAAATAATGAATAAACACTTTTAAACATCTTAAAAATTATTAAGGTGCTCGAAGCAGGATTTAAAAGTAAAGAAACTTCGAATTTCTAAGTGCATCCAAAGCTAGATTATTCGAGAATTATAGAATTATTTTACAAAAGAATAACTTAATCATGAATTGTATGTAAGATGTAAAATAAAATCTATGGTAAAGTTAGATCCTAAAAATGGACAACTATTTAATTACATACTAATTATTTAATGTCTAGCGTTAGATCAACTTAAAGAGAATAAGATTTTCTTCTTTTTATATAAATCACTCGATATCACAAATTAGAAACAGAACAATTACAGAGTTAATTATTTATGATACTAAAACAAATATCAATTGGCAATAGTCACATCAATTTTCTATTTAAAATTATAAATTTTACAAACTCAAACTACATAAAGAATTCATAAAATCTTATCAAATAGATTCTTATTTTAAACAAAATACAAAAAAATTATTAAAAATGGTATAACTGTAACCTGTTTACCCTAATTTTTTAACTTACAGCACTTCTATCGAATTTGTTGAGTAGCCGGACGTACTCGTCCCTACTATCGGACCGTACCTTATTACCGTACTTGATTATCGGATTATAATTTTTTGTATCGAGTATTTAGAAAAAATGTTTGGAAAAAAATTTTTTTTTAAAAATTTGCATTTTTTTTTCTTTTTTTTTATAATGGATACAAAAAGTTATCATCCGATAATTTTTAATTAGATCGAGTTAGAAAATTACGTTATTGGTGCTCATATTGTCTCTAAATTATCAAACTATTAATAGTTAAATAATATTAATACTTGTTAAATATATTTCCAGCATAAATGTGTGCCAATAAATTTCCAGCATAATATTTTTTTCATCCCCTAAAAATGTTTCATTTTAAAGAAAACATGCCAATTGTATTTTTATCTATGCATGCAAAGATAGGCAAATTTATGTAAACAGGATACAGTTATATCTTAAAGATTTAAGGTTTAAATGTCTACTCAAAATTTTGTAATTTACCAAAGTTTCTTCCATTCTATTGATAATATTATGATTTGATTCTTCATTATTAATTTGAAGCTTATTGACATAATTGGTATTTATGTGAGCCAAACGAATCGTATTTAATCTAAATGTTTCAAACCATTTGTATATTGATGATTTAGTTGATTCGGGCGGTTTCAAAGTTTGTAACGATTGAATTAAATCGAATCGATTTTGATTTATTTCCTTTTGCTCTCGCTCTAGTTCTTCTTCGAAATTTCTTTCTCTTTCTGGATTTAGCATGTTCATATTTTCGACAAAATCTTTCAAAATGTTTGTTTCAACATCCAATGCATAAAATCTCCATTCTTCGAAACGAGCTTCTATCATGTCCATTTGATTCTTTTCACGATCTATATCACCTGTTATTAATTTAGCGTACAATTGAGCATAACAATTTTTATTTGATATTATTTGCGTATTTAATTGTTGTATTTCTACGTCTAGGAGACGTTCAATTCGAGGTCTAGGCAAATAGCTTATTTTAAATAATTGTTCTGCGTATTTGTTAAAAATTTTGCGAATCTTAATTAAAAAAAAAACAAAAATTCAATTCTAATAATCAAATATTATAAATTTTTAAGTTTTTACATACACTTTCTACTCTTTCATTTTCGACATTTAAATAAGACATGTCCATTTGATCGATGAAACCACGTCTAATTTCAGTTTGTTCCATTAATTTTTTACGTAACTCTTGAAATCTTTCACTAGAGCCATTTAAAATAATCTTAAAATAATAATCAATATAGAATTTTTAATTTAAATTTTTTTTAGTTCTATTTTACGTCATCAGTTTTCAAAATTTTTAGAAGTTCGTCGATTTCTTTGTCATTTTCAGCTAGTAAATTTAACAAATTTTCTCCTATAGTTTTAATTTCAGGCTCTAGATTCAAATTCAAAACCGCTATTTCTTGCACCATATCCTCCCAAGTTTCATTGTGTCTAAAAAAATTCAAATAAATACATACAATTAAAACAATATCGTAATTTTGGCTTATAATTTTTGGCTGTTTGGCTAAAGCTTTAATTGAATCATTAATTTTTAGGAATCGCAAAAGAAGAATTTTATAAAAATTTTGTTATCCAAATAAGAAATCAATTAAGTAATATATTTTTTTAAATTACTTGCAGAGATGATTTATTTGAAAAATTTAAATAAAATTTTCCAAAGGTTATTAATACCAAAATGGTTCATACTGAAAATAATTTGATCCGGAGAAAATGTTCCTTCATAATTTGCTACTGAATAGAGAAAAAGGTGCAGGTCAAAAATGAGACTAGCAGGCCACAAAATTTACCTTAAAATTTTAGCTTGTTAAAAAAAGACTAGTAGCATGGGGTAGTTGTTAGGAAAATTCCCAACACTAGGCCCCTTTAATTTTTTTTCGTCTAAATTGACCCCCCCCACCTACCCTTGTCAAAAAGGTTACCTCCTTGTCTTAAAATATGACATTTTCTTTTTTGTTTTTTTCGACCGCAAAAATTACTCTGCAAAGCTCTTAAAATTACTTTTGGCAATAAAAAATTGTTAAGCTAATATTTGAGTTATAAATTAGTCAAACGACTTGAACCAATTAAATGATTTGAAAAAAAATTTAGAAAATAACCAGTTGATAAAGATTATTTAGTAAAAACTCCTAAAAAAATCTAATATTTAAATCGACTTACTTTTTTTTCCTAGAAGCTTCAATTTTAGCCTCAATATTGCTCTCTTTGCCACTAGGAACAACGACGTCTGGTAAATCAAAAACATCTTCTCTTTCATAGTCTTTACTTAATTTAGTTAATTTAGCTTTTTCCTGGTCTTTTTGATACTTTAAATACACCGGATTATTAACCAGAGAATCATTAGTTTGTGAATTGATCCATTCTGATTCTTCTTCAGTTAGGATTCCATTACCACGTTTATTTCTTCCATCATTAATAAGCGGTATACTTTTATCAGTAAGTTTAACTTGAGGTGGATTCTCTCTGTACTTTTCTTTGACTTTTTCCAAAGCTCCATTTAGTTGTACTTGAGCTTCGAACAATTGACGATATACTTTACCACTGGGCACCAGACGCGGATCAACCTTTTTTTTATTTAAAATTGTTGTTTCATTTATTTGATGTTGAGCTAATGTTGTGCTCATCTTTTGTAGCATCACTTTAGTCTATACAAAAAATAAATAATATTATTCGATTTTTTCAGTTGAAAATAATTTAGGATTTTTTATTTTTTATGAATGTATATCCAAGTTGTCATGGTTACTTTAGTTCTCTCTAAATTTAATTTTTATTTTAACGAAATTTTATTATTCAGAGTTATACCGTTTATTTTAATCAAGAATTATAATTGCTTTTAAAATTAACAGAATAAAATTAGATTAAAGTTTAAAAAATAGATAAAAAATTGTTTATTAAACCATTAAATTATTATGGTTTAGGATGCGAACCAAAAAAGCCTAACACGAACATTTTTTTCATTGTAATTTAAAATATACTGTCATTACATACAGCAATTGCCTTGAAATATTGGCATTACCATTACCGTTCCCTTCACAGTTACTTTTTCAGTTACCATTAACATCATTTTCGATCCCAAAAAAAAATTTGCTGTAAATTTCAAAAAAAATTTGTTTTTAACGCTAATGGTCTGGTAATGGCATTGTCACTTTTTCGAGGCAAGTGCTGTATATGATTTTAAAATTGTCGATATTTGTCAATCAAAACTAAAATAACCCATTAATAAACATTATTTTAAAAAATTAACGCCTTAAAACAAAAAAATTGGTTTAACTCAAAAAGTAAAGAACCTTAAAATTTTATTGGTTCTGATGAGTGTTTGTACTCGGCTAGGTCGATTGCTTTATTTTTGAGTCGAATCGGTTCAAGTTTTCAAACAAAATTCATAAAAAATACGAGGCAATTCGAATAAAAGATTTTAAAAAAATAGTTTTTTCCACCTTTTCCGATTCTTTTTGAAGAGCTGATTTAAAATCAGTCGGAAAAATTTAATTATTCTTTCAAAATTTTTTTGTTTCTAACGGTTTCTAAGGCTCTCTTTACAAATTAATCGACATTACTTTAGAATTAAAATTATAAAAATTTTACAAATATTTACTAGTGATTTGATTTTTATCGTATCTTAAGAGTAGTGTATGGGTTCGAACTTTTGGATCCAGTTTCGAATTTTTTTTCAGAAAAAATTTCAGGAGTTAAGCGTTAAAGATCTCGAACATCAACTTATTATTACCCTAATCCCTATTCATACGCTAAAATCAATGAGTAAAAATCCGAAATACCAGATTTTTACCACGATATAACTATCAACGGCTAGTCTTTTTTTGATTATTGATTTTCTCTGATTATAAATAACAAACTATAAATAATTTTGATTAGGTTTTAAATTGAAAATAAAACTCATATTTTTGTAGAATAAATGACACCTCCAATTTCAAATTATTCATAATCTTTTTCATCATTTGAGTGAATTTACTATAAGTATATCGTGGGTTTCATAGGCTCCAGAGACCAGATATTTTAATAAATAATTTTAAAAAATGTAATTCATTTGTTTCACTTTATCAAGAAACAAATAATGCTTTTAAATTAATTTTATTAAGAGATTTAATTTAACAATCAACTAAAATTATAGAAATATAAAAAAAACAATCATGACTAAAACGTTAAAAAAAAAGACCCGTAAAAAAAACAAAAATAATATAAAAAATAAAATAAGTATTTCTTAATAATAATCTGAATTTTGATTGTTTAGTTGATATCTTAGAAGATTCGCTTTTGGTTGATATTGATAACCAAAATAATCATAAGGAATTTGATTAAGCATATTTGTACCTGGTAAAGAATAAAACATATTGGCTTTAAGTGTTTGTAACATATTATTTTCATTTGGTAACATTGAGTTTATTCTGTGGTTTTTTGTTTTTTTTTGCTCTAATGGTTTTTGGTTTAATTGAGCCTTTCTTTCAACAGGTCTTTCATTTAGAAATTTTCTAGCTCTTGGCCCAACACATCTAAAACTACATCTAACACGACAACATTTCTGATCTAAATCACAATCCGAATCTTCCTTGCATAAATCACGAATTTCACTACATGTTACATTTGGATTGACTTTTGGACATTCTAAACTAACTTTTGGTTCCTCTACTGGTTCAGCTGTTTCCTCGCTAACGATTTTCTTCGGCTTTTCTTCTTTACTTTCTCGTTTTGGATTTACACAAGATGTACCACATGAGTGTCTACAACAGACTTTATTACCAGGGCAATTTCTATTTCCTCTACATTCTCTATCACATGTTTCAAAAATTAATTCAGCTGGACATGTTTGTAATCGTCTTCTTGGTGCTTCGGTTTCTTGCGGTACTTCTGGTTGAATTTCATTAAGTTCTTCTTCTTTTTTTAAATTAAATCGAGGGCCTAATTGAGGCTGTGGAAGCTGAGCAAATTGAGGATAATCAAGATTGTTCAAGTTAAATCTTGGACCGAAAAAAGCTACATGAAAAATTAGCAAAATTTTTTATTTTATTATTTTAGTTTTTAAAAGGATTAGTCTAGTTACCTAATGAGTCGGAGATTAAAACTCCTAAAATTACTAAAATTGGAAAGAATTTCATTTTTGGTTTAATTTTTTTTTTTTTGAAAATTAATAACAAATTTTCTAATTTAAGAAATTTCAAGTTTATTTCTAATTGGTTAGAAAGATTACCAAGTTCAATGGCATTGTATTTTCAAATTTGAAATTTTTCTAAGATAAAAGCTTAAATTAAGTCTATTTCTAATCTATTTTGAAGCAAATATAACTCATTTAAATTTCACTTTTAACATAAATGTTGAAATTTTTTTACAGAAGAAAAAATTACTTGCAATTCGAATTCTAAAATTGAATGCAAACTGTATTTAGTTTGTTGTTGTTGTTTTTGTTGAAGAAAAATTATATTCATGAATAATTAGAAAAATCGATAAAATCTTCTTTTTTTTTTCTAGTCGATTTAGAAAACTTTTTTTTCTTGAAAATTTTATAGGATAAACGAGAGAATTAGATTAAAATGTCGTCGGATAGCCTACCAACTACTGACGAATTAAATCCAAATGATTGTACATGCTGTTTTACTACAGGACTAAGCGTTTTTTTATCAATTTGGATCTTGCTTTTTTATGCCAAAACTCCTTTACAATTTTACATTAAATATGCAACTTATGCTTTGACTGTAATCTTTTTTGCTCTAATTGTAATGTTTTTATGTCTTCTTAGGCCGTGTAATCCAAAAAATGTAGCGTAAGTTTACGAAAATAACAAAATAACGATTTAATTTTAATAAATAATTTTTTTTAAGAATTGTAGCCAAGATCTTCAATATTTTATTCAAAATTTATGATATAGATTATGAAATAGAGAATGCAAAATATTTACAAATAAAAGACCCTTATATTCTAATTTGTAATCATCAAAGTTCAATGGATTTTATGAGTAATTTTAAGCTTTTATTTTTGAAAAATTTATCTTAAAAAATATTGCTTTAATTCGAAAAATCTTTTAAATTCCATAATTTCAACCGAATTAACGGCAAGTACAAATAAAGTCGTACTTGAATTGAATCCAGTCAGACCTTTCGAATATTTTTTATATATAATGATCTACTATGTTAGTTTAAAATTGGTCATAACATCAATGCTTACATAATTAAATTGTAAACCTCTAGCAAAAAAAGAATTCTTATGTTCAAATTGGGTGATTATCTCAACATAACTGAATAAGCATGATAACGAAATTTTTATTTGTTCGTTATCATTTACAAAATAATTTTGTAATTTTTCGTTTTCATTTTGGAACATAAACTTTGTGAAATAAAGGATTGACTCAAAATTTTCAAAAAATCTTAAAAACTGCTCACATAAAAAGATATTAATTAACTCTTAAGAAGTTTTACAAATTTAGTGAAGCACATTGTAATTTTGTTATATGAGAAGATTAAGATTTTATGAGAAGATTTTTAAAAAATGATAATAATAATTTATATTTAGGATCATTTTTTCTTTAATGAAAATTTCTTTCATCTAATAAAATAATTTTTTTCTTACAAAAGCGTCTTACAAGCTCATACCATTTTGTACCTATAAGACAACAAAAAGTATATTGTCACTAATAACACTTGAAATTATTCACAAATATCTAATCAGCACAATATTTCTAAAAATTCAAAAAATTGCTTTATATCTATTTATCTCTTTAAAAATTCTAATTTTAAGCAATGATGAAGATCTGGCCCGGTGGTAACTGTACACCTCTAGCAAAAAAAGAATTGCTTTATTCAGGACCATTTGGTATAGCAGCATGGTTATGTGGTATTACTTTTATTGATCGTATTAATCCTCAAAAAGCTAGAGGAACCTTAGAAAAATTAGCTGATAAAATCAACGATGACAATGTAAACTAATCAAAAAAATTTTTCAAATAAAAAAAATTTTAATTTAATTTGTTTTTAAGATGAGAATTTGGATTTATCCCGAAGGTACAAGGAGCCCAAGTACACAATTATTACCATTCAAAAAAGGCGCGTTTCATTTAGCTATTCAAGCTCAAGTACCCATAGTTTGTGTCGTTACATCATCATATTCAAACTTCTACAATAAAAAAGAGAAAAAATTTAATTTTGGCGGCAAAGTAAAAGTTCGAGTATTGCCACCATTTCAAACGACTGGCATGGACTCTGACTCAGTAAATCAATTGTCCAAGCATTTACAAGACAAAATGCAAAAAGAATTTGATTTGCTAAATAAAGAAATTGGTCTAGATGAGAAATATTACGTAAAGAGTAAAAATGACAAAGTAGACAATGATTTAACACGAACCACATTTGTTCAAGATCTTGATTACACTCAACTCAACGATTTGACACATTTAAATAGTTTGATTAATCAAACAGATTCAATTTATCTAAGTCAAGTACAAAGCGATAGTAATAACAATTCAATAAATGAAGAGGATCAGAAAAAAAGTCAATAAATTTTAGACGCTTCTACAGAACCTTTAGTTTTTTTTTTTAAAGAAACATAAAATTGATTAGAGGCATTTTTCTTTTTTTCCGTTTGGTATTTTCTTTTTATCACGTTGTTACTTACTTTTTTGACAATTAAAAAAAAAATTTAAATAAAAATTTGATTTTAAATCTGAAAAAAAATCTAATTTAATTACAGCCAGAAAAAAAAATGGAATTATTAAGCAACATATAATTGATCAGGAAGATGACCCAGTCGAATACAGTGGTTATAATATAAATGTAACGTCAACCGTCAACTTTTGATCGTAACGGTAACCCATGTTAATTAAACTTAATTTTCAATTTTAAGATGTTTGATTTAAGGTTACAGTTACGGTCCAAAGTTACGGCTGACGATTGACGTTACATTTATATTACAACCAATGTAGCTTAAACCCAAAACAGCGGAATTCTAAGCGATCAGTAAAGCTATATTTCTTGGAATGGCAGTCTAAATAGATTGTAGGTTTTTTTGTGATATTAGATTAAAAAATAGATCTTCTTAATATAAATTAAAAAAAAACATTTGTTATATTAAAAATTTTTATTATTTAACTAAAAAGAATTACAAATAAAACGAGTCTAAGTGGATTTTAAAAACAACGTC
>NTPY01000197.1:326331-348632 GCA_002922825.1 Brachionus calyciflorus | reverse complement strand
CCGAAAGTTTCAACTTTGAAACTTATTTTTTTTTCTTTTTTCAATTCTTTCAAACATTTCTAGCGAAATATATTCAAAAAATAAAATTTTTTTATAGGTTTTTTAATCAGTTTTTTTTTGATTTTAATAGGGTCAAAAATGACCCACTTTGGTCTTTAATGATTGTTCGGGTCATTTTTGACCCACCTTTGGACGGATAAGAGTTAATCAACATCGACGTTTGTATATGTCAAAAAATTCTCTATAGTCAAATTGAATCGAACTGTTTTTTATATTTTTACCTTTTTGGTTTGCAAAAATACTTTTTGTGTTTGAAAAAGGAACGGAGTATGTCTATTAAAAAATAAATTTTATTTGTAAAGTATAAACTCTGATTGAAATTTTATAAATATTGATTAGATTAGAATAATCTTTGTTTATTTCAAGTTAAAATATGTTTG
This sequence comes from Brachionus calyciflorus, assembly GCA_002922825.1. Classification (NCBI taxonomy): domain Eukaryota; kingdom Metazoa; phylum Rotifera; class Eurotatoria; order Ploima; family Brachionidae; genus Brachionus; species Brachionus calyciflorus. The sequence goes on along the minus strand of NTPY01000197.1, from coordinate 348,192 downwards.
GAAAACAATTACCGTAAACTCTTGCCTATAACTCTAATGGAAATTGACTGGGAAATCCAATCGATTCCATTAGAGTTATAGGCAAGAGTTTACGGTATTTATGTTTGAAATGGTAAAATTTTTGTTTGAGTAAAATAAAGAGCCTTTTCACAACCAATTGTCTCATCGGTAGAAATTCAAGAAAGTAAATAATTCAGGCTTGATTTGTGACAAAACTCTTTAACAACATAAATTTCATTCTCTTGCCTTTTTTGAGTAAAATTGAAGATGAAAAAATCTAATTAAAAAAGATTTGCCATATCTTAAACCGCTCTTAAAAATTTAATGGACAACGGTTAAAAACGCTCAAGAGCAATTTAAAGAAAAAATGTTCTTGAACATGAGCGAACATTGTTTTTAGTAATTCTATAGTTTCAAAACATCTGAGCTACACTTAAAATCTTTAAAAAATTTTCAACTTATTTCCGAAATGAACTCAGTTCATTTTGGAAATACTTTAAACTTTCCAACTTTAGATTAAAGTTTGAACCAAATAGTAGAATCATCTTCCGCGTTAGTAATAAATGAACGGCAAACCGTAGCGTTAAATACTCAGAAAAAGATCCACTGTAAGACATTTATTTTTTGAATTTCAGATCTGAATCGGACAGTAATTTTAAAAAGAAAATAAAATATTTCATAAAAATTTTATTTAACAAAAAATACTAAACTAAAAAATTTTGAACCAAAAAAAGGAGCAAAAACAAAATTTCTTTTATTGTGTATTATGAAGCTTGAAATATTGAATTAAATAAAGTTTCAGCAATTATAAGAAAAGATAAAAAATCAAACCTGTTGTTTAATCTTTCTCTCGAATTTTTTCCATGAAAATTTTCGATTGAACTTTGCTTGCTTTTTTTGAATCTTTCAAATTTCTCTCAAAAAGGTCCTTTCGAATCTCAATTTGATTTTTCATTGTTTTCAAAGATTGAACTAATCGATCATTTTTTGACTTAAAATCTTTTTTTATCTGATCTTTTTTTTCTTGTCTCAATCTCTTATCCATTTTTCCTTTAACATTATAAGATGTCTCTTCATGATTGTTTGACATAAAATCATCCCATTCATAGCCATCTTCTTCATTTCCTAAACAATTTGAATTATTAAAAACCCACTATTTTATTTTTAAATCAGAAATTAAGCGAACCTAGAGATAAGCTAACTAAAAAAGTGATAGAGAAAAGAACAATTGCAAATTTCAACATTTTTGTTTTCACAAAAAAAATTTTTTTTTTTTTCAATATTGAAATTTTTTCATCATGTTTTATAGCTAAAACAAAAAATGGAAAATTTCTTTAGCCTTGATTTTTTTTCTAGAAATTTTTTAAAAAAAAAAAATCAAATGCAAATTTTTTCAAATCATTTTATTAATTTATTAAAAATACTAATAAATAGCTAATAGAAATTTGATAATTTTTCCATTAAAATTAAATATCCCTGTATGTAGTTGTACATTGAAAGAGTTCTAATTTCATCAAGCTTTTCGAGGACTTTCATTTGAAATTCTTCGTTTGACAATGGTAGAACTTTTGATGTTGAACTTGTCAAAATTGATTCGTCGTCTTGTACAGGCTCATTTTGTCTTTGTTTTAAACTCAAACGATCTATTCTATCTGTTGTTGAGTCTAAGCGAGATCGAAAGCGATATTTACTGTTCCTAACACATACTTTTTTTTTTTTTTAAATCAAAGCAACATGCTTTCAAAACATAATAAAAGCATTTAAATTACCAGTTAAATCAAAGAGCACAATCACAAAAATAAAAGCTTCTAATTTCATATTCTTCAAAAAGAGAGAAAAAAAAATTAAATTGAATTTTCAAAATGGATTAAAACAAAAAAAAAGATGTGTATATTTATTTGAAGTTAAACTAACAAGTAACAACAACAAAAATATTTTAGTTTATTTGACTTGAAATTTTCTTTTGATCCTTGATTCTAAAATTTGAATGAAAGACTAGGCTTCTTGAAAAAAAAATTCAAAATTCAAAAAAAACCATGTGATTTTTTGAAAATTTGAGAGCCAACAAGACTAAAAAAATTTTGGTTTATGGAAAATTTATTGGTAAATTATCTTAAAGCATAAAAATAAAAAAAATTACTATAATATTACATTAATATAAATAATTATAAAGTTTCAAAGTTGATAGGATTTTTATTTTGGAAAATTAAAGAGACATTAAAACTTGAAGCTTAAAGAAAAAATTGCTTATCCTGTTCTAGTCCATAGACAACGTCAAGTTAAAACTCAATTTTGAGTTTAGTAATTTAGCTTTTCTTTTTCGTAGATCGCTAATTATTTAATCCCAAAATACCAATTAATCTTTTGGAAAAATTAAAAAAACTACCATTCATATATTTATTCTATTTCATAGAGTGCTATTTAACAAGCTGTTATGAATTTTTTCAATTGTATCAGAAACAATTAAAATTATATTTTTCACTTTTACTAAAATTTTTCTCTTGGTTGAACAACTGTCCAAAAAAAAATAATTAAAAATGAAAGTTTTTTGTGTTGAAATTTTTTATAAAATAAAATCAAAAAGAAATGGATTTTATTTTTAATATTTATGTCTAAATTGAATATAAAGTGGTTATTTTAATTTTTTGGACTCAAGGTTTCAAGGAATAAAAAAAGTTTAATTTTTTTTTTATAAAAATATTTATTTAACTAAAAAAAATAACAACTAAAAATGTGTGAGAAAAAAATAAAAAAACAATCGTTTAAATATGTCTAATAGCTTGGTTCGCCGTATCCATGACCCATTGGAATTCTTTTGACTTCAACTTCTGGTCGAATTTTTCTAGCGTTTTCTCTTAGCTCATTAACATCATGCATAATGGTATATAATAGTTCATTTCTTATTCTACCAGCATTTTCTCTTAAATCTCTACCAGCTTCTCTAACACCTTATTAAATTAATAATTTTTTTAGGCATTCGGAATTTTAAATTTTTTACAGAAAAAAAAACTACCTTTTAAGTCAACTCTTGGCACTTCTATTTCAATTTTCATGTCATTACCATATCTTTGACCATTACCATATTTGTTGCCGTCAACTTTATAAGCTTTAAAAAAAAATTATTAAAAAATTGATATTTTAAAAATTAAAAAAAAAAAATTTTTACAATCATAACCACCGATTTTATAATCTTTGTCGTCATATTTAGTCATACCATATTCTGTTCTTTTGTTACCATCTCTTCGGCCATATTGATCCATTTCTCTTGGTTGGTATCTTGGAGTTTCTTTTTTCATTCCATATTCTGGTTTTTGGTCTCTAGCATATTTTCCATCATTACGGTCCATGTCTTTTTTTGGATATCTTTCATTACGGTCTAAGTCACGTCCATAACTTGATCTTCCGTAATCTTCTTTTTGATATCGTTCATTCATGGGTTCATAACGATCAATTTCTTTTGATCCATATTTATCATTTCTCTCTGGTTTAATGTATGGATTTCTATCTTTCATATCTCTGTCTTTTGGAACATAATCATTGTCATATTTTGGGATTTCATTATTATACTCTATTTGATATGGTCGTTTTGGTTCTTCATAGTCATATCTATCCTTGTCATTAGTCTTGCATGGAGTCTCTTTCATTCCGCCTCCACATGGTGCCTCAGGGTAGTTTCTATCATACGATGGTTCCAAGTATCTGTTGTGTTCTGGTTTTGGTTCATTTATTGGATATGTATTGTAATGATTTGAGGGACCATAACCATATTCTAAACAATGAGAAAAGTAAAAAAAATTGAAAATTCAGTTTATTTAATGAAGCTTTCTTTACCACCAAGGTTCATTCCAGTTGCAAGTGAAACTGAAATTAAAATCGATGCTAAAATTAAAGAAGCCTTATGCATTTTCTTTCGGTTTTTAGTTTTTTTCTTTATTTACTTAAAAACTTGATGAAAATTTATCAAAAATTCCTAGCTTATTTATACTAAAATTTTTTTCGAAAATTTGATAGAAAGCCTTTTGAATTTTTTGAACCTTGAAAACTTCTACGATTAAGCAACATTTTTTTTTATTGAAATTTTTTTACAGTCTTAGTTTTAGTAGTAAAAAAAAGAGAGGGTTTTTTGTTTCTTTGAAAATATCTCGTTTTTTTTTTACAGCACGCTTAAAAAAAAATTTCATTCTTTTTTTTTTCAAAAAAAAAAACACCTACACCCTTTCTTGCAGATCTAGAAAAAAAAAGTCCAATTTCAATTCTCAAATTTTATGAAACAAGATTTGAAAAATTTCAAAAAACCACATCATCAATTTTTTTTCTTAAATTTTAGAGACCATGCTTAAATTCTAAAATTTGAAAATTTTAGATAGAATATTTTTCTTTTTTTCTTTATGTCAATAAGGATGACATGAGGATTCTAAAAATCAATGCCGTTCAATTTTCAAAAACATTTTATTTCAATGCAAAAATTAATTTATTGGTCTATTAGTTAATTTTATCAAAAGTCTCCCTTTATAATTTCAAATAATTTTTTCAAGAATTAGAAAAAAAAATTGAATTGCTTAAAATAAATTTATTGATAACATAAAAATAAACTTGAAAAAAAAAAACAAAAATCTTTAAACTAAAAATTAAAAATATTAACAATCATATCATGCCAAATATAATTTTCTAAAAAAATTTGAACCAAATTTAGCTTTTGCTGACAATTTATTGACATTTGCTTTCTTTTGTATAGCTTGGAATGATGGTATGGATGTGGTTGTTGATGCTTGCTTTTGAGCTGTAATCTTTTTAATTAATTTTTCCTGAATACGAACCAATACCTGATAAGCTTTTGACATTAACTCAATTTCATCTTGGGTTAGATGCTGTTGTAAATCAGCTAATGTAAGCTTAGACTTTGATGATGAACTATCGTCAATTGAGTTTAAATATTCATCAAAAAGTTGAATTTCAGATTTTGGCAAGGTCCAAAAATTCGACTCTTCAATTGAATTTAATTCACTAACAGGTGTTGGTGTGATTGGTTTTCTTCTCACTTGACTCCTTGTAGTGGTTTCAAAATCTTCTTGAAATAATAATTACTAATTTGATTAATTTATTTTTTTGCTTTTTTTTAAGTATACCAGTCGATTCAGTTGAAGGCTCTATATCTGGTGTTTCTGTAGTTGTAGTTACCGCTTTTTTAAGACTTATAGCAATAATCTTTTCTTTTTTAGCTAAATTTTGACTTTCATCATTGAACGAATCGCTCACTTAAGATTGAAAATAAAAGCTCAAATAAAAAATTAAGCTGTTAAATTTTAAATTACCTGATCCTTGTATTGAATGATTGAAAATAATTGACAAAGTTAAGAAAAAAGCTAAGGAAAATTTCATTTTTTTATCGATGCCTAGTTTTAGATTGTAAGCTATTTTGAGAGAAAAAAAAAATTTTTTTTTTAATTTTTATTCAAAATTGGAAACGTGTTCAAGTAATATAGATACTTGTATTTTCAAAAAATTTAAGGGTTTTTTAATTTTTTCTATTTTACCATCATTTATCTTTTTCGCAGTTTAGTGTATTTTCCTTTAATTCCTTTCAATCAAAGTCAAAAAATGATGCATTGTTAATTCGATGAAGATGGATGATGATCACCCAGTGTTTTTAATTTTAGTTAAGTCTATCGAGAGAATATTAATTTTTTTTTTCGAATACATCAAACTTCTACTGTTTGTAAATCACGCTTAACTTAAACAAAAAGAAAAACAAATTATTTTTTCTAAATATTTTTATCATTTGCTTAAAGAAAATATGCGTTTTTTAAACTTGTTGGGCTTATTTTTGACAATTCTGTGTTCTCTTTTAGGTAAGAAAAATTGTATTAGATTTGTTTAAGATATTTTTTCAAAATTTTTGATATGGGTATTTTTAGAGATCGAAACAAGTAGAATACACTTAGGCAAACTCACGGAAGCTATTGCTAAGAATACAGATAAGCCTTGTAATTTTTTCAATTTTAATTTTAAAAATTTTAAATGTAATTTTTTTTTTGAAGTCGTTTCAAGTTATGATAGGTCGTCAAAAAGCATCCAGCGATTTAAAAAACAACCTAAACGAAATCATTATAGAGAGACAGAACCAGTAGGAAATTATTATGAGTCAACAAATCTTGCTCTTAAAAATAATAAAGTTGTAAATAATAATAATCCTAAACTTGGTTCAAATAAAGTAGCAAATGTTGCACCTCAAGTTACACCTAGAAATAGATTAAATAAAGTGGAAAATGTTGCACCTCAAGTTACACCTAGAAATAGATTAAATAAAGTGGCAAATGTTGCACCTCAAGTTACACCTAGAAATAGATTAAATAAAGTGGAAAATGTTGCACCTCAAGTTACACCTAGAAATAGATTAAATAAAGTGGCAAATGTTACACCTCAAGTTACAGCTAGAAATAGATTAAATAAAGTGGCAAATGTTAAACCTCAAGTTACAGCTAGAAATAGATTAAATACCAATAAAAAAAATAATCCAATTAAACAAGCAGAAAATAAACAAGCAAATAGATCCAATTCAAAACCAAAAGGAAAATTAGGATTCAAACCCGTAGCTCAAGCATGACGCATCTTAAAGGATTAATTTATTTTTTAAATTTTTTTCTAAAGTTGCAAAAACTTTTAACATTTCTTAAGCGTTTTTAGTTAATTGTTATTTTCCTTTTTTAGTTTTTAAAATAAAATTTTTTAAAAAGAATTAATTGAAATTTTTAATAAGAGTAAAAAATTAATTATGTTATGTTTGAAAGCTTATTAAAATGGACATCAATGTCCTTGTCGTGACATCGTAAAAAAAATTTTTTTTTCCTCAAACATTATAATTGATCCCTCTATTTTAGGATAGAGAGTTGAATTTTACCATGAAATTTCAGGTAAAAATTTCGCATAGATAAATTCTTTACGGTAAGAATATTATTTATATTGAATATTAATAATTTTTTTCATTAAGAAATGTCTAAAATTTTTTGTACTGAACATTAAAATACTTTTACTTCTTGAATCCTAGTATCCTTTTGCTGAAAAATAATTTTTTTTGTCTTAAACTCTTAAATACATTTAAAATTTTGCTAATACTCGATTGAAGCATACATAAAAAAAACACTTCATTTTTAGTGACATAGAGAAATAACAGATCATATATCGGATAAAAAATATTTATCGATCTGGTAATGGTAATCTGACTTTTTAATGGTAATGCTAAACAATTAAACCTTAAGCAACTTTTTGTATGGAATAACAAGGTTTAAAAAAAATATTTCACTTTAACAAAAAAATCCTTCAATTTTCTATCACTAACCAATGTTCATTTTTTTATGCATAATTTCAAATTTTACAGATCATTGATTTATAAAATTTCATTCAATATTTTGTCTCAATAAATAAATAGAGTTGAGAGGCTTATAATCTAACATATCTCAGGCTTAAAATTAACAAATTTAATCTGAAAAATTCAATCATATTATCTTGCATCGAAATAAAAACTATGAAAAAAAAAATCTAATTTGGATTTTTTTAGAAAATTTAGAATCTTCAAAAACAATTGACAAGAACTTGATCAACCATTTAGAATCAGATTATCAGATCAATAAAGTAGTTTATTTAAAATGAATTGTTAGATAGAAATAATTTAATTTTAAATTTGACAGAAATCAGATTCCAAGCACTGATTTTTCTTATGCTTGTCTCTTTTAAACAAATGCAATGCAATTTTCAAGGAATTTATTTTCAAAATAAAGATTTTAATCTTTATAAATAGTTATTTTTGGCAAGAGTAATTTAAATAATTGGTAAAAATTTTAATTCAAGCTAATTTTTTAAAATAACCAAAACTTGATCTATGAATTAAAAAAAACGGAGTCATATATTTTCCTTTCGTTAATTTTGGCTTTAACATTTGAATTTGGCGATTCAATTAAATAAAGTTAAAGCCAATAATTTTTTTTTCAAATCTAGCAAATAAAGTATCACAATCTAAGTGTCTCTATTATTCAAACTAACAAAAAGTTTTTTTTTATTGCTTTTTTTTTCAGCTAAAAACTGCTAGCTTAAAATCATGCTTTTTTATTTCAAATCAAAAAAAGAGATGAAACAGCTTTTGAAACGATACACTAGTTTTAAAGCTAGAAAGCTTATAAATTTCTTCAAATTTAGTTTTTTTTACTAATCTAAATTTTTCATTTTATTTTCAAATTTGTTTTAAGAAGAAAAAATGCGTTTGTTATTTCTTATTGGCTTAACATTGGCTGTTGTTTATTCAACAAGTAATTTATAAATTTTTATGGTTTGATTTTTATCCTAGTAAGTTTTGAGAAATGTATGATAATTTAAGGTGCCAAAAATTTACCAGCAGAGGACGTTGAATCAGATAGCAGTGATGAATCATCATTAAATTTGCTTTCAAATGGTGATAGAAGAAGTTTGGGTTATTATAATCCACATGATAGTTATTATAATGACGACGATCGATATTATTCAGACAATAATGATAATTCGCGATACTATTCAAATTCACCCAGAACCGGATACTACGAAGACCAAGAATCAGACAACTATTACAATTCAAACAGTTATTACAGAGATTCCAATGATGAAGATAGATACTATAATTCAAACGGATATTATGGAAATTCTAATGATGTAGATAGCTACTATAACTCAAATGAATATTATGGAAATTCAAACGGGTATTATGGAAATTCTAATGATGTAGATAGCTACTATAACTCAAATGAATATTATGGAAATTCTAATGATTTAGATAGCTACTATAATTCAAATGATTATTATAGGGGGCGCGGGAAAAGACCTCAAAGTGGACAAAGAAGACGTAATCCAAATAGACGACGTACTGGAAGAAATAGATTAGCTGATAGTAGTTCATATTATTACTGAATGGAAAAATAGAATTCTCTTTTAAATTTCCAATTTCTAAGCTGTTATTTGTTTGCTTGTTTTTTGACATTTTTTATATTTTTAAGCCCGTATATGTTCTAGTTTTTTTTATTTTTTAAAATTTTACACTGTTTTATTAAATAAAATTTTTAAATATTTTATTAAAGTTTTTTTTTTTTTTTTCGAAGGAAAGAAGTTTCCCATTCTCACAAAATAATTTTATTAGACAGTTTAAGCGTTAGGTCGCTACTTGAAGGTTTAGTGCCATTCTTTTAGAATTTTTTTATTTATTAAGTTTATTTATTAAGTTTTTCTTTTTTTTTTTTAAATATTAAAAAAAAAAGAAAAAAATACGGTACGGTAGTACGGTCGAGTTCGTCCGTAAATAGGGGGTGTATGAAGATTTTGTCTCTTTAAAATACGTTTTTTACAATTTTTAATTCGAAAATCCCTAACAAGTAGCCTTAAAATGGTCTCAAATTAAAGCTCTTGAAAAGAGGAACTTAAATTAAAATAAAAAAATCTGCCAAAAAAAATTTCATTCGGATTTTACACCCGGGTGTGCTTTTTCAAAAACACACCGGGGTGTGTGTTTTGTAGGTATGCGATTCCATCACTAATTTTAATTTATTATTTATTTATTTAAAGAGGGTGATATGACGGACTGCTCGGAAGAGGGTTCTTACCTTCAGCCCGCTTACTTTATTATTCTAATTTTTTCTTAAGTGTCTTACGATTACTTTTCAATTTTAAAAATACTAATTTATTATAAAAAAGAAACACGAATCAGAGCTTTATACGCGAGTAACGAGGCGTTATATATTTTTTACTTAAGACTATCTTTAACTTTTCTATTATTCATAGCTACAGTACAAATTAAAACTAACTTGTACGATTGTTTTCCTTTCCTCTCTTTTTCCTTTCCCTTCTGAGGAAAAGGAGAGTTTGAACAAAATACGTTATAAAATACTATTTTTTATTGAATGTTTTCTTCAGAGGAAAAGTCGAGGAAGAGTCCAAGAACTTTTCTTATTGCATCATTTTCATGCTTTAACATCTTTACTCCCATCAGATTCATATAATGCTATGGTCATTCACGGGATAATTTATCATTTGCGAACTCATGGTAAATAATGTTAATATATATGATTTCGTGTTTAGTGCTGATAATCTTTAAAATCATTTGTAGTTTGTATCAATCGTTTGTAATAATACCAGCGGTCTTTCATGAATTTCCATGCAGTACGTCTCAACCATCAACCATGGGACCGTCTCTATCATTTTAAGTTAATTTTCAACAGTTTATTATCTAATTATCATTTTTTAAATTTTTTATCTAATTAATATTAAACTCAGATTTTGATTTTTAGAGCCGCACTTAAAATTAGAATTTTAATTTTTTAATTAAAAAAATAATTTAATTAATTTTTTAAACTTAAATTTTACCCCTGCCTCTAAATCCAAATCTTAATTTTTAATACTTTTTTATTTTAATATTTAATGCTGCGTTTAATTCTAAGATTCGGGTTTTAACCCGGCATCTATTTCCAATTTTCGATGGTTAAAAACGCATTAAAACCCGAAATTCGGGTTTATGTGCATGGTCGAAAAATTAGGGTCTTTATAACATGGGATCGATGGTACGTAGCCCGTGGGGCTAAACCCGAATTTTGGGTTTATTTTCAAGGGTATACGGTATTACAAAAATTTTAATTATTTTAAACACTTGAAAGTTTTCAATTACAAAATAGAGACACTCACTAAATAAATTCCTGTTGGTAAAATCAAAAAGACAAATTTTTTAATCTAAAAATAAATATTTGCATTTTATTTTTTTGTTTAAATAAAAATTTAATATAGAATGTTCCCTAAAGATTTATAGTGTTTTTTTTGTTTAGATTTTTAAAAATATTTAAAAAAAATATATATAATAAAAAATATTTTTAAGTAAAGGATTTTTATAAGATTCATAGGCGTAAATCAATTTTAGTTTTATAAAAGAAAAATTACATAAATTCGATATTTTAATAAAGGGAAAAAAAACTACTTAATCTCGAGGATCGACAAGGATACAATTTCAAATTAAAGAATAAAAAACTACAAAAAATAAAGAGTCAAAATACACAAACACTTTTACAAAAAAATAATATATAAAATTATATTTTACATTTTTTTAAGTTGTTTTCTTTTTATTCTTTTGTAATTTTCTTAAATCAGGACAATCGACTCTCAAAACAATTTTGGAAAATGGAAGAATTATAAAAAAAATATATATATATTTTTTAATAATAATAATAAAAATAAAATCAAAAATTTATCTAACACCAGTCAGCAACGAAATCAAAATCGGAAAATTTTGCTTGATCTTCAGAATTAATTGGACGATAGTCTTTTGGTGGTGTCAAAACGGCCTCTTCTCTAGTAAACTCTTCATCAAAGTTACTTACATCTTCAGGCGATTTCTAAAAATTTTAAATAATATATTAGTCATTTTATAAAAAGAAAAAAAAATTAAAAAATTTTTCCAATTTAAAAATAAAATGGGAAATGTTTACAGGCTGATTAAACCGCTCAAGAGCAAGTCTTTAGCCAATAAAAAATGTTCTTGAACATCTATTTAAATATGTTCATGAGTGAACTTTTCCTTGGAAAAATTGCTCTTAATTAGTTTCGTACCACGTGGACAAGTATCGAGGTTGAACAATTTTATTTTTTTTTATTTTTTGAATTACCAGAAATTACCAAATTTTACGTTAAATTTAAATTTTTTAAGTTTTTTTATTTTTTGTTTTTTTTGTTTTTTGTTTACCAAAAAAAAACTCTGCAAAGCTTTTAAAGCTACTTTTGCAATAAAAAAAATTATTGCCTACTGCAACAAAATTTGCTGTACCTATTGGCCAACTCTGCAAAAATTTGTGCAATTTAAATTGCGTATTAAATTTAGGTTTTTTTAATGCTGTGCAAATTTGCAGAAAAAAAATTTTAATTGCAAAATTGCAAAAATCTTTTAATTAGCTGCACTTTCTAAAAGAGTCTATAATTTAAATGCGCATTTTAAATTTCACATTTTGTTTTAGTAGGCAATAATTTTTTTAATCGCCAAAAGTAGCTTTAAAAGCTTTGCAGAGTGATTTTTTCGGTCAAAAAAAACAAAAAAACTAAAAACTTTAACATATTGTATTTTTAAATAAAAAAAGGTAAAAAAAAAAAGATTAAAAAAATGTGAAATTTTTATGGATTTATTTTTCAAAAAAAGGATCGATTTTTTTTAATTTTTTTATCATTTTTTATTACATTTTTTACTTAAATTTCCCTTTTTTTACTAAAATTTTACGTAAATTTACGTAAAAAAATAAAATTTAATTTCCTAAAAGCTATTAAAAACCGATATTTCCTTCTATTTTGGAATAAAAATTCCTTTTATTGAATTATCAGAAAAAATAGTTAAAATTATTAAATGAGAGTCTGCTAAGACTTCCAATTTGAAATAATTCCCGCAATTTCTGGATTTGCAATCATCGAAGGTTCATTATTCTCAAAAAGTTACTGTATTTACTCGAAATAAAGAGTATACCGGTATATCAAATAAATTCTTGTAATCGCGTGATTTTTTTTTCAAAAAATAACTCAAATAAAAGAATAAGATTTTATTTTCTAAATCAAAATCATTTGAAAAATGATTCGAATTAAGAATAAAAAAGTAGTTCTATTCCTTCAATTACCGTAAACTCTTTCCTATAACTCTAATAGAAACATAGTTGATTTCCCAATCACTTTCGATTAGAGTTATAGTCAAGAGTTTACGGTAGGAGAAAAAAATATAATTCGAGTTATTCTTAATTCCGATTAAATACGTTAATAATCCTTGATTCGGAATATTAATGAATTCGAGTTATGATCAAATAATATAGAGTTACCGAATTTGATTAGATTTGTCATCATTAAATGATTGTAATTTATTTAAGCCTTCATTAATATTTCGAGAAGCTTTAAATTGCTTTATTAGAGCAAAATGTTTGTATTTTCTAGATCGCTTATAAAATCCAAAGATATTTTAGTGAATTCTGACCAAACCTCATTCTATGTTTTTAAACACTTGACTTGTTTGAAATTTTTTTTGTTGAAAATATTTAAAAACTTGATAACCTTATGTAAGGAAAATTGTTCAAATATTATAATTATAGATTTTTTATTTTAAGTAAAAAAGTTTTTAAAAGAAAAGTCTTAAATTTAATATGCAAATTTAATATATCATAATGACACTGGCTCCTAATTTTTATTAATTATCAATAGGCTGACCTTCCTGAATTAAGAACACACGAACTTAGAACATATTTTAGTAATTTTAGTGAACCTTAATTAACAAAATATAATAAGAATTCTATTAGCTCCCTTTAGTTACTAACTTCTTAATAAAAATCAGTGAGGCCTTATTTTATCAATAAACTTTATTTCTCAAATTCTATTGGTTACCATAAGTTACTAAAACCTTAGTAAAAGTTAGTAACGACTAATTTTATTAGTCGTCTTTGCTTTAATTATATAGATAGATTCTCATAAAAATTTTTTCAAATGAACAAAAATTATTTTTAAGGAAACCGAATAAATGAAAATTCTAAAAATAAAATATTTTCTTACTATGTTGGGAACAAATGGTGGTCGGACTCTTTTCTTTAGTAAACCATCCCAGTCTACATTTCTAAAAAATGCTTGCTTTTTAACATCCTCAGCATCTCTTTCAGATGAACCCAAACGTCTATCTACATTTTTTCTCAAAAGCCTTCTCATTATAGTAATAGACTCTTGACTCAAATATCTCGGATATTTAACTTCATCTCGAGTAATGGCCTCGAAAATTTCTTCTTCAACATCTCCTGGAAATGGTGATTCACCAACTAACATCTCATAAATTAAAACACCAAGACCCCACCAATCAACAGCGCGTGTATAAGTGGGTTCAAGTAAGACCTCAGGTGCTAAAAATTCCGGTGTACCACAGAACGTACCAGTACGATCACCATAACCAACACCTTCTTTACAAAGACCAAAATCAGCCATTTTTAAATATCCATCTGAATCAAGTAACAAATTATCCAGCTTTAAATCACGATAGATTATTTTGTGATCGTGAAGAAATTGTAGACCCAAAACTACACAAGCCGCATAGAAACAAGCTCTTGTTTCATTGAAAACTTCTTGGTGTATATGCATCATTAAATCACCACCATTAGCATATTCCATAACAAAACACACATGTTCTGGTGTTTGAAAACAAGCGAATAAATTGATCAAAAAAGGATGATGTCCACGATTTATAATTTCAAATATTCGCTTTTCCGACATAAGACTTTCGACTTCTTCACGATGTAGAATATCACCTTTCTTCAATGCTTTTATAGCAAAATATTCACCTGATGACTTATGCTGTGATAATATGACCTTACCAAAATGACCTCGACCTAATACACTCAACAATCTAAACGAACTTAAATTAATTTGTGATGTAATTACATTTCGTTTATTGACTATTTTAGTAATTTGTTTAGGTTTGTTCTGATTAATTATGTCGTTTTGTAGAGAACCGGCTCTGGGACGATTAATACTTAAATTCGATTGTAACCTTGAATCAGTCAAATCGGAAATTTTGTCTTCATTAACTTTATTTTTTTCACTTTGTTTAAGTAGTTGATCGAATTTTTCAATGGTCTCAGCAATTTGACTTTTTTGAAATGAAGGATTTGATTTTAATACTGGTGGGTCTGATTTTGGCAATGGAGGCGGTGGTGGCGGTAGCATTGGTGGAACACCTGGTGGTGGTGGTGGCGGAGTCGGAGGTGGAGGCGGAAGTGAATTGGGCTGTTCGTGAATTTCATTATTACTAATCGATTTTGGAACAACTGGAATGCCTCTTGGTGGACGTGGTGGCGGCGATGGTTCTTTAATCGATTGTACTCGTTGAGGATTAACAACAGGAGTTTTAGAGTTAAATTGTGCCGATGATGGAGAAAACATTAGGGAATTATTAGAAGATGAAGTTGACGATGCAGTCGACGAAGCAGAGGACGGATCTAAAACTTTGTTAATTTGCACATTAGTTGGAGTTTGGGGAGATTGAGTATTACTTTGAGTATAATTATGACTCATAATACTTGGTGTAATTTGTTGATTGGGTAATAATTGTTGATTGAGTGGAGATTGTGGACTATTTGTTGAGTCATAGCAATTAGCCGGCATTCCGCGTTTAATCAATCTTGTCCATGTCAACACATCAATATTCATATTACCAGCACGTAAAAGATCTTTACCTTTACGTTTAGTAAATAATTTTTGTTGACGTCTTAATTTTGGACGTGGTTTAATTAAAGGATTTATAAATTTTATTTCGGCAAATAGAATTCCTTGTGGTTCCAAATGAATAGCCATACCATTTAAATAATAATCAATAAAATCTTCTAGGCGTAAATATTTAATAGCACAAAGACCACGCGTGTCTTTCCAATAGATGCTTATTTGTAATTCACGCGAACGGTCTAATTGTATTGAAAATCGTTGATCCCAAGCTTGTTGAGAACACGCTTTCCAATTGGTTTGTGCGACTATATTATTGTCTAAACGTAAAACGGCCATTATTTCGTTCGATATGTCTGAAGATCGAACTGTGTATGTTTTGGAACCACCCATAACACCGGATACTTTTACTTTAGGAGTTTTTTCCAAATTACCAGAAATGTTATAAACTTCTCTTTTTTGATCAGGTACATTTTCAAGTAAGTCTTGACAACCCATTAGGCGCACTTCCAACTGGCCTGTTACAGGCGCCGGTCTAGGTATCTCTATTTGACTTGATTCAAGATTGCTACGATTCGGATATGATTTTAATAGACGTTGCCATGATAGGCTTAATAGAGAAATGCGTTCGGAACTTTCGTTTAATTTATTTTGAGCTTGTTGAAGAGCTTTTTTATCATTTTTTTGCATTTGTTGCATTATGTTTATGGCATTTTTGGCTCCTTCGTAAACTGCAGTTTCGACGCGTAAACGATGACGTAATTCTTCTATTTGAATATCGGCTGGCATCGATAATTCAAGTTTATTTGCTTTAAAAAATAAATAAATAAAAAAAACTTGATATTTTTTTAGGCTATAATAATACGGTCCTATCATAAATATTTCATCGTTAAACCAAGAAATTCTATTTTAGAAAAATGAATATAAGATACAATGGTTCAGAAAGACTGTTCCTGTACCAATTAAGAACAGCTTCGCAACGTATTTAATTGGGCAGAATGTCAACTTATTTCAGAAATGTGTTGATACAAAATAGAGTCAATTTTATTTTGTATTAAAAGACTCCTAGCTCACCAAATAAAAATTAGGATTCATTATGATTGATTCTGTGAAAAATTTTAAATTTTTTAACTATGTGACATTAGCAGTCTATTTTTTATTTAGACTAGTCACAATACTTTACCGATTGCATTCTAGACCAATTGAATGATCAATCCAATTTAAGCAAACATTTTCAGATTAAATTGAAATTTCATTTGAAATCGTTAATCTTCTAATTGTCTGCATTTTGAACTAATAAAATTCATAAATAGTTAAGTCCGTGCTTTAATTTATGTAGCGATCTCTTTTAGCCCTACTGGTAATTTTTTAGATAAAAAATGCCCCAAAAATTCAAAAATAACAAATAAAAAAATCAATCAACTTTGATGCGGTCGATAAGCTTTTAAAATCAACGGATAGTTATGAAAATTATATCAAAAGAAAGAAGAATATTTTTAGGTTTTGATTAAAAAAAATCAGTGATCAGTTAAATTTGAAGGATAAGGGCTAATAAAAAATATATGACAATTTTAAGTAAAAATTAGTATTTGTTAAAAACTGGTTTGACAAAAATTTTCGACTTATAAGCTTTTCAAATATTTAAAACAATTTTATTGAGAATATCCTAAATAAGACATTAATATGAACAATTTTCTAAGGAGTCCAAAATTATAGATCTTAGTTGCTTTTAATTATAATTCTCCTCTATGGCACTACACTTGCCTTTAACCAATCATTTCCTGTTGTACCAACGATTTTTTTAAATTTAAGAAATTGACGAGTTATAAGATCTCAAAAACAACTAATAAATAAGAAAAGTTTACTAAATATTGTGAATAGTGACATGTCTTTAAAATCGAGACAATACGTTAACAGCTAATGAAATCAAAATAAAGAAAATTTTACGATTCGACATATTACTCGAATATTCTTGAAGAGTTTTAGGATGAAAATTTTAGTCAAAAGCCAATTGTGTATTGAGAAACAATCAAGAATTGTGATATTAATTAAAAATATTTGAGTATTCCTGGTAAAAAATATGAAAAAATAATTTAACCCTTTAAATATCAATGAGTCAAAATTGCAACACAAGTTAAAAACGCCTGTATTTACATCTTCATAATAATTTAAATAAATGTGTTTTTATCCTGTGTGGCAATTTTGAATCATTGTTATTTAAAGGGTTAAATTAAATAATTTACAAAAAAAATTATAAACCTTTCTTTTTAAATTTTTTTAATAGTTATCTTACCCTGAATAGAAAAAGAATCGAATTGAATTTTTAGCTAATGAATTAATTTAAATTAAAAATAAAACGAACTTGACTTACATAGAGTCTCTTCTTGTGTGCGATGATGTGAATTAATCGATATGCTTTCATTGTATAAATTTTGATTTTTACTTATTTGCATTTTGATATAATCAATTTTAAGTTTAGCATCCTTGAGCATAGCTTGAGCATCATCGCATAACTTTTTGTCTTTTTTAGGTCCTTGACTAAACGTTTGTAGCATATTCTCAGCACCAACTTTAATTTTCATCTCAATTTCTAATTGACGATTTAAAGCCTTAAGTCGTTGCTCATAAATATTCATGGGACGTTGTTGTTGTTGATGATGACTTTGATTATCTACACAATCTGTACTATCATTAGTATTTACACTATTACTAAAAATACCCTCGGCACTTGGACGACCGCTACTAACATTAGAAAATGAGTTTCTATCAGGTGAATCCTCATCTTAAAAAAAAAAAATCAAAATTAAAATAAGTTTTTTTTTTTTAATTAATTTTAATTTATTGTTACTATTTAAAGAATCTATGACTAGACTTGATTCGGATTGAGTTATGACAATATAACTGTTCAATTCGTTCAATTCTTGATTTAATTCGTCAATTTTAATATTTGACTCTTTAATCATAGATATCAAATTATTCAATCGCTTTTTGTCCGTGGTAGCCGAGCGCATTTTCTCAGCGCCCTCTTGTAATTTATACTGTTTATATATTTCATTTTTTAAATAATTTCTTATCTCCTCGAGTTTTTGATTTAGACTTAATTGCTCCAAATCGTTCGTATTAAATGACAGTGAATATTTTTCCAAGAGTTCCTCGAAAAAATCATTAGTAAAGACATGTTGTGTTGGTGTGTTTACATAGTCGATTAAGGGCAAATTAGCACCCGAGCCAACAATACTCGCTATATTTTTATATTTTGATTGTAATTGTTGTTGATGAGATTGTTTTGTATTATGATTGGCTGTTTGTAAGGCACAACTCGGGTCATTACATGCCATTTTTGGTTTTTGGTAAGTCCTTTTTTTAAATTATTTGATGTTTCCTTATCTATATGTCCTTTTAAAAAAAAATATTTCTAAACAAATAAAAAAAAAACAAGATTTTTAGATAATTTTTGTTAAAATTAAAATTTCAAAATTTTATTGTTGTGTTTTTTTTAATTTTTTTTTGTTTTTCATCAAGTACCTTATATTTTCAAGTATTTTATTAAATTAAAATGAAAAATGGTTAAAAAAGAAGTTTATTATGATTTTGAATGTAACAGAATTTATGAAACCAATGAAAGCATTGCTTTTTTATTTCTATGTTCTCTCTCTCTCTTAAGCATCTTTAAAAAATTTTAAAAAAGACGAACCATAGAGAGAGTGTAAGAGAATGAAAAGCATTAGATTAGAAAAGAACTTAAATTTTAATTTTTTGATAAGGGTTTAATAATAATTTTTTATTTTTTGGTTGTCGTATTTCAATTTTGATAGACCAAATTTTTATTTTTCTACCTATTTTTACTAATATGAATACCTTTAATTTATTTTGAAATTTTTATTTTTTTTTTTCGAATAAAAAATTTCAATTTGCATCTATATATTTTATTGCTTTTTCTGTGTCAAGCTAACGAAAAATAAAATATGTTTATGAATTCGAGTAAATAATATTTAAGAAAACAAAAAATACAAATGTTTCGTTTTTACTTAGTTTAATTTAGAACAAAACCTTAAAGTTAACCTTTTGTCGTCAAATTTTTATCAAAGTTAAAAAACTAAAAATTCATAATTTTCAAAATAAACGCATCCAATTTTTACGGATTTTTAAATTTTTTTGAGTGTAAATTGATACTCAAAAAAATAATAACTTCTATCGGGAAAAAACAGATGCTTTTTTCAACAAATAAAAAAACTTGATAAATTTAAATTAAATTGAAAAATCTTGATTTACTGTCCGTTTATAGAAAAAGGTACTGTGAGGATCATCAACAGAGACAAAAAAAAATTCGTTCACATTTTTCTTAAATTTTGACTTAAAATACTCAATTTTTGTTGATTATTTCATAAATCTTTTTGAAAAATGGAAAATTAGAGAAAAAAAAATTGAATTTGAGCCGAAAGGTATTTGGAAAATTTCAATATGTTCTAAATGCGAGAGTTTGTAAAAGAAAATGGTTATTAAAGCGCTTGGTTTAAAAGAATCATTTATATTTACATAACTTTATACATGATAATCGAAGAAATAAAGATTGGAATTTATTGATATTAGTGTATAGGGATTTTAGTGTAGTGATTTCTAAGTCAAAGATAATAAAATTTAATTTTAGGTAAACGGATAGAAACGGAATATGACCATTAAATAAAAAAGAAAAAGTTAACGGTTAGTGGCAGATTTAAGTTATTATAAAATAGGTATTTCAATCAAACTTTTAAAAAACTTAACAAGAAAACAAAATCGGTAATCTTTCGCTTTAACAGAATTTTGTGAAGATTTTTAAACAAATTAAAAATAAAATAAAATTACGAAGAGACAAAAAATATAATTGAAAACTTAAATTTAAATAATTTAAAAAATGAAATTTTTTTCCGAACTTTTTTCGCATTTTACATCGCATTTTTCTCGTAATTTCGGACCTTAAAAAAGCGCATTTTTTGTTGTCTCTGATCATCAAGGTATAGGATTATATTTACTTAAATGTGAATTTGAGTGGCTCACATAGAAAATATTGTCAAATATCTAAGAATTCTTTTAATCCTCCGAAAAAAGTAAAAATTGAAACTTTGACAATTTTTTATTCATATTTAAAAAATTATGCATTTTAAATCCCTACCAGGTATTATGGAGACTTAATTGAACTACTAAATAAATAAAGATGACTTAAAATCTTTTATTACATAGAGGAGTTGTTTTGAAAACACCAAAAGTCTAAATAGGGTTTAGACTTTTGTTGTTTTCTTATTATTTGAGGCAACTTACAAATAGAGTAGTGAACAGTTGGAATCAAATCCCAAAAGAATTGATTCAAGTTAAAAATATCAACTGTTTAAAAAATTGCTCGGAAAAATTTTAAGTTTCAGAATTTTCTATTACTAGAATTACTCCTTAAAAAATAATACATATTTGAACAAGAAACGAAAAACTTAAACACGTTTAGTTTTTCTTTTCTTTTTAAAATTACACAATTATAATTTTTTTATTTATTTTTACAAAATGAGTCATTCTTTTAAGGTTTTGGTAATTGTTCAAGCTTAAATTCTATAAAAAATTTAGTTGAATAATAAAATATTGAGAAAGAGAAAGATTAGAAGCAATACAAAAACTATCATCAGTTTTGGTAGGGGTTCGACGGCGTTAAATCTTTCAGCTAAATTTAATTGTTGTTAAAAAAATTATTAAAATATATTAACTCTTTTTAGCTGACTAAATAATTTAGGTAAAAGGATAATTAGGTAAGTTGATTTATAATGAATAGACCCCCAGTTAGCCCCAGGCATCCCATCAAGATTAAACTTTAACTTTCTTTTTTGAATTTTTGAACTTGAAAAATAAATAAAAATAAATGCTTTTAGTCCTTTTAATTTAATATTGTAGTAAAAATTTCAAGTTTCCAAAATTAAATATTCTTCGCATTCATATGGATCAATTGCTTTTAAATTCATGAAAATTTTATACAAGTAAATTTCCCGGAATTCGAAAAGGCCAAAAAAAAATTGGCTTTTTACTGTTTATACCTCCATATTAGTTAAAAAAAATTTTCTTTGAAATAAATATTATGGAAAAAAGAAATATTAAGAAATATTATTAACTAATATGGAGGTATAAACAGTAAAAAGCCAATTTTTTTTCGAATTCCGGGAAATTTACTGGAATTTCAGGGAATTCCGGTGAATTTACTGGAAATCTAGTAAATTCACGATTTTTTTTTCGAAGAATTCCGGTGAATTTACTGGAAATCTAGTAAATTCACGATTTTTTTTTTCGAAGAATTCCGGTAAATTTCCCAAAATTCTCGTGAATTCACCGAAATTCCTGGGAATTCACGAGAAATCTGGTGAAACATAGTGACAAATCAGTACTGTATTTCAATTAAGTTATACAGTAATTTCGCGTTTATACAGTGCTGCTATGATCAGGGATTTGGAATGAAAAAAAAATCGGTTTTGGGTTTCGGATCAATATACTTACCGAACCGACACCTAGTACTGGTATACCGAATTTTTTTCGGAATGGACCGAACTGAATACCGAAAATCCGAATTTTTTTTCGATACAAATCAAACCAAATATTAAAGCTTTTAAAATTATGGATAATAAATAGTTC
>NTPY01000197.1:299339-325877 GCA_002922825.1 Brachionus calyciflorus | reverse complement strand
TGTTTATACCTCCAGGAGGTATAAACAGTAAAAAGCCAATTTTTTTTCGAATTCCGGGAAATTTCCCAAAACTCTCGTGAATTCACCGAAATTCCGGGGAATTCACGAGAAATCTGGTGAAAACATAGTGACAAATCAGTACTGTATTTCAATTAAGTTATACAGTAATTGCGCGTTTATACAGTGCTGCTATGATCAGGGATTTGGAATGAAAAAAAAATCGGTTTTTGGTTTCGGATCAATATACTTACCGAACCGACACTCAGTACTGATATACCGAATTTTTTTCGGAATGGACCGAACTGAATACCGAAAATCCGAATTTTTTTTCGATACAAATCAAACCAAATATTAAAGCTTTTAAAATTATGGATAATAAATAGTTCGCAAATATCGTTGCGTAGCGTTCCAGCGTACCTTTGCGTAACGTATCATACTTGGTTTTATACTGAAATTATAAAATAAACGTTTTTAATACATCCTTTTAAAAAAAATTTTTTTTCAATGACCTGCTAAAACTATTTGTCTTGAGAAATAGTAAATTATTTTGCCCAAACGAGAAACAAAAGTTAAAAAAAAAATTTAAATTCATTCTAGTAACAAAAAAGTAGAAATACTCCATTTCTCGCGAATTAATGGCTTACGCGTACCCGTACCGTCCCAAAAAAAAAAATTTTTATTTATTGGAAATTTTTTCTAGAATCGATCTTTAATTTTTTATTCAGTGTATTCAAAAAATGTCTCTCTCTTTGATGTATTTTCTTGTTTCAGTAAAAACGTAAGTATGTTACGCTCCGCTACGATACGGCTACGACATTAAATTATTATCGTTTTTTAATTTTTTTAATGGATTCTGATCGGAGTTAAAAATCTATTGACAATCAAATACCCAGAAAACTTTATAGATATCTAATATAAATTAAAAATGAAAATAAAATCCATAGACAGTCCTTTTCTAGCTTTATTTACTTTATTTACCTCGTCAAATGGCTAACTAAGGCTTATTTTAAGATTTTTTAAAAGGAATTTATTTTAGTTTTTTTAGTTTTTTAATTTTATTCACTTTAATTATTATTAAATAAAGTAAAAAAAGTACAGTACTCTGGGAGACCACATTAATTAATATTAAATAAAGTAAACCAAAAATAAAACAACGGAGACAGATCTTTTTAACTATTTACTTAATATCAAATTTTTAAATTTTTCTTATGAATAGTATTTTAGTATTTTCAATGTCAATAGGTCGAGATAAATTTTTGATTATTCATAAAATTTATGAACAATTATTACTCATTGTAGTGAATAATGTTAACCATATTCCTTTTCGATTAATTTTCCAGTATTTAACTGACTTAAATTGACGGTTGTTTAAACATTTTTTAAATAAGAACAATTGTTCTGATTTTCCAGTTATTAAGATATTACGAACTTTCAAACTCGTTTTTTCCTTAACAAGAGTTTAATGTAAAAGTTGAATTAAGAGCATCGTAAAAAATAAAACCTTAATAATCTCAAACAAAATACTTAATCAAAAGTGAAACCTAAAAAATTACTTACCTTTGTTTGTAAATTTCAAATTGGTAATTTTGATAAAGGCGAAACTAAAATTTAAATTTGTTTTATAATAAATATATGCAATATAAATTGAAATATGAATTGCATTTAACTTATTAGCTCAACGAATCAAAATTGTTAAGGAATAATCAAACAAAAGTTAATGATTAACATACATTAATTAAATGTAAAACTTCCGTTCTTATATTGTTACATCTTAATGTTTAAAGAATATATTTAAAAGCGAATAAAAAGAACCCCTGAATAAATAAAATAATGGCAGAGTATACAAAGCGATTAATTTAGGTTAATTTCTCTTTATTCTTTAAGTAGAATTTTACAATATAATCAAATGCAACAAAATTTAATTTCAATTTTTCTTTAAGCAACTTTAAAAAAAAAATAAACAGTTATTTCTTTAAAGTAAATATTTATTTCTAAATACTTAAAATGTTAAAAAATATTGCTTTAATTAAAAGGAATAAAAAAATATGATTGAAATTAATAAATGTCTTAATCCTTAATTATTTTAAAAATTCCCATAAATTCTAATTATACTTAGTGGGAACCTTTAAATTAATTAGCCTAAAAAAAGTAATAAAAATAAATTTTATGGAATATAGTTGAAAAAATTTAAAGGTAGAAGTATTAGAATTAGATTGGGAATGAACCTTCGTTAGATTTGTTATACTACAAAAAGATAAATTACAAATTAAGACCTTAAATGTAATTTAAACTCCCGAAATTTCTAAAGCATTAAATTTTTGAAAAATTCTTTTCATAAATTTTCGGAGCTTTTCAAAAGTTTTCATGAAACTTTCAAAAATTGTCTAGATATTTTAAAAATATTTTTCAAAAATAAAATTTCATTTTATTAGGCGTGGTAAAAACGGAGTGGTTCAAGTCGATAGATCGATGACCTCGGATTTTGAATCAACCAAGGATCTTATTTGAGCCAAGGTTATAGTCTCAAGTCGCCCCTTTAACTACATAAAACAACATCCAAACGAAAAAATTTTTTTTTTCTAAAAATTGACAAAGATTTTTTAATCACCATTTTTAAAGGTTAAATTAAAAGAAAAAATTTTAACTTCTGATTTTTTAAAATTATCTACAGTACTGTTTCGATCTTTGTAACCAAAATTTAAGTAAAATCTGGTAATTTTACGAGAGTTTACCTGATTTTACAAACGGCCAAAATTTTTAGTAATTTACCCGATTTTAACAAAATTTGAGAATTAGTTTAAGTTTAGTTTAAGTTTTTTTTTATTTTTACGTGATTTTACGTAAATTTACGAAAATTCTTTCAAATTTCAGGTAAAAAAACGTAAAAAAGGTAAAATTTAGTAAAAATTTAAAAGTTATAAGAATTAAGCATGATTTTCTATTAATATTAATCTAAAACCATTCTTATTCTTGTTTAATTTATAACTCCAAATTATAAAGAGATAAAAATGAATAATAGCATCCAATTGAAGGTGTTCAAGGCATTCTTTAGTTTGAGATAATTTTTAAGTATAGGTCATTTCGATAAATCAAAGGACCGACAATTTATTTTAATGTACTGTTAAATAGAAAGAAAAATATTTTAGATGATTAGCCAATAATTATTTTCTGTTTTTAAAGATGCAGAATGTATCAGAAATATATAATTATTTATATTATATTCTAGGAAATACAGTGTAACCTCGATTTTGTGACATTTCAGGGGTGCATAAGATTTATGTCAAAATTAAATTGTCACAACTTCGATTTTATGACAATTTTGTAACAGTATCAAATCGCATGCAAAAATACATTTTATTAAAAAAAATTTTGATAAGAAAAATCAAATCAAAGAGAAAATGACACTTAGAAGTTTAAAAATTTGTCTAATAGTTTCATATTTCGTACCTTTTTCAATTTTATCAATAACCTTTTTTGTGCCGATATCAATTGCTTGTCTCGACATCTTGAATATTAAAAACAAGCGAGAAAAAATTAATGATAATTATTTTAATTTTTATGTCATAAGACCGAGTCAGATAACTAATGAAAAAGATTGTGCGACGATCTTTTGTATGTCTTATTTCTATGTCATAAAGTTAAATTGTCACAAATTCAAATGTCATAAGATCAAGAAAAATTAACATTGTAGCGATGGTAATTTTCTGCGGAGCACCGATTTTATGTCATAAAATTAAAATATCACAAAATCGACGGTCATAAATCGAGGTTACACTGTATGTTATTACATAAGTTAATATGACTTATTTAAACAAATTTCTAGTTCTGTTTGATTACTCAGAGTTTTTTAATTCATAAACGCGTTTTAAAACCTTAAAATTTCATGGTTAAATATTTTTCTAACATAATAAAGCTTCATACTTTAAAACGATATCCCATTTAAATAGTATATTAACAATAACGCCAAAACTAGAGTAAGGAAGTGTTTTCACGTATGAAAAAAGTTATGGCATGAAAAACTTTTCCTTTTTTTCTAAGTCTAATAATCACTATAATCTTTTATATAGCTATATCTTTAGTTCATTTCTGTCTTTTAAGTAGCCAATGTTAATGCCTGTTAAATTTTAGTAGACAACGCCACTTTATTGGAAAGGGATTTGAGCAAATTATCGCTGAGACTTTTGGTAAAATACAAAGGGCATGAATGAAGAATAACGTGGAAACGGTCTTTTTTTCAGCTTTTGCATATATTCTATATATATTCTGAATCCTCTCGACGAGCTGAGCAAGAATTTTGAGTCGGTTAGAACAAAGCTCCGCCCATTTTCGACCTTGATAAAAATACCTGTTTTTCAACTTGAAGATGAGATCCGGTCAAAAAAATAATATTAAAATCGGATTCCTTGGCCAAAATTACCCCAGAATAATTATTTTAATAGCAATAAAATTTTTAATAATCGAATAATTTAATCAAATAATTACGAAACACATGTACAAACACATAATCATTAAGAACAGTACTTGAAAGTGTCACATAAACTTATGAAACACTGGGAAAATTTATGAAAGGTTATGAAATGAATGTTAATGAACGTAGAGTAATGCCATATTCTTAAATCTGACTCATAAAGATAAAAAAATTTTCCAATAATTTAAAAACTAAAAATAATTTTAAAATTTGGCAAAAAAAAAGAATGATTAATAAAAAAAATTGAAAGCTGAATTATCATCACTTGATATAACAAAAATAAAAATACGACAAAAACAACAATTAACTAAATGACATTAATAATTTTTTTTATATTTAATTCTGTTTTTCTTTTTCTAACATAAAACACTCAAAAATAAAAAATTAAAATTGGCAAAGGAATCTCTTGATGATTCCTAATTTCTGAATAGTTCTTTAATGTCAGAGAAAAGAAAAATAATAAAAAGAATTTTATTTGCAAATCCCAGTACTAACAAAAAAATGAAGCGATATAATTAAGTACACTTTTAGAATAATTTGAATTAGTACTAAATAGAGTCATTTGCCTAGGCAGTTTTTTAAATTTTCTGAAAAAAAAATTGGTTCAAAAAATTCTTTTTATTTCTTATATTAAGCATAAATATATATATTTAGATAAAACTAACATTTATTAATAAAAATAAAAAAAATTTAACTTGTAAGATATCACCATTAAATGCTTTAGACACAAAATAAAATACTAAAAAAGGTATTTCTAATTTGCTTGCTTACAAAATGAAAAAAAATATGCTTAATGATAACTAATTTCGAATCAATTTCGAATTATGTTTCTAAGTAAAACAATATCTTTTCTTTTTTTTTTCTCTCACAAGAAAAATATTTTTTACGCATTTTACTTGGTGATATTTAAACGTTTTTTATTTTATTTTTCTATGTTTATAATAAACGACCTATTTATTTTGTTTAAAAATTTCGAATTATCTTTTTATGAATGATAAAGGGACAATAGTAGATTTTTGTTTTTTTTTTAAGCTAGCCTAGGAATATTTTGACAATAGCCATTAATCAAAAATAGCCCAAAATTATATAGATAAATTTAATTATAAATAAATGACTTTTGAAATAACAAAATTTCGAATAAACAAAATTAGAAAGAAAGCATTTAAGATTTATTTTTTTTACTTAAAACCGTGTTTGCACGTCTTTTTTATTTTGAAAGCTCTTTACAAATTCCTTAGGACATGTTCACGTCTAATTAAAGGTTCTTATTTGGAAAAGAAGAATAATATTCATATAAACCTATGCAATTCTTAACAAAACTTGAACTACCAAAGGCTCGATTCAAAAAGTCTTGAATAAAATACAATCAAGATGGATCTTCTAAGATTGGTAACGGATCTTACAGTAGTTTTTATGAAAATTCTAAATCAACCTTGAAGATTTTTACATGGGAAGTATTGTATGGTAAATTGTAATTAATTCCTTTTTGAAACTATTGCCCTTAAAAAATATCTTTTGAAAAAATTCCCTTTTGCATAAAAATATTTTATACCTCTTTGCATTTAATTCCTTTTCTCATATTTTTAAATTTATTCCATTCTTGATAAAAGACCTCAGTTTATTTTAATAACTTACAATTTACTTTCTCTCTGAAAGATTATTTCAAAAAATAAAGACAATACTCTCTCAGAATATAATATTAATTCTTAAAAATGTAATCATTTGGTTTAAAAAATATATAATCCTTCCGATTGACTCTTGTAAAAAGTAATTTTGGAATAATTTCTGAAAGCGCGATTGCTCAATAAAAAGAAAGATACTTGATAAATCGCTTTTTGTGGAAAAAACACTACAAAAAATGGACATCAAGATTTTTCTTCAAAAAAGAATTCAGCTTCTAAATTTTCTGCTAAAATAATAAAGACTCTGAAAAGGTCGAACAAAAATTACTTTAAAAGAGAACAAGTACTAAAGCAAATAAGAAAATATAGAACGTGTCGAGTACTTCAAGAAGAAACATCAGTATAGAATTTAATTATTTTAAAAAAACTAAAGACTAAATTCATTAAAAGATTTTTTTACATAAAGTTTTTTTCATGAGGAGAATTAATTCAAAAAGGATTTTTTTTGTAAGAAATATATACAAAGTTCATAACACACGGGGAATATTTTCATAAGTGAATTGATTACGGTCAATCGTGTTGTTTTTATCGGCAAAAAATTGCGAAGATTGGGTGAGCAGTAGTCAGGATTGAGACTAGTAAACGAAAAAAGTTGCGGATGAGTCGGCGTCCAATTTTTTACTCGGATTACCAATGAAACCTGTTACCCACTAAATTACCAATGAAACTATGTTTAGGATTCACTGAATCAAGACTTAAAATGTTAAAAAATTTCACTATCTAATTAAACTTGAGATTAGGGCAGACACAATTTATGCCATCTAAATCAAAGTCTGATGAATTCTAATCATGACCAAAATACTATAAGAAAGGCAAAACAATGCAAATCAATTAAGCCGAATAGAAAGAATTATTTTCATCAAAATTTTCATATAAAAAATCAAATTTATACTTTTATTTATATTTGTGCCATGTTTTCTTAAAAACAGAGCATTTAAGAGGCGAAAAAATAAAAACATATTTTGCAAAAGCTAAAAAGGTTATCTTAATTTTTTTTCTAAAAATAAACTTTCAACATTTAGATGTCTTTTTTTTTAAAGGACGGGTTTCACGATTTAGTTAAAAAAAAAACTATTCAATTAATTAAGGTATTCAAAAAACTGTCTAATGATATATCACCCATCATTAATTTATTGACATTTAATCTTATTTTTTCGTCTCTTTCAGTATCACATTTTCTTCTTTTCGGAGGCCCTTCTCCATTTAACCTTCTTTCATAGGACACCGAATACGTAGCTTCGACAGTTTGAAAAATATCAATAAATTTAAAAAAATTTGGATGTGCATGACCACACATTTTGTTAATTTTACTGTGAAACCCTTCCGAATGGTTATTCGTCCGTGGTCCAATTGTCAAAGCATGATTCCAAATTTCTAAACAGTAATTTCCATTAATCCAAGTACTCTTGAAAAAAGTAATTAATTCTAAAAATAAATTAATATTTGGACAAGTCTCGACTAATAACTGAAATGCTTCAATTACCATATTCAGTGGAACATAACATAAAGTCATCAACTTACTCAACCAGTTTGAATAAATTTCATTATGGCAATAGAGTCTTTTTAAACCCAAATTAAGCATTTTCTTGTAAATAGCTTGTGAGAAATGAAACGCACAACCGCGAATAACTATACCATGGAAATGATGCTTAAAAGAGTTTATCATTGAGAGTTCAAAATCACAAATTAAGCTTTTAGGATTCATTATAAATCCTAATTCCATGGCTTTTTTTTTTGACTCTCTCAAGAAATGCAATCGCTCTGTTCGAATCGTTGGTATCAAATAATAAAGAACGTAGACCACCTTTAGTGGAGCCATATTTATCATCGAATTAAATTTCATCAATAGTTTTAGGTAAGTCAGGTAAATTGGCTCTACGAGCTTCATACAGAGTCGTCTCAATCTCAGCAAAAGACGGTATACCATTAGCAATTGTTGTAGCGTCATATTTTTGAGATATTCTAGCTATTTCTTGATCATAAAGTTGACTAACTGGGAGAGTCTCTTTATTACACCTTTCTTTTAGATCGCGACCAAATTGAATTTTTTCAATTTGTATGTCTTTAACTAAGTTACAACCGTCTTTATGATTGTCAGATCTACGTAAAATAGTCTCATTTATTGAAATAGTAACACTTGCTGGGCAGCCTTGAGTTTTACAGCGCCAATATCTTGAATTACTTTTGTTATTGGTTCCATGACAATAATACAAAAAGTTTTCGAAAACTAATGTAAGACCATCTTCAATATAAAAAAAATCCATTCTTTCAAATAATATTTTCAAGTTTACTTATATATTTATATTCAAGTCCAATTTTGTTGATTCATTTAAAATATTTATTTAGTGATGAATTAGCACAGTAATTTTTTATGAAAGTTAATAAAACGGAATTGTATATAAGTAAAGTAAGAAACAGCAAAAGTAAATTAAACAATAGTTAATCAAATTTTTTAGTTATTAATAAAATAGTTAATATACCGCAATATAACTTTCACGATTTTTCATTTTACGCTAAAGCTTAGTGCTATATATTTTTTTAAAGCTTATCATCTTACATTTTGTCTAGTATAATTTTTTTCTTACCAGATTTTTTTTTTACAAGAGATATTGTCACTCAAAGATGGGCACTAAAAAAAGTGTAATTTATACGATACGAATTTTCATAGAAAGAGAAGTTTAGACCAAGATAAAAAAAATATATTATTTTTATTCAGCTCAGATTCCTCTTTCATATAATAATAGGAAATACCAAGCTTCGTTTTTTTAACTTATTGATATTTAAATTTAAATTTAATTTCATGATTTTTCTTATTTTTAAGTTTCAATGTAATTTTTATGGTTTGTCCCAACGCTTTTTCAAATTTTTTTTCCGCATAAAAAGTTGACCCAGAATAATTAATTTCAAGCAAGCAAAAGATGTAGAACATAAAAAAATTCGGGTCTTTCCTGTTTTGTGACCAAGTTGTTCAGTACCGGTTTTGTGACCAATCTGGTCATAAAAATTTATGACTAGTTTTTTTGTGACCAGAAATAAAATTGGTGACCAACAATTAAATGACAGATTTAAAAAAAAAAATTTATATTATGGATAGGAAAGGGAAAATTCAATTAAAATTCAAATAAATTTTTTGTGCAAAAGTTTTTAAGTTTAAAAAAATTTTGTTTAATGCTACATAAAACAAAAATATGGAATAAATGCTTCCTAATGGATATGAATGGGAGTAAATCTTTTCATAGAGTAATTTTTCATAGACTTGTTTTCATAGATAACTTTTCATAGATAATTGTTTAATAGACTAATCTTTTGATAGAATGTGTCATAGAAATATTTTAAATAGACTGATTTTTTAATAGATGATTTGTTTAATAGAGTTATCTTTTAATAGACTTTTTTTTAAGAGACTAAATTTTTAATAGAGTTTTTTTTAAGAGACTAAATTTTTAATAGTTTTTTTTTTATTGTATTATAATTAATTTAAAATTAAAAAAAATAAACTTTAATTGCATTAGAAAAAAAATTTATAATCATTATTAGGTAATATCGGCTTTTCTGTTTAATGTATTATACATATTTAACTAATTTTCAATTTTTTTGTAATTTTTTCTAATTAATTGATTTTTTAGAAAAAAGAAACATCTATTAAACAAGTAGTCTATGAAAAATGTTATCTATCAAAAAAGTACTCTATTAAAAAAAAATCTATGAAAAGTTAATTCTATTAAAAAAAATTATGGCTATGAAAAAAATATTCTATGAAAAGATAGTTCTACTAAACTTTTCGTACTCTATGAAAAGTGACTCTATTAAAAGACATAGTGCCATATGAATACGATGGTTTTTTAATAGCGTATAGGAAAGCGTGTAAGAAATTTTAAAATTTTAAAATTTTCGATGTGACCAGAAATTTTTCTTTGTGACCAGGAATTTTTTTATGTGACCATAAAGCTGGTCACAAAAACTCTGGTCATAAATTTGTATGACCAGAGTGGTCACAAAACCGGTACTGAACAACTTGGTCACAAAACACGGAAGACCCAAAAATTCATCAAAAAGAATGAAAAAGCCAAAAAAAATCAAAAAGAAACCATATTTTCACAGTTTTTTTTTGTTGAAAATACTCAAATTCATCGTCAGTGATTGACCTAGAGCCATCGCCAATCATACATTCTTTAGTATTATCCCAATTTTTTAGTAATAATTTTTTATAAATGCAATTTATTTTTTTTTAATTAAAATCCCAATTTTATAAAAATGTTAATGAAAAATAATTTCGACAAAAAAAACGCGGTTTATTAAAATTCAATTAAAAAATCCTCCGGAAAGACAATTTTAAAGTTTTGTTCCTTTAATTGATTAATTTTATTTATGAGAGAAAGTGATCGACCTCGTAAACAAATATTTTAACATGTTTAAATCTTCGCCATGCATGACGAAGATTTTTTCCAGTCGTCCCATGTTATAAAAAAAAAGAAATTTTATATATTTGATTATTAATTATTAAAAACATCGTTAAAAACTGTATTAAAATATAAATACTGAATAAAAACTTGGTCGAAATTTTTTCAAGAAAACAAGTTTTTTAATTTAACGTGAGATCTTTAATAGTTAAAGAGAATTTCAATGATGTGTTTTTTAATTTTCTTTCTAAAAGGTTCTTTGCAAAATATGTTTTTAATCGGAAAGGTACTTCTAAAGTATTTACTTGAAATAAAGAATAATTTATCCTTTAATTCGAGTTATTTTTTGACAAAAAAATCACTTTATTTGGTGTTCCGGTATATTCTTTCATTAATAATTTCGAGTAAATACGGTATTTGTTCAATAATTAAGGATAGATTATTTCTAATGCTAAATATCTTCCTGAAAATAAAAAGGCGATTCTTTTATTATAAATTTTCCACTTCATTTACAAAACCTTCACAAAAATTTTTTGCAAGGGGATAAAATTCGTTGCATTTTAAGCGGAAGGGGTTGATGAAATACTGGTTCAGATGAACGAATAGAGAATTTATTTGGACCAAATTTTTTGTGTTTGGACAAGAAAATTGAACCCGTACGCTTGATTCAACTAGGTTCGCTAATTAATCGAAGATTCCAAATCCTCAATTTTACGACTCGAACTATTCGGCTAACACCAAACTTGAAATTTTATCATAATTATATATTTTGGTTGGGGGATGGGGGCCATGATCCAGGTCACAAAGACACTTAGCACCGCCTAGAACTTTTGCCTGGCGCCGACCTGTTGCAACATATTGTATGATGGTGAGTCAGGGTTTATTTCATATGAAACTGGACTTTAAATAGTAATGGTAGTAGTACAGTTCGGTAAGGCTCACTCATTTTTTCTTTATGACTCCTGTATCATATTTCAACACCATATTTATGCTTAGTCAAAACTTATTAAAATATTAAAATGCATTTGATATTGTATCCCAAATCATAAACCTTAGGAATTATAATTTTTTTTGCATTTCCAAGAATTTAATAACAAAATGCTCTCTGAATCAGGTTTATTTAATTAAGAAATAAAAATCATGTATACATGTGCAGTCGACGGAAAGTTGTTTCACTCGTAATTGAAAGACTCTCACATTATTTTCGAAACTTTTACAAAGTTGACTTTGACTTTATTTTTTTGTTTACTTTTGGAAAATTTTTCTTTTTGCTTAGTTTGTTGCTTTAAAAATTTATATACTTAATTTTAAGATACTTAATTTGAGAGTTAAAATTTTCTAGAGCCTTTTGAAAAATTTAATAAAAAAATTAAAAAAAAAAACGTATAGAAAAAATAATTTAAGAAATTTATTTTTAATAAAAAAAGGCGCTTGAAATTTTTGATCGTGACATCTTATTTAATTTATTACTTAAATTAAAACTTTGAAAATCTTATTTATAAAATTAGAAAATTTTTATAAACTGGAATGTTTGTTTTCATAAGAAAGCTTTAAAAATAATAATAACAAGAACAAGGGTGCAATTCGTAATAAGTTTTAATAAAAATTTGTTTTTTCTTAATTTAAAAATACCGAAAACTTTTGTGAAGAGTTTAGTGCATCAAAACTCGATTTGTCTCGGATTCTCCTCAATTTTTTGATCAACCACTTTTTTTTTTTTGTCAATCAAAAAATTAATCCTTGAAATCGAGTTTTAGTGCAGATAAATTTTCACAAGAGTTTTTTTTTTCTAATTAAAAATTGACTAATTCTTTATACTTATTAGAATCATTTTCAATATCTTCTAATAGAACATAATTTTTGAAAATATTTTTGAAAGTAACATTTTTACCAATTTTTAAATAATTATCATAAAGCTTAAGTACATTTTTTTGTACTTCGATAGCTAGATCTAATCTAAAAACATCTCTGGGTGACATATAATGAACAGCAATTAAATTATCAGCACAACAATTAAGTCCTTTGCGTGGTGGATTTTCGGCATAACCATCAAGCCATCCTCCGTAAGTACCTGTAAAATGAGTCATCAAACTCATGACTAACCACCTCTCTCTACCTTGTTCATCTATTGATTTACCTTTTTTTCCATTATACTTTCTAACACATGAACTTATATCAACATCATCAATACCACTATTGGGACAATTATTAATATTTTCGATCATTTTTTGCGTCATTGTAGTAAATGCTGCATTGCTTAATACATATCCAGGACCACCTGAATGATAGCCATCCTTAACTATAACTTTAAAATTATAGCCGTACGTGATAGATTCATTCGTTGATTTATCCTTAAGAAATTCTTTTAGATTTCTCATATTTACATAAGCATCATCATCAGCTATATAATACCAATCGTACGGTTTAAATTTTTGATATGCATAAATCATAGAATAGTAAACTTTAAGACTTAGATCACCATGACTTTCTCTAACTAGGCCCTTGGGTTGAATCATATAAAAATTTTCAAATACTTCAAATGTCTCAGATGAGTTTTTAGGTCGTAGATGTTCAGGCAAAAGTGTAATAAATCTATAATTATCGCATTTACGTGCCCATACTTTATATATATTTAAAGTTTTATTTATCTTTATATTATTTGGATGAGTTTTAATAAGGCAAAAAACACTAGGCAAATTTTTTGTCAAATCTTCATCAGGATAAATCCAATTATCTGTGGATAGACTGATATTTTTTTCTTCTGGTTGATAAAATACTGTTTTAATACGTTGTCCATATGAATATAATTCTGAATTAGATTGGTATAAAATTAAAATAATTAAACCCGTTAGAATTATTATAAAAAATAAATTCTTATTTTGAGGAATCATTTTTATGACTTTTTTAATTTAAAAAATAAAAAAAAGAGGTAAATCTTTAAATTTTATAAAGGTATTTTTCGCAACAAAAATTTTTAATATTTCTTTTAGAAAAAAGCATTCAATTTTACTTCTTCCACAAATATTACCTAATATTTTCTAATTTTTAACTTTGTCGAATAAATTATATTTTCAAGATTTTTCTATACCTTTTTTTTTTAAATTTTTTACTAAAGTTTTTACATAAAAAATTAATTTTTTTGTTTGCTGATGGTTGTTAATCACAACCGTAATTTTTGGTAATCCATAATCAAAGTTTTTAATAAAATTATAACCAATAATCAACGATTTAGATTGTCTGTGACTTTTTAAAATTTTTCTTAATTAATTTAATCTACAATTATTTAAAATTAATTTATCAATAATTAGTACACTTGCTTCTATTTTTGAAGTTGGAATTTAAAAATTTGTTAAAATTGATAAGAACTCAGGTCACAAGAATTTTATGTTTCATTTTTATTAATCATAGGAAATTTAGAAAAATCATATATTATTATTAGAATAAATATAATTTTTCAAAAGCAATTTGTTTAATTTTAAACGTGATACTTAAATGAGCTTTTATCTTTAAAAAACAATTGTCAGAATTTATCTAGAGCTGGTAGAAAAGGTAAATAATCTTTTGATTAAAATTTTACAAGTTTTTTGGATTTGGTTCTCATATTTTGCTATTTAGTCATATCTGGGTTTAGAGGATACCCCCATATCGAATATTATTAATTATAATTACATCATATACCGGCCTTTCAAATTGTTCACTTCTGAAAACTTGTGAACTTTCATCAGCTTTTTTACTTGTATTTTAATTAATAATTTTTCATTAATAAAAGAGGGTCCATGGTTCTGTCACAAATAGTTTTTATTTTAAAACATATAAAATTATTAATTAAACCAAAAATCAAAAAGAGTTAAATAACACACTAAATAATTATTATTTAAACATAAATATTTTTTTTTTCGCTATAAAATTTTCATTATTTATTATTTGAGACAACAAAAAAAAAATTAAACAGAAAAATTAATTTTATTTAAATGTTCACCTTAATAATTTAAAGCGCCTTTAGTCTTTTTGGTCGACCTCTAGATGGCAAGATTTTTTTTATAAATTACGTAATTTTATTAGAAAATTTAACATGAGAATTAATTGTAAAAAAATTAATAGGAAATTGTAAAGGGTTCTATATAACGAGCTTTCATAAGTGAAAAACAACTGATTTATCTTAATTGCGAGGAACGAGCATCATAAGCAGACACGACAGGCGTATTTAGAAATCCTATATCTAATAAGGAAAGTAGAAAATAGTTAGACCGTTTTAAAAAAATGAAGAAAACGACCAACTAATTGAATAAAGAGGCGATTGAGACAAATAAGAGAGTCAAATTCATTAAAAAATAATTTAAATTTTTGAAATAAATTAAAAAAAATCAGATGTCAATTTTTTGACTGGAGTGAAGTTTATCATTGAGTTAAAAAATATTGAATTAGTTAAAAAGCTAACTCAATCAAAAAAAATTATTGTTCACGATTTTATTTTTCAACTATTTTTTTAAAGAATAATGTTCAGAATAGGGCATAATTATCCGAAACTTTAATTTTTCTTTATTTTGCACCTAGACCAATTTCAAGTAAAAGATAGCATTTTTTTGATCGATTTGTGTCATAATTCAGAAATATAAGACCACAAACTAAAACATGATTTTGATATTCAATTAATTTATTAGAAATTACTGAGATTTTTTCTTGCAAAGAATTAAACTTAGCTTTTAGCGTTTAGTTTTTTCTCTTCAAAAAGCCTTAATCCACCATTAATAAAGTCTAAAAGCTTGCTAAAATCCTGATCATTGTTTTTTCTAACATTTGATTTTAAAAAGCACCAAAGTCCTTCAATTGGGTTCAATTCGCAGTGATATTTAGGACAAAAAAGCACTTTAAAGCCGTTATCTTTAGCAAGTTTTTGAAGATGCGTATTTTCATTGTTAAAATATATTTATTAATCCTTAAAAAACTTTAAAAATGTCAAACATTAATTTTTAATAAAGAAAATGAAAAGAATACAGTAAATTCTCATCTAATTGCTTATTTTCAATACCACACATAGATGGAGAGTGAATAATTCAGATGCGACAACAATATACTATTGTACTAACAAAGTAAACTTTAGCAATTACCGCTAAAATTATAAATAAATAATTTTATAAAAAAATTACGATTGGCCTAATGCTTAATTTTTGCAAAAATGAATGATTGATTTTTCTAAAATTTAATTAAAAATGTTTTCTCAGATTTAGTTGTATTTTTCGACTAACTAAATTTTGTTAGCTAATTTTAGTTAACTATAATTGAGTCGACTACAATTAGTTGAAATAATAATAGTTAGCTAAAGTTAGTCGACTTGCCTAACTTAGTTTATTTTTGATCCATCACTAATCTTTTTTTCCTGAAATGATTGTCCATTTTTAAAAAAATCAACTTAATAAGGTTTTCTTGAAAGAAAAAATCCATCAAACCCTGGGATTAAAGATTGTTAAATTTACAAAAATTATTCGTTCTTTGTGGAGAACTCGTTTAGGGAATCTAGGTAATTCTTGTGCCGGTCAATTTTGAAATTTTCATTTGGTCTTTAAGAAAATTTTTTTAAAAAAAGAAATATTATTTTGAAAAATACTTTTCAAGAATTTGTATTGTTAAGTTTTTTTAAAAAAGAATGCCTTTCATAATTATAAGACACTACTATTTTTATACAATAGAACGTGGAATCAAGCCAAAATTTGTAGGAAAATTAATTTGTTAAGCTTCAAAAATTTTTTTTTTTATTAGACTATTTTTAATAATTTCATGTGTTGAAAACCGAGTCAGGTTTCATATCTCCATTACAGTCAGGCATTTAAAATAAACCTTTAAATTTTCATTTATTTTGATTGTTTCACAATTAAAAGACATTTAGAATTTATAACTCAAATAACCGCAGTATGCTAAAGCTACTATTATTTTATGTACCAGGCACTAAATTAATCAATACTGCTCACTTTGTTTCTTTAACTTTTATTTTTTGAGCATCTTCTGGTGTGTAAAGACATTAAACCCAGTCGATTTTATTTGTCTGCGACATGCATGTAAAAGCCTGGAAAAGCCGTCTGTGACATGCATGAAAAAGTCTCTATTACAGATATGTAACATGTATGTAAGTTTGTTCCGTAACATACATGTGACAGACATGAAAAAATAAATGATGCATAGATGTGAGATAAATGTTTAAAGCTTGACAAAAAAGGGCTAATAACACCAAAAGTTTCAAAGAAGGACCAAATACCACAAATCTTTGCCAAGAAAAGCCAAGACTACCAAAGTTTGTAAGGAAACTTACTACAGAAACAATTACTTATATACCATGATAAATTATAAACTTACCTATTTCTCGATATACAGTCAGACCTTGATTTTGTCAATGGTCTGCGTAAAACGAAAATCCTTGACAAAAACAAATAATGACAAAATCAAAACAAAAATAGATGCTAAACCATTGCTCATCTAACCTAAATCGTAGTAAAATTAACTTGACAAAATTAAATATTGACAAAATCAAGGTTGACAGAATCGAGGTCTGACTGTATCAATAACTTGAAGTTATTAACTTACTTAACAATTTTTTCACTCAAAAAAAATTATTAAACTTCAATTTTTTTTTAATTTAAAATAAATTAAAAATTATGAAAAAGTTTGAAAATATATAATAAATTTTTTGTTTAAATTAGGGAGGAGTTTTTTTTTTGTAAAGGTCAAATGTGTATTTTTTTATAATTTTTTTTTGAATAACATATTACATGCATATTTCAGACAAATTTATCTAAAAGGCGATTAATCGCCTTTCAGGTTATACTCGAGATTTAATTTTGATCTAAATTTTAGCCTAAAACTTCAAGAAACTAAAAAAAAAGTCAAAGTTGTATTTTTTTGTTCCACGGTTTTTAGACAACGCTTTAATACACTGGCGGAAATCCCTACCGCAAAAATTCAAATAAAACGTGTGGATTATTTTATTAAACCCATTGTAATTTGCCAAAAATAAAAGACCAATAAAAAAAACTTAAAGAACTTAAGGATAAAATTTCAAATTATGATTCTAATAAAAATTCTGTTTAGCGATTCTTTACATAAATTTCTTAGATGTCTTGCAATTAGAAAGAAACAAATAACGGTACCGAAAAGGTACTAAGATGGCTATTGGAAAATCTTACTTGTAAAAGAAAAATCTTGAGTTCTTTGCTTCTTTATTAATTTAATTTTAAACAAAACAAACAAATATTACTGTAATGCCTTGCAATTTAATCCAAAATTTCGATTTTAACTGCTGTATTTACATTGTATTTTTGAATATTTTTGAAAAGTGATAAATGCGGCATTTATTCTCGAAAATGATTGGAAAATTTTAAATTTTTTTGTCATTTAAAGTTAAATTCTTTCGGATTAAATGAAGCATTAATGATGTATTTAAAAAATAAATAAAATAATTTTTGAAAAATTAAAAAAATTTATTAATTTTTTTCCCTTTTTTATGGGTTATAATGCCGTACTTATTTTCAATATTTCGATAATAAATTCCGCATTTATCACTTTTCAAAAAAAATTATTTTTACGTGTTTATTGCGTAGGCATAAATTCGAAATTTCGAGTTTAAATGCCGCAAGAAATAGCAAGGCATTACGGTAAATATGATTATAAAATCTATGAAAGATGTTTTTTTTAAAAGATTATAATCCTTTATTTAAAAAATAAAATAAAATTTAAATAGAGTATATACCGTGCTGCTATGATATTTGGATTTTACCTAAATTTACGTAAATTATCGTAAATTTACCAAAGTAAAAAAACGTAAATTTACTAAATTTTACCTAAAATACGGTAAATTTACGATAATTTACGTAAAATATTGTAAAAAAAAAATGTCCAAAAAAATTGATTTTTTTTGAATTTGGTAAATATTAGATATTTTGTGTAAAAAAAAGTAAAATTTAATAAATTGTGAAAATTACTTATATTTTTAGCTATTTGAGAGGTTAGCATGGGATAGTTGTTAGATAAATTCCAGATACTAGGCCCCTTTAGATTTTTTTTCAAGAAAAATGACCTACCCACCTGTAAGAAAAATTATTTTTTTCGATACAAATAGGACAATTTAATTTTATAGTCTCTAGTTTATTTGGTTCAAAATTTGGGTCTAATGGATAATGTGAACAATGTTTCACGAAAAATGTGACCAAAGAGATCAAGTCTAAAATGTGAACTTGTGGTCAGATAATTTCAGGTCACAAATTCGTGACCAATTTTTTTAATAAAAAAAATTTTTTTAATAAAATATTGGAGTCATTCCACTTAGTTCTATTACTTATATATTTTCTCTTCAATATGGAGAATATTCAAGGTTAGATTCCATTTTAGAAAAACGCCTAAATTTGAATAAAAAAAACTTATTTATTTGTTAAAAACCGTTTAACAAAAATAAAAAAAAGTAAAAAAAATATCTAATCATTATTATATATCAATTTTTATTTAACTAGTTTTTTAAATTATTTAAATTGAAAAACCCCCCTCCCCCTAAGATTCTGAACTTTTCTGACATTTTATCACCATAATTTGACTGTCAGAAAAGCTTTTCACAAAGGCTTTCTTTCACTGAAAATGATCCACCCACCCCCGGCCTCGTGTGTCAGATTTTTTAAAAAATTACCCCATGGGCTTAGTGATGGTAAATGATTTTTCAAAGCTTTTTTGTGATTTTTTAAACTATTCAATATTTTTTTGAATAAAAAAATGTCCATAACAACTTGAAAAAAAATCTAAAGGGGCCTAGTATCTGGAATTTATCTAACAACTATCCCATGCTAACCTCTCAAATAGCTAAAAATATAAGTAATTTTCACAATTTATTAAATTTTACTTTTTTTTACACAAAATATCTAATATTTACCAAATTCAAAAAAAATCAATTTTTTTGGACATTTTTTTTTTACAATATTTTACGTAAATTATCGTAAATTTACCGTATTTTAGGTAAAATTTAGTAAATTTACGTTTTTTTACTTTGGTAAATTTACGATAATTTACGTAAATTTAGGTAAAATCCAAATATCATAGCAGCACGGTATATACTCTATTTAAATTTTATTTTATTTTTTAAATAAAGGATTATAATCTTTTAAAAAAAACATCTTTCATAGATTTTATAATCATATTTACCGTAATGCCTTGCTATTTCTTGCGGCATTTAAACTCGAAATTTCGAATTTATGCCTACGCAATAAACACGTAAAAATAATTTTTTTTGAAAAGTGATAAATGCGGAATTTATTATCGAAATATTGAAAATAAGTACGGCATTATAACCCATAAAAAAGGGAAAAAAATTAATAAATTTTTTTAATTTTTCAAAATATTTTACGTAAATTATCGTAAATTTACCGTATTTTAGGTAAAATTTAGTAAATTTACGTTTTTATACTTTGGTAAACTTAAGAATTAAAAAAAATCTTAAGTAAAAAACAAGAGGAAAACACCTTTAAAAATATTTCTTTTTAAACTAAAACACTAAAAAAATTAAGTTAAAAAGGAGTTTCTAATCAAAACCCATTGAAATTAAGGCAAAAACTGAAAATTTTAATTTTTTTAGTTTTTTATGTGATTTTACACACTTATATTACTTAAAAAGTGCATTTTTGGGTACCCCCTAAAACACTGACCCGTCCAAAAATCAAAATTTCCTGACCCCTTATTTTCCGAGGAAAAATTTAATAAAAATCTAAGAGAAAAGAAAAGAAGATAGTTAAATGGAAATTTGAAATTTTATAAAAAACGTAAACGTTACATTTTAGAACTTTTTGAAATTTAATTTTTTCTTTTGTGAACCGAAATTTCTTTTTTGTAAAAATTTTTAATGTTAAATTTTTCAAAACGGTCTTCAAGACAAATGTTTTGAAAATCTTTAAGTATTTTATCTCTTTTTGATTCCGATTGTTCAAACCAATAATTTGGAGAACATTCGTGTTTCTTGTATGCCGAAGCAAGTTTAAATTTTCCACTTTGAAATATTGCTCTTTCCGTTTCATTTTTTTGAAAAATTGCTATCTCTTCTAGCATCTGAATGATATTCAACGAACTATATTTATTTTTTTCTTTTAAAAGTTTAATTTGATTATTTACTCCTTCGATATCATTTTGAGTAAAATATCCAATGTTCTGACAGTTTTTTTTATAATTCCTCCGAATTTCTATTACATGTTCTAAAAAATCAGACAACTTGTACAGTTCAAACCATTCTTTGAATGTAATCCTTTTTTTGTTTGATATTTTTGTTCTATTCCATTTTTTACTTATACGTCTTAATCTCTTATTAAAAACCTTCTCGCTTTTGAACATGATAAGAGATTTTTTACGTCCTTTTTTAATAGATCCAAAAATATCAAACAAAATTTTTTTAATTCTGTTTTTTGAGAAACTAAACTTTTTCGAAGCGTTTTTTATATCCTTTCTTAAGTGATTTAAGCATAAAGCAATATCAGTTCTAGGCAAAACCTCTCGAACAGATTTTCTAATTGCAGGATCACTATCCATGCCTATGCACTTAATATTGCAAAAGTTTTTTTCTTTAAAATTTGAAAGGTTGTGACGCCTTAAGAATGAAAAAAAAGTAAAGTATGTTTCTTGGTCTTTTTTAAATGAATAATACCGATCCAATAAAAACTGAATGTGTTTGTTTTTCATTGAGCAAAGTAAGGTTCCTAAAAGTAAAAAATGAAACGTAAAAATTACCAAGGTTAAAAGTTGTATCAAAGCTTAAAACAGAAAAAGACTTTTCATAAGTACAAAATTTAAGAATATCTTGAAATTGTTCATCAAAGAAGCAAATAATATTAATCGAATCATCAAAGTGAATTGATTGATAAAATTTGATTCTTTGATTTTACATATTATTTTAAGATATTCATCGTTAGAAATTAATGGTCTTTCTCGTTTTCTTGAAACCTCAAGAAAATAATGATTTTCATGCTGTTTTAGATTACGAGGCTTTGAAGAAACAACTAATTTACCTGCGGTTTCATTGACGTGTTTAATATAGTTTTTATTATTGAACCTTTTTGTTTCACAAGATCTTTAGTACGTTAATAACTGATCCCGAACTTCTTAAGTAAGGTGTCGGATTTTTTTTACTATTTCCGTGAGCTTTTATTTTAATAACGGTTCCTTGAGTCTCATCATCATTTCTATAGCTTAATAAACATTTTTTTCTTTTATCATTAAATAATGGATAAAGAATAAACAAATATCGTTTCAAAGAATCACAAGAATTATTCTGATAAAATTGTTTTCTAATTAAGTAGATATTCTTTTTATCTACCTTGATTTGACATTTTTTATCTTTTTTAACAAAGTCTTTAGAATTAATTTTTTTTATATTTGAGATGCTCAAAGAATCTTTTTCACCTTTCAGAATCTCATATAAATAAGTTTTTGAAGCATAATGTTTGTATGATCCATTATCGTCTGAAAGAATATTCTTATGTTTAAATTTTGTCATGTCAATCACAAAATCTGAATTTTTTGTGACAGATTTTGGCAAATAAGATACTGCATTTTGCTTAAATATCAAACTAATAGCTATTTTGGTGTTTAGAGATGAAGATTTTTGAATGCTTTTTTCGTTTATATTTTCGACAATAGAAAGCTTGCTACTATCTAACTTTTCCTGTGATTCTAAAAGCCTTGTTTCATACGAATCGTTTAGATCCGTTTTACCAGAATTATCTTTTAAAAAAAATTCAAAATTTTTAAAGAAATTAAAATTAATAAAAATTTTTCAATTACCAAGTTCTTCATTTTCTGTATCACTTGTAATTAAAATTCTTTTGTAATTCTTTTTTATTTTATTACCAGTATTTTCATCCTGTAAATCTTTAACAGAGTCTAAAGAAATATTTTCCCTTTTGATTTGCTTAAAAGTTTATACTAATTAAATTAAGAAACAAGATACTAAATTTTAAAATAGCTTACATTTAATTTTTTAATATCTGTCTCTAGGCAGCATGTAAAATGATTCGGAGCCCAATCCGATCTCAAGTTTATATCGCAAAAGTGTGTCCACATTATAAAAATATTTTTTAACCCAGGTTTCATGAA
Organism: Brachionus calyciflorus; assembly: GCA_002922825.1. Classification (NCBI taxonomy): domain Eukaryota; kingdom Metazoa; phylum Rotifera; class Eurotatoria; order Ploima; family Brachionidae; genus Brachionus; species Brachionus calyciflorus. The sequence continues at coordinate 303,219 of NTPY01000197.1, read as the reverse complement.
GGGACTAATTTGGTCAGTTAATAAACTTTTAAAATTCGGGTCTCTAAAATCTCTGTCAGGATATATTTGGTAAATATTTATAGAAAGGGCATTAGCCAAGCCAAAGAGATTTAGAGAGCTAGCATAGCTATGTAGAGCGGATGTACCGATTATTTCGTGATGAAATATGTCTCTAGTTGTGTTAGCTTTAGACGATGAAGGATTAACTGTTGCAATAAGTTCAACAAATTTATTATTCGAGTAATTATCTGGATTAAGATAATTTTCTAAGTTTAGACAAAGTTTAATATGCATCTAAATCTAAGTTCTTGATGGTAGCTCTCGTTATCATAAAGAGCTTTAGAGACTGCCCTGAAGAGGCAATTTCCATCACCTTTAATATTGCAAGGACTCAAATTTTCAATACCGCTTTGAAGCAAAAGAGACTTTGAAACTTCATCAATTTTATTGACCGAAAAATCGGCTGAGTAACTATGAATCGAATAGTAATTTAATTTATTGAGTGCAAGTATTACTTTGGATTTCATTTCCTGAAAGGAACTTGTTTTCAATGTCTCGAGAGCTGTTTTAAAATCGTATGTTCTGGTCTAAAAGAAAGAAATTAAAAATAAGTCTCAAGTTAATAAAATGATCTTACTTACTCTACTATTTTTTCCTGAAAAAAAAGAGTAAAATCGATCAGCTTTTTGATTTAAATCCTCTATACTTAAGATAGCATCTGACAACAGGTTTAAATAATTAGCCATTTCTTATAATTCTTAGAATAAAGAATTAAATTTTTGATTTTCGAATGATTTTTTATTTTTTAAATAAAAATATTTTAGATGAGCTTAATTTAATTCAATAAAATTCTAAGATTGAAAAGCTTAAATCCTCATTATATAACTTTTGAAGAAATAAGGTTAGTCTTTTAAGAAAAAATTTGATTTTTAACAAAATAAAAATTCGATTGCGTTTTTTTCTCTCTCTTTTTGTTTTAAATTTTGAATAAACAACAAATTATCATACAAATAGTTATAGCTTTTGAATTATTTTTACAACAGGTTCTAATAATTTTTAATTACCGTTGTTTCAGGTTATAATAACTTCCATTTCGCATGAAATTTTATTTTTTTCCAGGTAACTCATTTTATTTAACTTTATTGACTTATTTATCCCAGTCATAAATTGTTTTTTTACTTGCTAAATACTAAAGCCTTTTTTTATTAGATCTAATATGGCTCTTAACATTTTGATTTTAAGTGCGCTTCAAAAATTATCCCGAACCGAAACAGCCAATTAGTGTATCTAAACGTTTTTATCATTAATGTTTCGATAATAAATAAATATTCCAGATTTAAGAGTTAATTTCAATTTGAAAAACTAATCTTCATATTAAATGGCTAATCTATATATATATTAAAGGGACATTTCCTTAGCAGTTAATAAAGTTAGCTAACTTTAGCTAACTCTTACTAACTTAGTTAAGTAATGCCTAACTTAAGTATAGCTAAATAAAGTAATTCTTTAATTTACCTTTTTAATTTAAATCGACATTTCCTTAATTAACTAACACTTGGTAACTTAACGTTAATTTTTTTACCTATCTGCGAACCAAATTTGAAATAATTTTTTATTTTAAAAAATTGCTTTAACTTTAAATTAAATTAGGATATAAGCTTTTTTAATGCGATCAAGTAGTTGTAAAAAAAAACTACATGTACTTTTTTTCAAGTTTTCATAAAGCCCAATGAGATATATGAGACTTTTTGAATTTTTTTAAATCAAAATTGATAAAATTTTGTACAGCCTTATTATTTTTGCATTCATTTTTTAATTAAACCCCTCGAGTATTTTATATTTTTAATAAAGTTATTTACAACATTCCCCCGGTTACTTCGCATATAACCCCTAAAAAAAGTGGAATAAAATTCGAATTATATGAAGCTTAGACTGCGTTTAAGGGTGAAGTTGATGCAAGAAGTTATGCTTTAAAAGAAAGCTAAATTTGGATTGCGGATACGGTAATTAAGCACTTTTTTGAGTTTGAATTCGATAAAAAAGTTTGATTAAAGTAAGTTTATTTAAAGATTAGCTTAAACGAATTCAATTTAAACTTAAAAACCAAATTTTGAAAAACTGAAAATCTACTGACTATATATTTTTTTAAAAAAATTTTTTAATTGTATTTTGGAACCAATGTAAAATATTTTCTAATGTAATTTTGTTGATGATAAAAAAGGTATAAAGCCTATTCATGAAATGGATTAGGAATGAAGAGAAAACGACAAAATTTTATTTGAAAATTTTTAATTTTTTTATCGAGACCTTGAATTTTAAAGTACTTCTAGAAATTACGATGTAAGAAAGGCGCGCGATGACGCGCGCCAAATATTCCTAGTCTTCATATTAAATGGCTAGTCTTTTAGCATAAAAAAAACATCTTAAAAAATTTAAAAAAATAGCGATTGCAAAAATTTTATTTTGAATTAAAAATAAAAAACTAAATTATTTACATTATTATATTTAATAAATAAAGTAAATCTTGTTTAAAAAAATTTCCGGGATCATCACTTATTTGCTTTATGTTTTGTTTCGATTAAATAAATTAATTTTTGATGCTTACTCTTTTACTTTTGTTGAATTCAGTTACATATGCGCTTTTTGATCGTCTTGAATTTCTACCATATATTAAATTTTTAATTGCATTTCGATACGGCGGCGAAGATAGACCATAAAATATAAAATTAAAGGAATGATTCGAATAGGCCAACAAATAGAGTATATTGAATACGGATTTATGCTCAACTATTTTTTCTTTTCCTTTAATTAATATCAAAACTATAACCAATGGGCTTACCAAACATATAAATAGTGCATTAATTGATATCAGTGTATATGTTAAATGTATAGTTTTACTCAAACGTGTATTTATTTGACGATTAGATGCATTTAAATTTGAATTGTCCTTTGCCAACGATCTTCTAAGTTTACCTTTAAAACTATTGCTTTTTTCCCTTCGTGTACTACCTTCAGTCTCAATTAATCCTTTTGAATTTCTTACATAAGCTATTGAATTTCTTGGTAAATTATTTTCTAATCTTTTATTTGACATAAAAATAACTCTTAGAATAAAAAAAGAACTCAAAAGCATAACTAAAAATGGTATTATGGCATATACAATCAAGTCTATCCATAAAAAATAAATATTCATAAAATTGTCGTAAATGGTTCCGGATAAAGACGCACAATTATATTTGGGACTATCATAATAATTATTGCTTTCGTTGAGTGTTAAATTAAAGCTAGCGCCTTCTAGGTCTTTATCCTCATAGCCAAGAAAAAAAAGCGTATGTACATTAATTGAAAAAGAGAGAAAAAATAAAATTATAATTATTCTTTGCGCTGTTTTTTGTGTGCAATAGAATTTTGAAAAGCTTATAAAATTAGTGGCTATAGCTCGATCAACGCTAACTGACGCCAATATAAAACTGGATAAATGGGTGAAGAGATACGTCAAAAAAGTATGCATTCGACATGAAATTATAGATTGATTTCTTATTATTAATTTAAAAAATACAATTAGAATAATGTCACCAAGGCCAAAAAGTAGAACTAAAATATCAATATAGCACAAAATTCCCAAATAAATAAAAGTTGAATTTTTTTTCATTGATTTCTGATTGAAAACTAAAATTGATAAAGCATTGCCAAATAGACCAATAACTAGTAGTACAACTGGTATGTATTTAGGTATACTTGGATCCAGATAGTCTTCGTATGACTCGGCCGGATAGGGCAAGTGATATTGATTAATTTGATTATAGAATGCCTCATTTGATGGCTCTCTAGTTGTTTCAAGCAAATTCATAATTGTCAAACGGAGTTTTTCCTTAAATTT
>NTPY01000197.1:286952-299233 GCA_002922825.1 Brachionus calyciflorus | reverse complement strand
AAAATTGATAAAGCATTGCCAAATAGACCAATAACTAGTAGTACAACTGGTATGTATTTAGGTATACTTGGATCCAGATAGTCTTCGTATGACTCGGCCGGATAGGGCAAGTGATATTGATTTATTTGATTATAGAATGCCTCATTTGATGGCTCTCTAGTTGTTTCAAGCAAATTCATAATTGTCAAACGGAGTTTTTCCTTAAATTTATTTCATTATATGTGCTCACATCAAATCAAGTTTTTAACAAAAAAAAAAACAATAATAAAATTTTATTGATTTCTCAATTATTAGAAAATCTATAAGCAAAAAAAAAATGGTTATTATTTTTTTTGTTGTTGTTAATAGTATGCTTCTTGTTCCTCAGGATTCCATTTCTTTTCTTAGACTATTTTTTTGTTTAAAAAAAATAAGGAAATTTTATTTTTCAGCATTAATTATTAATTGCATTTATATTTTGTATTTTTATTTTTTTTTTATTAATTAATTATTATAGGGAAGAAAACGAGATGAGAATATTGAAGGCTCTTTTTTGAATTATTTCTATTTATATGGAATTGATAATTTAGTTAAGTAATTTGAAACATTAAGTTTAACTTGTTGAAGCATACTGTTCTAAATGATTAGTCTAGGATTTAGATTTTTCGAAAAGATTTATGTTAAAACATTTTAAAAATATGCAAAAGCCACGCTTTTTTTAGCTTAATAGATTTTTAAGTGTGGAAAACACGAATCATAGAGGAAGCACTCAATACCTTATTTGCATTAAAAGCTTTAAAATACTTTGTGTAAATTACGCATATAAAATTTAAACACACATTATTTGTATTTAAAACAAAATAATACTAAAATTAGCAACTTTCTTAGCTAAATCTTAAATTCAATAAGGCTATTTGGATCGATTGGCAAATTTTCCGAGTTCGTATTCAACTTGAATTTGATTCTAAAAGTTTAATCAGTAATTTTTTACCATGAGGTTTATCTTAAGTGGGTTGTCCATAAATTTTTTCTCTAAATATTGGAAAATAAATTTTTTTATGCGACGGAAAATTCGATTTCTAATCATGATATACCCCTATGGTTTTCTGATTTTATCTAGGGGTTTTTGATTGAATTTTGAAATTTTATGATCGACGTGTAATTAAATTTTTAAAATCAAATTTTTGAAAAAATGTTACATTTTTCTGTTTTTTTGAAGTAAATTAATGTCACAAAATAAACTTCTTAATAAGAGATAATGAATTTTATTTTTAATTAAAAAAATAATTCTGAAATTTTGACTTTGGATGTTAATGATTAGTTTATTAATCAAAAACGAAATAACTTAAACTTACAATAGAAATTTTATTTTTTTTTAACTAATGATAAATTAATATTTATTTTAAAAATTTCGATTTCGTAATTATTATAGAAAGAAGAAGGAAAAATGAATTTTTTTTATAATTAGCCTATTTGCTTATAAAAATTAGAGTTCAAAATTACAAATCATTCAAAATTTTTGTTGAGTAAGAATTTTACGAAAAAATGTGTAAAAACAAGAAAATACGGGTAATAACGAGATTTTGACCTTTTTTCGAGTCGAATCTTTCCTTTGAATAAAAATCAAAACCAAAAATTAATGACCATAATAAAAGTCAAACTTGGATTTAATGTTTAATTTTTTTCAAAGTAAAAATCAAACTTGAACTTCAGAACTTATTTCAATAAAGTTAAAGACAGACTGTGTGCAAATCATTTTTAAAAGTTTGTCCTTACTTTTAAAAAAAATTTTACTGTAAGCCAGAGTATTATTTTAATTCGTTCTTTGATTTTTCGATACATTATTAATTTTTGGTTTTTATTCAAAGTAAAGTTTCCACATGAGAACAGACAAAAATCTCATTTATGACTATTTGACTTCTTTTTTGCCTTTTTACCAACCTGTTTTTATTACGTGCAGGTTTTAACGCAACAAAATAACAACAAAAAATATAGTAAAAAGTCAAAAAATGAAGAGAACAATTATTGATTGTAAAAGCCAGCCTAATTAGGATTGAAACACTTAAATTTCTGATTCTTGCTCCAAAATTACTAAATTTGTGGCTAAAACTTCTTAAAATCCTGCATTTTATCGAAAAAAATTTAAAAAAACGACTGCTCTGAAAGTCTTTTTTGCCCCTTTTTTTAAAAAATAGGTTAAAAATTACAAACGTTTATATTTTATAACTTTTTAAATTAATTTTTTTTATTAAGCCTAAGAGGCTGAAATTAAATAAATAAATAAAATACACGTGGAATCAAAGGAATTCCAATAGTAAATTTTAATTACTAAAAAAGCAATTAGAGGATGAATAAATGAAATGATGCTTTACTTTTAATTACAGCATTTTCAACGACTCTGTCCGTGCCGAACCGTACTCGAAATGTAAAAATTTGAAAAAAAAAAAATTGCGGGTATGAGTACAAAAACGAGTAAAGGTTCGATTTGATTCGATCCCAATACGGTTCAATTAAGGACTTTTTTAACAAAAAATTTTTTTTGTCGTTTTCTGTGATTAAATATAAAAAAATGAATAATCCAGTAACCTTAAAATTTAATTTCCCCCAATATAATTTTGAATTAAATACAATTATTAAAAATGATCTTCCAATATAGACCAATTTCAGTGTTCTTAGCCAGTAATTTTGGTATATTATCATTTTGGGAGTATTAAATAAAAGATTTTTCATATTAGGATTTTTTTTATAAATCACTAAAAGATTTAAACAAATTTCAACTCAAACATTCAACTCAATTTTCATAATCTATTTCTTAATTTTATTAAATTAATAAAGTCCAATTTTAAAAATTTCTAAAGAAATCCTGATTTGATAAAATCCTATTTTGATATTTTTAAAAAAATCCTATTAAAAAATTAGTCCGAAAAAAAAGTCCTAAAATGATAGCAATTCAGTAATTTTGAATCATTTTGGGTTTATGAGACAATTAACATTTACATGCAAGGTAGACCGATAGCTCACCTGGTGAGCTTAAATGCGATAAAGGCTTTCGCATTATCTTTTCTATAAATTTATCAGAAAGACAGAAAATTAACAGCACAAAGACCTTCGATTTCCTATTTTATTAAAATATTTTTAAGAAAAATCGTAACACACAATTTATATGAATTCTAATTATAAAAGACAATTAAATAATAAATTTTTACGATAAATTACCAACTTGGCCTTTTATTATTTTTTACTTAGAGAGCTAAAAAATGATCACAGATTGCCAATTTAAGGTAATATTTGCTCGTACAAGTTGAATTTCGAAAAAAATTTTAAAAAAATCGAATATAATTTATCACGACATAAATTTTGTTTTTTTTTTAACTTTTTTAATAAAAACGACTTAAAATTTGGACCCCTGAAAAAACAACACCCACTTTCAAGGTATGAAACAAATATATCGTTTTGTAGCTCTAGACCTCCTCTACCTTATATGAAAGTTAGTTTTTGATAAAATTATTAAGATCAATGAAAAACACCCAGGTGTTGTTTTTAAAAAAATTGGTGGGTGTTGTTTATTCAGGGGTTCTAAAATTTATGCCTCTTACGATGCTTTTATCAGACAATTTTATACTAATAAGAGCTAGTTACAGTATTATTAAAAAAAAATTGTTACTTTTAGAAAAAAATAATATGATTTACTGAGAAAATAGTTTAGATAAACCTATTTTTTTTAGTAAATGAAAAAGCTTTATTAAAATATTTAAACCTAACTACGTTAAAGGAAATAAAAAATCAACTAGAATTGTTTATTTAAGAAATTTTTTAATTTAAGCTATTCATTTGTTGAAACTGATAAAAACTACCAAGTTGGATTTTCTTTCTAAATAAATAGTAATTTAACGTTTTTTTTGTAAGAGAAATTTAATCGGAAATAAAATTCTACTTTCCATTCTATTAAAATGTAATTTAGTTTCACATATAAGCTTATCTTAGGAAATACAGCTAAATTAAAAAAAAGTTCTTAATCATATTCAAATTATAAATAGAAAATATGATTGGCATTGAGAAAATAAATTTCTCAAAGACTTTTTTCTTAAGCAATTTTGCTTAGTTTTCGTTCCAAATAAGAATTAACTTTAAAAAAGAATATCAACTTGTTATTCAGCAAGAAATTTTTAGCAGCGCCTTAGACGTCAACAAAAATTTATTCTTGCCTATAATTCAATAAAACTTTTTTGTTCTTTGTTTTCGATAATTTTGAATAATTGTGAAAAGTAGGTGAATGCATGATTTCCCAAGTAAAATACTAGAAGAGAAGAAACTCTAACTCAAATAATTTAATTATCAGAGTTAAAAAAAGATTCGGATAGAAAAAAAAAGCTTATTTTTTCTTCCAAACACGTCTTTAAATTCACTAGAAATCAATGTCACTAAAACATAAAAAATCGATAGGAACCTTACAAAAAAAAATTTAGGGTACTAGGTTTTTATGCAAATTAGATTTTTAAATGAATGCTTCTAATTTGAATATATCTAATGTTTTTTCTTTTTCAAATAAATGTAAATAATGACAAAGAAACCGTTTTTGTTGTTATTTTTTTTTCATAGTTTTAATTGTGCTTGAAACCAATTATGATATAAATAAATGCTCGTGTCGAAAACGAATGCTAAATTTTTTCCGATCGATGTACTTGACCTCGCTTTCGAGGTAAACACAAATTGATTGATAAAAGCTTAAAAATATCGTTTCTAAAGACCAATTCTGAGAAAACTATTTAGAAAATTTTATTTTCTATTTTAGTTTCTTGGAAATGCATTTTTAATAAGAAAAAAATTTCGAGAAAATTATTTAGAAAATAAAATTTTTGATTGGAGCGATCAGATTTAGATTAATATAGCACTTTATAGACACGGTCCTTCTAAGATTGATTTTTAATTGATTATAACTTCCTCTTAATTTAAAGATATCTAATACATTAATTTTTATTCTTTATTAATAAAATGGAACAAGCTGATCTTAATACAAAAAATAAAGATCACATTTGTTCTTCAACTCTTTCCAGATAAGTGCTCTTTTTAGTAATTTTTCAATAAAATTGGAATTTTTGATCGGTATTTTTGGATACCTTTAACTTATTATTTCATATATATTTTATAACTTGGATCATAAATTTCAAAATATTAAAATTGATTAAATTCACACAAAGTTTATGATTTCTTTGATTCTATTTAGCTAATTTAACAACAGTGATGGTGATTAATTTGTAACGTGATTGACGTCAAATGATTGGCATCATAAGACGTTATCGTCAAATAACGTCATCTGTCGTCAAAGAATTAAAAATTTTATAAATCTTTAAATATTGTCAATGGTAAGAAAGCGTAGCCTTTTTACTACTTCTTATATATAAAATAAAAATATTTTTTTTTGTTTCGACTTTCAGCTAACCAAGGCAGTATTTCTATATTTAAGTGGAAAATTCTTAAAGAAAATATATTTTTTCAAATATTTTTTGAACAGAATTATAGTAAAGAAAAAAAAAAGGGTACCGTTTTTATCAGAAATTTTCTATTTAAGTTTAGCTGCTTTTCTGTTTGAATAAAATAAGAGCTATTGAAATCAATAAACCCGGTATTTAGTTTTAATTAGACCCTAAATAGGTTAGTACTAGTAAAAACTCGCTTTTTATGGCTATTAATCACAACCAGAGTCGAAATTAAAAGAAGAAAACTTTCTGTTAGTAATCATTTTTTTTTTTAAATAATAATTTTTTAGTTTAAAAATTTGTACTCTTTTAGTTATTTTACGATCAAATTCGATTAATTTCTAGAATGATTTTTCTAGATTTATAAATTAATATTTAAAATGCGTAAATCCGATTTCAAGTAAGATTTTAAATAGCTTAGGAAGGTTATCCACCAAATAAAAAAATAATAATAACTTAAGATTGATGAGCTCAAGTGACTCAAATTCATGAAACATTAGCTAAACCTAATATTGTGAATTTTTTAATTCAAGAATTTAAAGGAAATGTATTTTAAAAATCTAAAAGGAAATAGAATTTAAAAGAAATTTTAATTATCAAATAAAATCAGGTATATTATAAATACCTATGAATAGTCTAGAACTGAAATAAATTAAAACAGCTTTCACGATTATTTTTTTAAAATACATAGAACCCAAAATATAATTTATCGATTAATTTCCAATTCGTAATTTTCTTATGAAATAAAGTGCATCCAAATACCTTACTATTTTGTATTTCGATGCGACATTTACTATTAAAAATTTAATGCAAGCATCTAAGAATATATCCAAATCAAAAGGTTAGTGATTTACTTTTGATAAAAAATTTATTCTAAACTGGCTTAAAATAAATTCAGCTGTTAAACTTATAAAAAAAATAATTTTTTTGATTTTTCACTCAACTCTCAATAACCCCAACTTTTTGAGTATAAAAATTCATGGTATGATTCAACGAATCTTATTTGCATGTTTTAGAGAAATTTGAACTTCCATTTTGACAAAGTAAAATTTTTGCTCAAAAAATTTAAATACACAATTAATTTCACGTTGAATTTTTAAGATATCAATCCTTTTTTGAACACATTAAAAAAATATTATTTGAAAGCTTTTTATAAAAAGGATTGGCTCTTTAAAAATTCACCCTGCAAGTACAGTACAAATTAAAACTAACTTGTACGCATTTTGTTCTTCAACTCTTCCTCAACTCTTCTTCGACTCTTCCTCTGAAGAAAACATTTAATAAAAACTAATATTTTTTAACGTATTTTTTTGAAACCTTTCCTTTCCTGAGAAAAGAAAGGAAAAGAAGAGGAAGAGTCGAGGAAGAGTTGAGGAAGAGGAAAGGAAAAGAAACGTACAAGTTAGTTTTAATTTGTACTGTAATTTAAATTTTTTGAATGAAAATTGAAAAATGAGCAAAAATTTTACTTTGTCTTCCATTCCGTAGTTCTGTCTATTTTTTGGTCTTTCGATATTTTAATCATAACATACGATATTTTTTTCTATCGATATTTTTTTTCTACATTTTTTCTTCTCTATGTTTTACTATAGATCTCAATTGACTATATTAAGTTATATAATACCAATAATCGAAAAGAAGATAAATTTTTTAAATTTGATTTAAAAATTTTTGTTGCTATATTTTCAAAACCGAATTTATCTTCAAACTCTGCAACAATTAAAGACAAAAGTAGGCAAAGCGTAAAAAATACGTGTTTGATCCCCTGCTTATTTTCGTCTTGTCGAATAAAAATGCAATGGCATAATTACCAGGTAGTAAGGTTTACTTAAATAAGTTATTGAAATTTTTATTGAAATATTAAAAGCCTTCAAAAAAAAAATTAAAGCTTTAAAATTCGTCTGGTAAGAAGAAAATACCTTTAAATACCATGCGTTTGATTTAGAGTACAGCTTTGATTATATTAATTTTTTTACCTAATACTAAATAAAGCTAATAAAAAAGCTTAAAGCTAAACATCTAAAAAAAATTAGGTTCGATTTTCAGTAATACTGAAAATTTAATTACGATTAAAGCTAACTTTATTTGAAAAAAAAATAAATTACAAGGATAAACTAGCTGAATCCCGTTTTATTAGTTCTAAACTGTAAAAAAGGCACGAAGTTTTTATTTTTTTAATAAAATTTAGAAATTTTATTCTTTTTTTTTCGATAAATTAATACTTATGTTTTATTGATATTTTTTTTAATGTGGATAATTGATACCAAAAGAACATTTTTTAATTAGGAATTTTTTTTTCTCAAAAATATTAAGCATGCTTTTCTCATTTAAAACCTATTTTTATGTCAATAAATGCAGCTTATTTTAAACAAAAATAAACAGCTTTTTGAATAAAAGAATATATTGATGGCACAGCTTGAGAAAAAATTATTAAACTTATTATTTAACATTAATTTTTCTAACCTAATCTATGCTCAATTGTTTGTTTGTTCGTTTTTGTTGTTTTGAAAGAGTCTCATAGATATTATTGCTCCTATGATACGATATTTTACCATATTTTACGTAAAAAACGGTAATCTAAAATCGTAATTTTTGATAAAATATCGGTATTTATGGTAAATTACCGATATTTTATCAAAAATTACCGGAACATGAATAATTTTTTTAGATAAAAGAGATCGAATTTTACAGAAAACACAAGAGTTTTTTTTGTGAAAAATTAATTTTCAACATATTTTTATCTCCAAAGTTTTTTTACCCGAAAAAATTTCTGGAAATTATTTTTTTTACAAATTTTACGTAAATTATCGGTAATTTACCATAAATACCGATATTTTATCAAAAATTACGATTTTTAGATTACCGTTTTTTACGTAAAATATGGTAAAATATCGTGAATTTACTATAATTAACGTAAAATATGATGAATCATCGTATCATAGCAGCATTGTATAAAGATCAAAAAAGAAAATTAAGCTTCGTTAATATTAATAAGATTTACATAAATTTACTCTATTTCTTATTGAATATTAAAATTCTCGTGATGGGTTACATGTAGGAGATGTAGGTTATGTCAAATAAAAATCCTATATTGACTATGGGAAAAAGTAGTATTGTAATCAGAAATTTTTCCTGGTTGATTTTTAATTAAATTTTCTAAAGATAATATACATTTTAAAAAAAAATGTTAAATGAGACTATTCAACACACTCGCTTAAACTTCCAAACACACTTTCTTAATATCAGCTTTAATAACTTTTCTGCACATCATTCCAGAAACAAAAATAAATGAATATTAAAATAAGAATTAATAATAATCAAGAAATCTTCAACTTCAAGTTAACTAGTATATTATTGTATTGTACCTGAAATTTAATTTAAGGTTATTAGAAACCTATGTTGCCTATATAAAGTTATAACCTTTTCTAATTAGAAATCAGAAACTTTTTTTCAAGATAAGAATCGTTGTTGTCAATATTCTACATAAGCTTTGGAATCAAAATAAATATTTAAATAAATAAATATTTCTAAAATTTATTTTTTTTGAATACTTTTTCTCTGGAAACTAAAAAAATTCAAAACTATGCTTATTATACTTTGGCTAAATTGGTTTTTATCTTAAAGCCTATTTCGCTAAAGTATTTCATCAATAAAACCTTTTAAGAATACTCATTTTTTATAGAATATCAAGTTATTAAATTCTCTTCTGATTAAAATTTTATAATTTAAAAATTAAGTTGATAAATGAATTAAACTAAGTCCTAGTTTAAACTCGAATTGCGAGTTTTCATTAAATTTTGAATTCAATATTACCCTGTTTTTTTTTGTTGAAATTGTCATCACATTCGGCTAACATATAAATTAAAAAAATTATTTGACTTACTTTTAATTTAGAGGCTTTTAAGTTATAAAATAAAAATTATCAATTCCCAAAAAATGATTAACGAATCCTCAATAGTAAAAATAACTAGATATTGATCAACTTCTTTATTTGCAATTAAATGAAAACTTAAAACCCTTTTAAATGAAAAAAAAATTAATTTACAAAATCTTTTTTATTTTTTTTAAATTTCGATATTTACTGACACAATAATAAAAAATTCAATTAAATGTTTCTTTTTTTTTTTAATAGAAAAAAAAATGCTTATTCCGGGTTCGATTTTTCGAAATAGATTTTTCATTATTAAGTTATTCCATTAGTAAACAACTTAATTTCTTAAACACTTTATATTTTGTCAAAGCTTTTTTTTTTCAATTAATTTATTTTAAAAAATAAAAACACTTAAAATTTTCGTTTCAATTGATGCTTTAATTTCCAAAAAATAAAAAAATTCTCATTTCCCTACCATTTAAAAGTATTTTAGCCCAATATAAGCCAAAATTATAAATTTTGTCATATGTCTCTTAAAGATTATTGTATTTTCTATTTGATTGTAGAGCATCTTGTCTTTTTCTGAAATACTTAATTTTCTTAAACTTAAAAAAGGACTTAATAAGCAAAAATTTAATAAATATCACATAAAATATTGATTTTGAAGAACTTTATATAGGACTATTTCAAATTATAAACTAAAAATATTTTTGAAACATAATGAAATACAAATAGCATTTTTTTGATTTATTCCTATTTGTTTGATGTGTTCCATTTTATAATTGAAAATAGCTTTAGTATTTAATATGTACATAATCAGAACCCAGATAATAAGCACACTCGTCAAAAACAATAAAAAGTACTTTAAATATTAAATAAATCTTTGAGTTGTTTTTTGTTTTTATATTGTTGCCTTTAAAATCTAAAGATTGAACTTTTAAAACAGATTTAAACTATCAAATGAATAATCTCATTTAAAAAAAGTAAGTTTGAAAATGGATTCTATGGAAAATGATCTAATATTTCTGATTTAGCATGGCTTGTATTCAAATTGCTCTAGATATTTTTCAAAGAAATCAACAAAGCGTAGTGTTTGTTTGTAGAACGTATACTTGATAATTTATCTATTAAGTCTTGGCTTAGGCTAATCGCCGACCACTAACTGAGTACCCTGTAAAATAAAGCGAACTATAGTCCAATATTATTTGTGTCTTTTTTTCAAACTTTACGTAATGTTTTTTCGGAGCTGATCAAAAATCTGGCCAAAATATTTTACTGAAAATTTTTAAGTTTAGAATATTTGAGAAAAAGATATTTTAGACCAGTCCTCTGTTTTTGTTTTGAATTCTTTAAATTTTTTTCTTTGGATCGAAGATTCTGAATGTCAACTTTTAATTTTAATTCAACGTTTAAATTTACTTTGTTCGATTCGATATCTTAAATTTGGCATGTTAAAGTTTTTTGTCAATTTCTTTTTAAAAAAAAATGTTGCAAAGTGAAGCAAAATTTGCTGCACCTGAATGCAACGTCTGCAAAAATTGCGCAATATTAATTGCGTATTTAAATTAGACTTTTTTTAATAATGTGCAAAATTTCACCTAATTCACAGATTTCTGAAATTTTGCACTAAAAAAGTTTTTCTGCAAATTTGCAGACCATTAAAAAAAGTCTAATTTAAATACGCAATTAAAATTGCACAATTTTCGCAGACGTTGCATTCAGATGCAGCAAATTTTGCTTCACTTTGCAACATTTTTTTTCCTACCAAAAGTCTTTTTAAGTGTTTTGCAGAGAGATTTTTGTTGGTCAAAAAAATTGAAAAAATGAAATTGACAAAAAACTTTAACATGCCCTTAAATTTGATTGTTTGATAGTGCTTTTGGAAAATTTTGAATAAGATTAGCCAAATAATCCTTATTTAATTACATTAAAGAAAGAAAAAAAAAATTAATTGCTTTAGTAGAGGGTTAGTTAATCCTTTTACATGTATTTTACGGTCGGTTTGAGGTGGGTTTGAGACTTGGGTTGATTATCGAATTAAAATTTTAAATGCAATTAGCAAAATTTAGAAAAACTTGTTAAACAATAATTTATTTTTCTAAATAACTGTACTTTTCTGAGAAAAGTTATTTTAAACATAACGTATTGTCTCGATTTTAAGAACATGTCACTAATTACGAGTACTCGGTATTAGTGACATGTTCTTAATTATCGAACACTGGATTTCAAAACGCTATAAGGACATGTCACTAATAACGAAAATGGGTAGAAAATGAGGTTTTTTTGAAATTTTAGTTTCGCAATTAGTGACATGTCCTTATAGCGTTTTGAAATCCAGTGTTCGATAATTAAGAACATGTCACTAATACCGAGTACTCGTAATTAGTGACATGTTCTTAAAATCGAGACAATACGTTATAATAAAATTTAAAAATATAATATTAAGTATGATAAATGGAATTTTACGTGTTAAATCTTATTTATCGTATAGCAAATAGGTTGGACTCCTAATTTTAGGCATTTTTATATTTGTATGAGGTAAAATGTTTGATAAATAAGTAACAGATACTCCGGAAATCCCAGGTCCAAAACCCGTCAGTAAGAAGGGAAAAAATAAAAAAGATATTAAAAAAGGTTTTTTTTTGAAACAAAAATTATCAAAAAGATATCTATGCTTATTCTTTTGAATTCCGAGAAATTTTTTAAAATCGAATTTAAACTAGCCCTAAAACACATGTGAACGGGTAAAGATTGCAAATGGGTCAAAATTACTGAAAAGTATGGGGTTTACTCTACTCTTCCATATTTTTGGGAAAAACTCTCAAACCGTACGTAAAATAAATGTAAAGGATTGCAAACGGGTCAAAATACCAAAAATTAGTGTCCCTCTACCTTTTGTACATGTTGGAAAATTATTAAATAAAATCCTTTTTCCGAACTGAACTTTGCTTGAG
>NTPY01000197.1:191855-269635 GCA_002922825.1 Brachionus calyciflorus | reverse complement strand
ATAATAGGACTCCATTGTATGCATTCATTTTAATTTAATTTTTTTCTCAAAAACCGTAAATGCTATGAAAAAACAAATATGATTTTTGAAGAGAACTCGTAAAAATCAATCAGAAAATGTGATTTTCTATGTAGGTGTCTAAGTGAAAATAAGGGGGTGTTGTTGGGATGTCTTTATTGAATTTTACAGAATATCAAAAATTTACACAAAAAAGCCTTCCAAGGTATCAAACAAATATATCGTTTATATAGCTCTAGACCTCCTCTATCTTAAATAGAAATTAGATTTTGATAAAATAATTAAGATCCCAGGTGTTGTTGTTTCAAGAGCCCAATAAATCTATTGAGTGTTAAGATTTAAAACGATGAGTTTAAAGCAACATTATTTTACATACAATTTTAGACGAAATGTGAAAAGCTCTTTGAATTTACTTTAAAAAAAAATTATTCAATCATTAAAATAAAAAAGGAAAGAAATTCTTAATGTTCTTCCGGTATCCGGTATTAATTTCTGCTATTATTTCTTCTGTATAGCGTATAAAAAATTGTTAAATTATCTTAGACCCTTTTTTAGCCACTAAAAGATAAATTTAAAATTTCGTTTCGCATAGCCGAGTGGTGTAATTCGAGTCATTTGGAGCGAAAGGTCTAAGGTACAATTTTCACATAGTGAAGAAATTTTCTAACATCGTAAGATGTTAAATGCAAAATTATAAAAAAAGATTAATCGTAATCGACTTGCATAAAAACGAAAGCTAAGCGGATGCGTTACATTGTAACTCTAGATGGGCGCAACCATTCGCCACCAAATCGGACTGATTATAAAAAGGCATTTATAAAAAATGATGCAAAAATTTTATTAAAAAAAATCACCGAATTAGATTAAACAAAAATATTAAGAAAAAAATAATTAAAATTTGCTATAACATCGTTTGAAAAATGGTAGACTTCTAAGTGCTTTTTGCAAGTACTCTTTGAAATTATAAGTTAATAACATATATAAAGCTGGATTAGCTACTGTATTTGAATAAGTTAGAGTACTAACAACCATATTAATTGATCTAATATGTCTAATATTCGATGTTGAAAATAAAATTAAAATTTGAAATATCCAAAATGGTGACCATTGAATAACAAAGAGTAATACAATTACAAGTACTAGACGAACTGCTTTACGTCTAATTGAATTCAAATACTTATTTTTAATTATGCTTTTGTTTTGGGCTCGACGACGTGTTAAATTTTTTTTCACATTACTAAATAATTTCGAAAATTTAAAATTATTTTGAGATACAACTTCGGGTTCGTACAAAAATTCAGTCAAATTCAAATTAATATAAGCCTGGTAGTTCAATTCATTTGTATTTAATTTAGGACTTTTCAAATCATTGGACAAAGTCTCCTGATTGGAAGCTTCATTTTGACACATTGGATCCGAAACTTGATCATAATTATTTTCCTTATCAAAAGAGCAAGAATTCTTTCTAATTATACTTGCATATTTACAACCAATCAAAACCACAGATGTTTGTATTGATTGTGAATTATGTCTAGATCGAGTATTTAAATTTCTTATTTCATTAACTCTACGACTTGAAAAAGCCGAATTGTCAAATCTTTTTTTCCAATCGTTTAAGAATTTTAACAATTTAAATGAGCTAATAATTATAACTGTATATGGGATGATAAATATAAGAAAAAGTTTAATTATAAAAAAAAGCTTAAGGGTCGAGTCCTCCCAATCGCTTTCACAATTATAAAATTCATCATTTGTTTTGAGTTGAATACTAAAAATAATAGGAAGTGTGAAACATAGTGCAAACATCCAAACTAAAATTGAATAAATTACAATAAAACAAGGCTTTAGACGATTGCCGGTAATTTCAAAACAATTTTTTTTATCGGCTACGTCTAAAAATCGTTCAACACTCAAAGCAGCTATTGTAAATATGCCGACAATAATACCAGAAAATTCAGTGAATATAAATATTCTACAACCCAATTCACCGAGATTCCAATTCAAATTTAACGATTGACTTATAAAAAAAGGTATACCTAAAGAATATGTTATGTCGGCTAAGGCCAAATTTATAATTAGTAAATTTATAGGTGTAAATGCACGAGCTATTATTATTAGAACTATTGATATTATATTGAATATTAGGCCAAAAAAAAATATTAAAAGTAAAATAATGTTTGAGGTTAATAAGGAAGCATCTAGTTCGTTTAATATTGAATATACATCTTCGATATTTTGTGCACTATTTTCCCTTGAACCATTTAAAAAATTCATATTTATTTATTTTAAAAATCTAAATAAGGATAATGGTATTGAAAAAGCTTTAAATGAATTATTTGAAAATATTCATTTTATTGGGGAAAAAAAATTAAGAAAATTGAAAGGAAAGAAAAAAACTATTATTTAGAAAAAGATCCATATTTTTCCTTAAAAAAAAAAAATTAATCTGATTAATAATTAATCAGCTAATTTTAGTTTTTTTTTTAATTTTGGGTTACCAGAGAAAAAGAAAAGAAGCTAAATTAAAATTCGTCAGCCAAATTTTTAAATGAATGAAGAAGAAGATGAAGAAAATAGATTAGAAACGAAATTTTTTTTTCCAATTAGATGCATATCAATTTTTAGTTTATCTTTTTATTTCAAACCAGAACGGAAATTTCGTTTTCCTTATCTGAATGTGTTCACCCAAACGAATAAAACTTGATTATGTTGTGTTTTAATTTGTAAGAAGAAAAAAAAAATTTTGGAAATAATTTTGAACCATTGATAAAATAAGTTAAGCGTAAATTTAAAATTGAGACGATCCTTTTTTCCATCTAATTTTAGAACAATTTGGTTTATTAGACAACAAGGATCGAATAATGATGATTGAGCAATACAATCCAAAACAAAGTTTTACACAGTATGACAAAACACATAAACATTTTTCTGATAAATTTTGTGACCCACCGATCATATAATTTAATTAAAAAAATATTCAACTAATTTTCAGGAACAATTGATCTTAATTCTATGAACAATTGAAATTTTTTTAAACTTTGTTTTTGTTCAGAAAATTAAATTTCATTTTTTTGAAAATTGATTTTTGAATTTCTTGATTCTTAAAAATTCTGTCTTACCTAACAAAAATTGAGCTTCGAATTTAAGGAGGAAAAAAATTTGCCGTAAAACTTATGTTCAATTAAATTTTATGAAAAATTTAAACTTTGACTTTTGACTACAATTGTTCATAGAATTAACATGAAAAATTTTACTACTAAATTTTAAGATCAATTGTTTCTGAAAATTAATTGAAGATTTTTTAAAATAAATTATATGATCAAAAAATCTCCCAGACCCGAACAATCTTTGAGACATTTTTTGAATGAGCTTATATTACAGAAGAAATACAGTAATATCCCATGTTAAAAAGAAATAAAAAAAAATCAGAAAAATTATTGAAATATTTTTTACAGTCTCTATCAAAAGAAAAATATTCGAAAAATGCAACCTAAATTTATTCTGAGGAAATGAATTCTTCTGATTCAAATAAAAGTTTCCATTAATTAAAATGCTTTTTCACTTGCTTTTATTTGAAGGAAATACGGCAGTTAACGAAAAGAAATTAGAAAAATTTTAATTCTATTATTCATTCCAACCTCGTTATTCCGCCTCAATTGGTGGAGTGTTTTTATGCCGATTTATTGAAAATGCCTGGCTATCGAGTAAAAATTATATTGTAAAAACGCCCGGATCGACGAGGTTTGACTGGATATTAAAAACCCACTAAGTAGTACCAGGAAAGTCATGAATGGCATTAATTTTTTTTAAGTATTCTTTTGCTTTTCAAAGAAGTGATTTAAATTTGCGTTTAAGAAAGGTTTTATTCTACAAGGTGTTCAAAGTGTTAAACTTTCAAATCAATTATTTGACTTTTTTGATTAAAAACAATCACGTTTATAGAGTGATTTTTTCCTATTTTATTTCCCATGGGCTTCTAAAAACTAAATATTAAAAAAATATATTAGTAAACAAACCATATTAGTTTTATCTGCTAAATGCTGCATTTTCGTGTCAAGTCAAAAATAAGTATTTTAGACTTACATATTTTCGGGTTTAATGACACCTCGCTATATTGACGACAACTAAATTCGTATTGACTAAAACTTTTTAATTGTAAATCTTAAGTATGTTATTAAGCGATTATTTTTAGTGATTTTTTATCAACAATAAATACGAATTATTTTTGGAAAATTTTTTTTAAATTCTATAAATTAATTTTAAAAAGAAGTAGGCGCTAAAGATGATTATATATAATTATGATTTGCTTAATTGTAAAAATTATGCTAGTTATACCTAACTAGGAAAAAAAATTAGAATCTTGGAAGCTAAATTTTTTAGATTTCAACAAACTGCTTTGGATTTAAATTCAATTTTCTAAATATTTTTTGGAACCAAGAGAAAATTTTTGTTGAAAAACTAAGAGTGTCTAAAAACGAAACTTCTTTGTTGAAACAACGCTTTTTTGTCTAATCCTTTCTCAGTAACAAAGATTTATTAAAAATTTTTTTGTTTCTTTTTTTAATATAAAACAATGTCTTTTGTTACCAATAACAAATAGGAAATTAGAAAAATTATTTTCTTAAAGATTTAATTATAAAAGATTTATATTTGGTAAGTATCTCCTTTTTAACTACAACCAATAATAATCTAATTTGTAATCAAGCATTAAAAGAAAAACTAAATAAATCTTTGAATACTTTTGCATTCTTCAAATATTTTTCATTTAAGTCAGAAATTATTATAAATTTCTAAAAATAGCTTTCTCGATTTTTTAAAAACTTAAATTAAAAATTAATAAAGGTTTTAGATTTAAAAAATTCAACCAAATAAATCAAACTCAGCATTAAAGAGATTTTAGCCGTGAATTAAATTGCTTTCCAATGTAAGAAAGTGTAACTTTAAGTTAAGCTTTTAATAGGCTAAATTGATTTCAAAGATCATATATTTTGAATCAAAAAGAAATTTTTAAAAATAATCAATAACACAAGTTAAAGAACAATTAAATAAAATTAAAAATTTGAAAATTCGTCCATGTGTTTAAGTGCATTAAAAAGAATATTTTTCTTTAAAGAAAATTAAAATCTTAAATCTCTAGTAAGTTAGTCTGGGTTCATAACTCAGTCAACCTACATAGTTTTATATAATTGTCTACTGTTACATATGTTTAAAACAGACTATAAATTTTTCCATGTGCCAGTCAGAGCCTGTTTAAAACATGGTTAACCTGTTACATATGTTTAAAACAGACTATAAATTTTTCCATGTGCCAGTCAGAGCCTGTTTAAAACATGGTTAACTGTTACATTAGATAAAAAAGGTCACTTTTGTAAATATTAACGATTATTATAAAAGTAAAACTTCACTTTTCAAAAGGATAATAATTTTAAATTAAATCAATTAATTAAATAGAATAAGCGATTTTCTATCATAAAATACGCTTAATTCGAGAAAAAAATTTTTTTACCAAACGACCATCAAAACGGTAACGACCTATTTTTACGGTCCAGTTGCCGCCAACCACGGACACCAACACTACTTTTTAACACAAATGCTTAACACAATTTTTTGTGTTAAGAAAATATTTTAGCTTCAAAAAAAGGAAAATCTAAAAAGCTTCACCAAAAATTTATCAGATAGTTTTCTTTACAATTTAAAAAAAAACGAGAATTCGACAAATTGAGCTAAACTAATAGAAAAAAGGGAAATTTTTTAAGATTGCAACATTTAAAATTTTTATTCAGACGAACAAAGATAGCTACCGAAACATATGTTTTACGATCTTGAAAACCCCAAGGATTAAAATTTTTCTAATTAAATTTTCTTTCCCTCGCTTGAGGTTTTTATGACGTATTGAAAAGAAATTTTCCATTTTTTAAGAATTATTTACCACTTTTTCTTTTGGTTATAACGGGTGTTCAATAAAGGTTGTCGTTTGTATGTTTTCTTTGATAAAATATTTTCTGTAAATTCGAATCTTTTGAAATTTTATACGTTTGTTTAAAGGACCTTTATGTTCAAAAAAATGTAATGAGTGACTACCTCCTATGTGTCACCTTTGTATTAATTATATTACCTTGACACCTAATTTAAATGTTAAATGTCCTCCCATGAAATGAACTAAAAAAATTAGTTTTTATATATCGTTAAATAGCTAATAAAAAGGGCTTTCAAAATCTGTATTGATCATTTTAGTATGATGTTTTGTTCAAGAGCTAATTCTAGTAAACTAAATTAATATTTTGATAATTTTGGTGGCGTACCAGGATGTTTTTGTATTCAAACTCGGTTATTAATGTTTTTTTTATTCATTTATTAATTACGTTTGAATGACTGTGAATGAATTTGGTTTGGATAAAAAATTTCTTGAATCTGGAATCAGCACTCGCATTGATCAATATTTTTTGAAAATTTTTAAAATTCGAAAAATACATAATATATTTTTCTATTTCTAACAAAAAATATAAAAAAAAAACTCTATAAAATTGAATTTAATTGGAAATAATTTTTGTTCCTTAAAAATGTGCTAATAGTTTTTCGTACCTTGAACTGGCTAAATAAAGAAAAAATTCAAAATTGAAAAATTGACGTAGTATTGAAGAAG
The DNA here is from genome assembly GCA_002922825.1 of Brachionus calyciflorus. Lineage (NCBI taxonomy): Eukaryota > Metazoa > Rotifera > Eurotatoria > Ploima > Brachionidae > Brachionus > Brachionus calyciflorus. The sequence goes on along the minus strand of NTPY01000197.1, from coordinate 262,974 downwards.
CGTTTAAGAATATAGAAATATGTTTTTTATTGAATTGTGTCGAGTCTTAGAGAAAAACAAATTTGATAGGAATAAATGAAAAATACATCGAAAAAAATGAAATTTTTAGACAACTGCTTTTGGCAAAAACTAATTTAATCATCTCTCACAACATTATCTTTCAAAAAAAGATTTTCTTTTTTTTTTGAATAAAAAAACTTGAAAAACTAATGAAGAAATTTAACTAGAGAAATGGGTTTTATTTTAGATTTCAGAAAAATAAAAGATATATTGGAAGTTTGAATGGATGATTAGTAACCGAAAATTTTTTTTCTATTAATAAATTAATCGATAAATTTTTTTTTCTAAAAAAAAATCATGCAGTTTGAATCATTAGAACATTTAATTCCTTTAAAAAAGGAACACAAATATTATCTGACAGAATCCTTTAAAAAGAATTCTTAACTTTTAAGCAAGCGATTAAAAATACCGGGAATAAAGGCAATTTTTTTTTCCATATTTATTATGATTTTACGAAAGAAAATGCAAACGCTTAATTATTACTTTATATTTTTAGTGAATTGAATTTAGAAAAAAAAAAGCTTATGAATTATTTAAACCATTAAACGAAAATCTTAAGAATATTTTAGCAATTTTGAATTTTAAATTTGGTAGACAAATTAAAGCTCTATTGATCAAAAAAATATTTTAAAAATAATTCATATTAGTAAATTTAGAAAATTTTCCTTTTTAAATTCGTTTGAATAGTTCTCTAAACCTAAACAAGATTCCTTTGAGATACCGTAGCGTGAAATTTTGATTTTAAATTTAATTAAAGAAAAAAAAAGGTAAGAATACTTGAAAAATTTATTTTAGATAATCGCTTAAAAAAATCTTATGAATCTAAAATTTTCCATTTTTTTTTATAAAATTTATACTGTAGAAATTAAAACTAACTTGTACGATTGTTTTCCTTTCCTCTTCCTCGAATTTTCCTTTCCCTCAACAAGAAAGGAAAAGTTTCAAAAAAATATATTAGTTTATATTGATAGTTTCTTCAAGAAAAGTCGAGGTCGAAGAAAAAAATGCGTACTAGTTAGTTTAAATGTGTATTGATTTTTATTTTTATCCAAAATTTTAGATTCCTAAAATCTTTTTTAAGCAGTTATCTAAAATTAATTTTCCAAGTATTGTAGCTTTTTTTTTTTTCTTTTGATTGAACTCTAATCAAAAATTTATGGTACGGTAGTATGATAGGCTACCGTTCGAATACAGAAATACAGCTACATGAAAAAAAAATTTATTTGAATAAATAAAAAATTCAGAACATGATTAATTTCTTTATAAAGCTTATATTTTTTGTTGAAATAATTTTAAAAACCAAAGTGTATTCACAAAATTTTTCATCATGTTGCTGTATTTTCTAATTTCAGTTAAATAAGTTTGTATGGTGGTACGCTACGTTACGGTATGCTACGACATAAAATTTATAGAAGTGCAGTAAATAGTTTAAATATAATTTGACGCTTGAAAAAAAAATTATAGCATAAAAAAATTATTTATAGCATGGGGTAATTTTTTAAAAAATCTGACACACGAGGCCGGGAGTGTGTGGGTCATTTTAAGTGAAAGAAAACCTTTGTGACAAGCTTTTCTTACAGTCAAATTATGGTGAGAAAATGTCAGAAAAGTTCAGAATATTAGGGGGAGGGGGGGTTTTCTAGAAAAAATTAATTTTTATGACAAACAAAAAAAAATTTTGCATTAAAAAATAATTTGGAAAAAGCTAAATAATTTATCACAACTAGTTTAACAAAGTTGATAATGATTAGATTTTTTTTTCCTTTTTTATTTTTGTTAAACGATTTTTAACAAATAAATAAGTTATTGTTGATTCAAATTTAGACGTTTTTCTAAAATGGAATCTAGCCTTGAATATTGTCCATATTGTAGACAAAAATTTATAGGATATAGAAACAAGTGATATGACTTCAATATTACCCAAAATTTAGAAAAATGTAAAAATCAAAGTAGAAATATTTTAGGCTATTCTTTTGAAGAAGATATTGTTCCTGATTTTACTTTACAAAATTTAGGAGTCTAGTGGATAGTGTTAACAGGCAAAGTAAAATTTTTGCTCATTTTCGATTTTCATTTTTGCTCAAAAAATTTAAGTACGCAATTACCTGCACGCTAAATTTTTTAAAGAGCCAATCCTTTTCGTTAAAAGCTTTCAAAATAATATTTTTAATGTATTTAGACAAGTTATTTGCTATAAAAATTGAGCGTGCAAGTAATTGCGTACTTAAATTTTTTGAGCAAAAATGTAAATTGAAAATGAGCAAAAATTTTACTTGACCAAAGATATGATATCTATGGTCACATTTTTTCGTGAACAATTGTTAACACTATCTACTAGATCCAAATTTAGAACCATATAAACTATTAATAAAATAAAATTAAATTGTAAAATTTGTGATTAATTGGTTGGTTCTCTTAGAAAAAATGAGCTAATATTTTATTCAAAAAACTTGTTGTATTATTATGAATTGTAATAAAATCAATTTATATAAGAGCTGAATTTTTTTTTAAATCTTAAAGGTCATTTTTTCCAACTTTAGGGGGGGGGGGTTATTTGTATAGAAAAAATAATTTTTCTGACAGGGGGGTGGGTCGTTTTTCTTGAAAAAAAACTAAAAGGGCCTAGTATCTGGAATTTTTCTAACAACTACCCCATGTTTATAGCATAACAAAATAAAAAAAGATTATGAAAAATTTCCGATTTTTTATTGTATAAATATGGAAAGTAAAGCATAAAGATAATTATCTAAAGAATAACTTTTTGATATTAACAGCATAAAAAAATTGAAAAAGAGATAAAAGACTTAAATACATATTTTAATAAAAATCAGATAAGTTCTCCAAATGATTTTTTTGCACTAATTAATCATTTAAATGAAATAGATGTTAAAAATGATCCTTCATATTACGTAATACCAGCAAAAGCTCGACAAAAGATGCGAGTTGAGAGAAAAAAAAGAAAAGCAAAATCCAAGATCCGAGAAAGAAAAAAGCATTCTAAGTATCATGTAAAGAGGCTCAGTACCTAAAGAAAATTTTTATTTAGAGTTATATTAGTTTAATAATAAATTTATCATCCTTTTATACTTTATTTTTCCTTTTTTTATGCGTTAATTGTTTAGTGTTCATAAATCACAAAATCATAAATCATAAAAGAAAAAAATAAAAGAAAAATGTTGAAAAAAATTGAAAAAAAATTTTTGAAATTTTATAAAGGGAAGATAGATTTGAAAAAAATTGAAAATACTATTCAACTTTTTGCGAGATTGATAATTAAGTTAGAAGCATGCATAAGTCTTAACAAAAGTCTAACAAAAATATTATTCAAAAAAAAATTAAAAAGTCTAAAAACCACTCGGAAAGAAAACAAGTTAAACCAGATGATAGAGACCGATAGCATTGAGGATATAGACGATACTGAATCGCGGTGCACAATTAAGAGAAAAAGAGAGGACGAAGAGACGAAAGAAATCAAAAAACAAATTTTAGACCAAGTTAACGACTCGAAAAAAAAAGAAAAAGAAAAAAAAGAGACGACTGTGAGGCGAAAAAGTATTGGGGCACTAGGAGATATAAAAAAAATAACTAGTAATAACATGCAAAATCAAAAGACATCCCATAATAACATTCAGAAAGAGAAATCACTTATCCCTAAATTAGCAGCTACTAATCAGACGAATACACAACTGGTTACAAAACAACAAGAATTAAGAAGACAGATCTTGGAGAAGTTAGAAAAAGATGATGAAAGTAGACAAAACGATGAGAACAAAACAACTGAAGAAAAAATAATACAGACCATAAATGAGGTAGCAAACTCAAACAATCAAGATACAATACAGGCTGAAGCAATGGTGATAGATCAGGTTAATCAGGCTAATGAAGTCGTGACAAATAAACATGCTCAGAGTCTAGTAGCTGATGGAATCACGAATAGCTCAAACCGAACAGAAAGCGAAGTTTCATTTAAAAAGAAAAGGCTATTTATTGAAGGAATCAAGAATGATGATCATTTGTCTCATGAGGAAAGAGAAAAAAACCAGCACTTAGAAAAAATGTATCCTGGAACAAAATATGAATTTAGAATTAGTGGTAAAAAGGTACATGAGTTTGGAGACATTTATTCAAGAATGGCCGAGCTAGAACGCTGTACTGGAGTAAAAAATCCACTTTTTATTCGACCAGGCTTTGAAACCTCATCAGATAAGCACACTCTGTTAATAGCTGTTGAATCTTTAGATGATTATTTGAGAATTAAAAAAAGCTGGCCAGCGGATGCCTTCCTTGAAGGAGTAGTGGTCAGCGAAAGGCCGCCTAATCTCCAAGTAATTATCAGTAACATAGACCCAAGTATTGATTTAATAGCAGAAGAAAAGCATATGAAAAATATACGAACTAGATATGGTATAGTTGATATGGAAAGAATATTTAAACACGATAAATCACCTAGTTATTCAGTAAAGGCAAGTGTTTTGACATTATTAAATTTTACTCAAATACTCAAATATGGGGTGCACTTAGATTTTACGGGAATGAGGCATAACGTCAAGCCAGCTATTAATTATGCCCGTGTATGTTCAAAATGTTGTAATCCAAATCATATACAAAAAGATTGTAGAACATTTGAACGATGTATAAGATGTAGTAATGAGAGTCATCTGCTACCTGCGTGCAAAAATGAACCAAAGTGTTTAAACTGCAAAGGCAAGCACCAATCTAATAATAATATTTGTCCAGTCTTGGTGAATAAGACATTACAGACTAATAAATACATTCTTGATTTAATGCTAAGCGAGGGCATAATCCAATCAACGGAACAGATTATTAAATCGACTAATTTCGACCCAAGTCAAGACATCGACCTAGTAACAAATAATGAGAATATAAAAAGTCTAATAGATTCAATGATAGAAAATAGACTTCAGAATCAAAAAGGTAGGCTAGAACAATTAGAATCAATTACTAAAAATCACACAAATGAACTAGTGGAAGTAAAAAGTAAAGTAAACAAAGTAAGTCTCGAACTAGACGATGTGAATTCTAAGTTAGAAAAACTCTCATCTGCAACAGTAAATATAGAAAACAAAATGGATGAAAATCATACCAAAATTGAGAACATGCTTACAATATTATTAAGAAATTCTTGCCAACAGACACCCATCAATGACCAAAGCTCAAACTTAAAATAGCAACTACTAAACAAAAAAACCCACCAATTTTGTCAAGACCAAATAAAAATAGCAACCATAAATGTAGGAGGAATTAACAACAACATTGGTTACCTCAACACTTTGATTTCAACTCATAACATTATATGTATTCAAGAGACGTGGGTAACTAAAAAAAATTTGTTATCTAATTCAATTTATTGCCTTGATAAAAAATTTTTTTTAAAACCAGCTATAAAATTATATAAGAACGGCCGTGCCTCTGGAGGTCTGGCATTTATAATTGATAAAAAAATTAAGTGTGAAGCTAAATTTATAAGCTCGAGAATAGGCTTGCTAAAGATCAATGATTTACTCATAATTAATGTTTATTTACCTTATTACAACGGTATGATTGAACAGAAAATAGATTTTGATCAAGAGATTGAAAATCTACAGGCGATCTTAAATAATGCTAAAGAGGAAAATATTATTATTTTAGGAGATATGAATACTGACATTTTAAAACCGAATCATAACACTTGTAAACTTCTAAATTTCACACTTAATAATAGTCTAACCTTTGCGGATATAAACCAAACACAAACAAGTTCTTTCACTTATAGAAAATTTTTAGGAGATAAAATAGTAACGAGTTGGATCGACCATATAATTTGTAAAAATATCAAATTAAACGAAATAAAGGTCAGAGTCCTACAAAGTGATAATAATTTAGGGGAACATAGTGCACTTACAGCTACTCTGAAAATACCAAATATTAGAAATTTAAAAGAATTATCACCAATAAAAAAGTTTAAAATAAATTGGCAAAATATTTTTCAACAGGAACGATATAAATCAATTTTGTCAATGAAAATTGATGAACTGGGTGAATTAACTGAAGGTCTTGAAAAAATAGCCGATAAAAATACTCTTAAAATTAAGATGACTGAAATTATTAATAAAATTAGTAATGCTATGATAAAATCAGTCGAACAAACAAATAAAGAGTTTGAAGAATCAAATAAATGTAAAAAAAAAAAAATAGGAAAAATGAAGTTTAACAAATGGTGGGATAAAAAAGTCCAAGAATTGCATGAAAAAATGATTTTTTTTTATCTAAAATATAAGGAATCAGGTTATAAATTTAAAGAAAAAAAAGAGTATTACAACTCGAGAAAGGAATTTAGACGTCAAAAGAGGTTCAACTTAAGACTCGTTAAAAGCAGAAATGCGAAAAAAGTGAATGCTCTTTTCAAACTCGATAAGCAGAGCTTCTGGAATCAGATAAAACGAATGAAAAGATCAAATGAGAAAATTAATATTGACATTGAGACCTTAAGAAGACACTACAAGAGAATTTTCACAGATAGAAATAGAATCGAGACTTTTAGCGATATAATCGATGAAAAATTAATCAAAGAGTACATGTACAAATACTCAAATGTAAAATTAAATCATTCGATCAACTTAAAAGATTTGACAGAAATTATTAAAAGTCTTCCGAATGGTAAATCAGTGGGCTTAAGTGACGTCAGTAACGAGATGTTCAAATATTCAGAAAATTATAAGCTAGTTAATCACATTAAGACTTTGTTTGAGACAATTATAAATAGCCAAATTTTTCCTTTTTTATTTAATATGTCTGTAATTAAACCGATTATAAAAGATAATAAGAAATCCGACGAAGACTTGTCGAATTTAAGGCCTGTGGCAATCTCGGACACAATTTCAAATTTATTCGAAGGAATAATTTTAAATACAATCGTAAAAGAACACACTGAGAATTTTAAACAATTTGGCTTTAAAAAAATGTCATCGTGCCAGCACGCAATATGGGTTTTTAAACAAGCGATTAGTATGTCAAAACAGAAAAAAAAACGCCTCTATATTTGTGCCGTTGATGCGAGCAAGGCATTTGATAAAATCAATAGAACAACACTTTGGAAAGCTTTAATAAAAAACGGCTTCAGTCCGGGTATAGTGTTATCGTTAATTAACTACTATAAAGATGCTCATATGCTTGTAAATAAAAATGGGATATTTTCTAAGGCTTTCAAGACAGAAATCGGGGTTAAGCAAGGAGGAAAGGCTTCTCCAAAGTTATTCTCGATATATCTTGAGGAACTCCTACATGAGATAGAGTCAAAAGCGGCTGGTGTTAAATTAGGAAAAATAAAAATTGATGTTATAGCATATGCGGATGACATTCTTGTTTTTAGTAACACAAAAATAGGACTTCAGGAAATACTCTTGACGATTACCGAATTTGGTAACAAATATGAAATTAAGTTTAATCCTGATAAAACTGTATATATGATATTTAATGAGAAAATCGACCGAAATGCAAATGAATGTCGAGAAGATAAATGGCAGGGTGATCTGGTCCTTGGAGATATGAAAATATCAAGAGTTGAAAGGTTTAAGTATCTAGGATTTACGATAAATGATAAAAACAATGATAATGATCACTTAGTAAACCGAAAAAAAGCGGCCCAAATAGCGCTCTCTAACTTAAAAAGTCTGGAAATCATCACTGAAAATACGGACCCTTTTTTAAAGGGTCACCTCTACAAGACCTATATTCTACCTGTTCTTTTTTATGGAAGCGAAATAATTGTTTATAATAAAAAGAATATAAATGACTTGGAACGGACAGAAAACAATCTTATTAGATCGATTTATAACATCCCTAAAAGATGCAAAATGACGAACTTAAAACTTGTAAACAATCTAAGTGCAACAATCAACCGAATTAAACGAGTCCAAATAGATTTTTTTGAACGTCTATTAGAAAATAATTTCACTAAAATTTTGTTAAAAGAATTAATAAATGCAAATTTAGACCAAGGATACCTTAGTGATATAACTACTTTACTAAGTGAGATAGACCTAGATGAAAAATTGAATATCGCCGAGAAATGCAAAGCTTTTAAGGTCGTCTTAGAAGTGGAACACAAAACAAACAAGAAGAACAACGAAGTATATAATGAGATTCGGACAATTTTCTCCAAAAACAATGGAAATAACCAGCTCCTATATCAACTCCTCAGATTCGACAATGAAATTTATAAATAACGGTTTTCTTTACCTTTTTTTTTTACTTTATTTTATATTTTTTATTTTAAATGATCGCTTTATTCTTATTGTTTTTTTTATTTTCTGTAAATATAATAGACATAAAATAATTTTCTATACTATTTTTATAAAAGTGGACAGAGTGGTTTATTTTACACCACTCTGAATAGGTGGTCGTCTTTACGGCCTTAGCATTTAGAATTTAAATAAAAAAAATAAAAAAATTGTTTAGTGTTATGCGCTAAATATTTTTTTTATACTCTAAATTGACTTAATATGCTTAAGTTAAATTTTTTTCATGCTTAAAAAATTAAAAAGATGAGATGATTTTTTACCTCTTTGTTTAACACCCTCTGTTATTAAAAAATTTAAAATTTTCCGAATTTTAAATTCGAAAAATTATATAGGAAAACATTTTTATATCTTATTAACCACGTGAATTCAAAAAAATATGGCTCAAAATTTGCTGAGAAATTTTCAGATTTAAAAACAAATAATATTTTAATCTATATGTTCGAAATTTGTAGAAAAATGTTTTTTGACGTAATCATGAATTATTTTTCATGCTCTCAATATTTACACTTATTTTCAAGCTTTTAAATAAAATGCTTTCGTCATAAACAATAATCTTTAATGGTTAAATTTAAAACCATTTTTTGCTAGACTTTGAAAAAAGATATTCAACAATTGAATGACAAATTGTTCTTAATAGCTTGGGGAAAAAATGGAACGCATTGGAAAAAATAAAGTATACGGTCCGCTTTTAAACCAAATTTAAAATTGTTTCATAAATTATTTTAACCATGAATTCATTTTGGCTTTTAGTTTGAAGCTTGCTCTTGAACATGTTTTTTAAAGTTTGAAAATATTGCGACCAGATGCATTTTTTCCAATCATTAAAAAAACGGTCGTGACAAATAAAAAACAGAAAATGAAAAACGAAGAGTTTGCTCTCGAAATTTTTTTTAATTTGATTCAAAACGCTTTCATTATTAACATCATTTTAAATATCATCTTTATAATGTTATTTTCTATTCCACGTTTAGACACGATTATGCTTTTATTTTGTTTTCTGTTTCTAAAAATCTAAATTTAAACTTTGGGGAAATTTGTACCAAATCGATTTAATTTTTTAAATGAATTTTCGGCTTTGAAAAGTTGGTGATAATATTTTGAAAAGGCTCGTAATATGTTCCAGTATAAAGAGATTACGATAAAATTCTATAGTCTAAAACAATTTTAAGCATGAAAAAATCCAATTTTGAAAACATAAAACCTAAAATATTTTTTTTGCTAAATAGTCATAAATGTAACCAGATCCATAACATTTAATTAGCAAAAAATATATATTTTTTTAAAATACATGAAATGTCACCAAAAATGAAAAACGAAAAAAAGTAGAAAAAATTTAGCAACAAAAGAAAAATGCGAGACTAATCAAAATGAAAATAAAAAAGGATATAAAATAAAAAGGATTTAAATTAATAATATTTTAGAGAAAGTGGATTTTTAATCCAACTATGATTTTGATTTAACTTGACAAAATTTATCATCTAAGATTCTCTTTTTACAAAACATAATCAACAAAAATAATGATTGACATTAACTCTAAATAATTGAAAATAAAAATTAAATTTTAATCATAAATAGACTGTTGCGAACAACTAAATATCTAAGTTGAATCTTAAGAGTTCTATGGCTAAAAAACACGCTTTCAAACATGAACTAATCGAGCCTTATTTTTTGGGTCTCTCTGGCGGAGGAGGATCTTTTTTAAAAAAACTCTTAATTAAATAATTTAAGTGCTTGTTATTTTCTAAACAAAAATAGGAATAAAAAAAAGAAAAAAATAAATTCTAGGATGTTTTAATTGGCAAACAGAAACCTCATTATCAGGTACTATTAATATGTATTTACTTAATATTGAAAGTAGAGACCCTAGTTTTATATGTTATCATCACATATCTGAAACATCATTCTTTTATATGAAAAATTTTAATGTATTAATTCGGAAAATTTTAAATTTTTTAATAACAGAGGGTGTTAAACAAAGAGGTAAAAAATCATCTCATCTTTTTAATTTATTTACAGTATCATTTTGACTGAAGAATTCAACAACGTAAATCAACGTAAAATTACGTAAAAATCGGTAAAATTTTAAAGTTTAGATTTTCAAAAAAATAATTTTTCCCATACTTCACTAATGTCAAATATTTTACATTAATGTAGTTACTCTAAAATTAATTTTTACTTCATTATTCTCACAATTAGAAGGTGGTATCCGTGTTTAAGTTCATTCCGTGAAAAGGCTAATTTGTTTTTTATTTTTAGGTTTTGAACACATGAATAGATTTTTCGATATCTTGTGACTAAGTCGAAATAAATTTTTGAATTAAATTTACAATCTGACCTTTTTCAACAAATCAGCATGTAATTTAATATCCCAACCGTATTTTTATTTTTGAAAGACGTCAATTGACGTCATGTGACGACTCCATTGTCTAATTTTCAAGTTTTTTATCAGATTTTAATTTTATGATTTAAATTTCACTTTCTATCAAATTGCTATTGTAAAATTCTACCTCCAACAAAACAGAAAAAAAACAATTTTCAATGGAAATTTTTTTCCGTAACAGACTTAATACTGAATAAGTCTCATTTAACGACTATTCTGTTCTCATTAAAATGTTGTTATAATATTAATACTAAATAGACTTTTATTAAGCGGTTTTCAAATCTATTACATGGGCCTTTTTTTAAAATAAACTTGAAATTGTCAATTTTCTGGTAAAAGATAAATAAGGAAGCAAAAAATTTTTCGTATTTGAGAGTAGCAAAGCTGCTACATTTTGAAGCAATTAAAAGCTAACATACAAATAAAAAAGTTCAAATTGAAAGAATTGAAATGTGTGAATCGTAATGAACTTCCCAGACCTAGACTTAACTTTGAATAAAAACCAAAAGCAAAGTCAAGTAAAGTCTTGAGATTTATGGGTTATTTTTAGTAAAGATTCCGGCACACATTGCAGTTGCAACTAGAAAAGCTAATTACGCACCTAGTATAATTAAACGATCGTTCATATGTCGTGATAAATCAGCAATTAAAAAACTTTATACATCATTGGTAAGGCCTCACTAAAAATTTAAAATAGTAAAATAAATAGATCAAGTTGAATGGCATCATCTTCCAAATAAGTAATATAAACAAACCGAATAGCATATGTTTGGAATATTTCACCTAGAGAAGTAGTTGAACATAAACTATAAATTGTTTTAAAAACAAACTTGACCAATTTTATTTATTTGGTATATATATGGCAAGTTTTAAAAAAAAAAGTGGTATTTAAGAGTCAAAAAAAATCAAAAACGAAAAATTTTAACCGCTATTTTAGCTCTTTTTTAATAATTAAAAAAATTTTTAGAATTTTTTTTTTGTTGAAAACTTGCCATTTATAAAGATAAATAAGTCTTATTTATTAAAAAAATTTGAAGAAAAAACTTTATTAAAAGAAAAAAAAAACTATAAATAAATGTTTAAAAAAAAGTCATAATAAATTAATGTTCCTATGTCTCAATATAATAATTTGAAAGTAATTGAAAATTGTTCAAAAATATCTGCGGCAATGGATGTATTTTATAAAAAGAATCAGCGCTTAAATGTATATAACCATATGAATTATTATTTTGATCTAATTTTAAACAAATATGACATCCATTAGGACTTTTCAATAAATCAAATCTAAAACCAAAATAATTCATTTCTTTGACTAGATTATAAAAAATTTGACTTTTTGTCAAATTTCTACCATTTTTATTCACATAATTAAATTTAAGTTTTGGTACTGTCAAATCAAAATCGAGTCTAATATCACCAATTTGCATTGGCATTTGAATTAATTCCATTTTTTCTTTGTGAATTTTTTCTATTTCTTTTAATTTATATTTAGCCGAGTAATTTAAGCATGCTGTTTGATAAAACTTGACATTTTCTATATACAAACTTTTTTTATTATTAATTTCGTTTGTTAAAGTTTTCAAATTCCAATTTGAATTTGGTTGAAATTCTTCCATGTCTACATTGAAAGTTTCGAATATATTAAGATAAACATTTAAATCTACACAAATATGACCATGAAATTCGGGCGTACTTGCCCATTTACCAGTATGAAAAGATATACATGTTTGATTTGAATTTAAGTTGTAGGCTTTAATAAAGTTTTCCAAAAAATCAAATAGTTCTCTTAAGTCTTGGTCATCTAGATCGGCTATGACTACTTTTTTAAATCTTGGATATTTTCTTTTGCTAGGAATATATTTGACAATAAAATGAGGTCTTGGTGTCAAGATGTCAAAAATTACATGAAATTTTGAGCCTTCATATATAGCTATATCCCTATGATAAAATCTGAAATTAATTTTTTAATCTACATTGGTTCTACAGAAATTGAAGCGTCAACCGTAACTTTTTACCTACAAAAGCTACGGTTGTCATTAAATTTTCATAAGAACCACTTTAATCAAAAAAATAAAGTTACCATTTATTATTGTTTATTTTAAATAACTTGTTCGGTTGATTACAAAAATTGTTGTTTTCATCTTTATTGATTGTAACCATTTTAATTTTTTTTAAAATTTAAATTAATTTGTTAACATTATCAAAAATGGATTTTGACTAAATTTAAAATTGCTATTATAAAACAATTTACAAACATAACATAACAAGTAGTTTATTGTTTATACCATTCTTTTTTATTTTTTTAAAATTAATAAGGTATGGTTTTTAATTTGAAATAAATTTAACTAAAGCACCATAGTGCAACATTAAATGTCTAGGAGTTGTCTTAAGTTGTGACTGCAAATAAAAAGGGTGTGAAATTTAATAGAATTAAAAAATCATTTGACTAGAGAATCAGATTTGTTCCAGCTTAAGACAAATGGAAAACGAGGCACTACGGTACATAAAAAAAATTAACAATGTCTCAAGTTTCAAGTTTTTTTTTTCAAAAAACGATATCTGATTCAGCACATTTTCGGGATACTCATAAAACATTTTAACTCACGGAGTACTGCTTTCAAATTCGCTTCTTTATTTTCACACTTTAAAAAACTTTTTTAACAACCTTTTATCCCCCAAAACTAAAATAAACTATCTGAAGTAATAGTAATTAATTTTTAACGTTCAAAATATTTGGAGGGCATCTTTTGACGCATAAGAAATCGTTTCTAATATAAAAAAAATCTATTAGTGCATAAAAATTATATTTTTTTTAAAATTTGAAAGCTAAAAATTTCAAATTTAATATTTAAATAAGACCTTGTATCTAGTTAACATAAGGCTATTCTGATGTTAAATCATTTTGTATAATAATTTTATCAAAATAACTTTAAACTCAAAAATAAAAAATTCATCAATTACGAAAATTCCAAGAATCTTTACCTCATTAGCTATGACTATTTTAATAAAATACAAGTTATCCTTAATTTGGAATTATTTTTTTTAAAAAGTTATTAAAGAAAAAAAAACTTTGAAATCTTTATTCTATAGACGTTATTTTTTTATACTATAAAGATTTTTTCCAAAATATTTCGGGATTTTTTTTGTCAGAAAAGACATGAGTTATTAAGGCTCAAAAAACAGTCATATTTTAACTAACGTTAATGATTTGGTGAACCTTAACATAAAGTTTCGACGAGAAGTCCGTATTGCGACGGATTTTAGGGTTCTTCAATCTGTATTTATCTAGAGTCTAATCGTTATTTAGAGCATCGGCTAAATATAGATTTAGCTTCTCAGCTTTGATAGACTCTGGTTGAAGCTTTAAAAGAAAGATTTCGAAAAATATTTTTTTATCCAATTAAATAAATGGCAAGCTTTCAAAAAAATGGAACTTTTATAGGGGATGAAAAAATTATAACTACAATTTTACAAACCTAAAAATAGCTGTTAAAAAAAAAGTTTTTTAATAATTTTTTCATAACCTAAAAATGTTCTCTTTTTAAGAAATCACGCCATATTTTTGTCTAAAAACGGAAATGAAAAAAATGATTTTTCAATGTTAAAAATTTTATTTAAAAATTCATATTTAAAAAATAAAACAAAAAAAAATTTACATCTTTAAAAAAAGAGATAAAAAATTTTTTCAATAGATTGATATACAATAAAAAAAAAAATTAAATTATTTTTTAAAACAATAATATTAGATTTAAAGGAATGTAAGAAGTAACACAATCAAAAAAAAAAAATTTAGCCCAAAGCTTCCATAAATGCAATCTCTTTATTTGTTTCTACTAGATTTTAGTCTATAATAATTTCAAAATGAACGGCTCCAATTCGATACAAATTATTTCTGTAGATATTTTTGGCATATGCTTTACACATAACATTAACCAAAACATTAGTTGTAATATTGCTAAAATAAGCAAAGACTAATGGCGATCTATAACCGTCTTGATTCTTATAGGGAAAATAATAAAACGGGATAAAACCCAATGGAGCTTTTCCTTGACCATCTGGTGTAAGAGAATAATAAGTAATCGGACCAGTAAAATCCATATCAACTTGATTCTCACCAGAACACAAAATAAACACATTTTTCGGATTAGCTCTAACTATTTTTTCATAAGGCATCAATTCAGCGGGGAGTTTATCATTGGGTCCATAGGCCTCAGGTCTCCAACCATAAATTTTATTCATTTTTAATAAAACACATGGCTTAGATTTGTCATATTCATAATTACGAGTTTGAATGCACATATTATTTGGACCGAACATTTCAACTATTTCGAATCTACATACTTTATTTAAATTGAATTGTTGCTCTAAGTAGTCGGGGTCCGAATTAAAATCACAGTTAATAATTTGTTCACCTCGTTTATCCACAATTAAATAAGTACTTAAAAATTCGTCTAATAAACGAACATAGTGCATGTATGAATAGGGATGTGATTCATTTTTTTCACTAGATTTAACCTTAATTAATGTTGTAATTGACTCTTTTTGTGGTCTAAAACCAAGACCAGGACTTACGCCGACATGAAAAGTATCTACTTTTTGTTGCCACATAACACTAAAATCATTGTAATAAGTCGGTTCTCTTTTGTCTATAATTGCCATAAAAATAGCTAACATAGCACAAAAAGTACCAGCTAGTGTCATATAGAAACAAGCGTAGAATAGACCTAAACGCGCCCAGCTTAATCCATCTCTACCAAATATTTCTTTGCGCTCCGGATGCCAAACAAATAATAAAAAATTGTTGAATTTATCTTTAAGAGACAAGCGCTCCTTTATTATAAGCTCTTCTTTGTAGACAGATGATTTTTCCGAATATGCCATTTGAACCTAATAGCTTAGATATTTTACTAAAATTCTTCGAAAGATATTCAACAATTTGAAATAGGTTTTTTATTTTATTTTTTTATAATTTGATGTTTTTTTTTTCAATTTTATTAGTAGGTCAGGTCGTATCGAAAAATGTCTATTTTATTTTTTTGTAAAGGTAAATTTAAAATAAAATAACTCATTAAAAAAAAAGGTTATGTCTTAAAACTTGACCGATATTGACAGGTAATTTAAATGAAAAATCTACAGCTGCAATATAGGCTTGTAAAATTTAAATTCTTATTTTTTAAAAGTTAAATTAATAAATTAAGAATTACTTGGTAAAAATTAAATAAATAATTCTTTAAAATTCAGACCAAGAACCAGAAAATAGTCTTGTTTTTTTGGTGACAAGCTGGTCGGTATTTTAGTGATCAAAAAATCACAAATATCGGTAACCAGTATAATTGAGATTTGATCGCTACCGTTATTTGTGTTTATGACAGTTTTTATGAACAGTTTAATTACAAAACATAAAAAATCTTGATCACAAAATTCCATTTCCTTGTTTATAAAAATTTATTAAAATCTTTTGACTTGAATAGCTTATTTGATACGGCAAGTTTTTATTATAAATTAGATTTTTTTGATGTAAAATTTTACTCAAAAAAGGACAGAGAATGGAAAATGTAAATTTTGCTGGATTGATCACTAACTTAAATTCGGAGATTGGAGATGCCTTTCTTTTTTTATTCTACCTAAATTTTGGCATTTTTTGACCAATTTTAGTTTTTTACTTTTTTAGAAGACAAGTATAAATTTAAAAACACATAGTTAAGCTTAGTTAGCGCTTAGTCTTCTAAAATAGATAAAAAACAAAAATTTTTATTTTTAAAATCAAAAGGTTTAACGATTTAAGCCTAAAATTTAATTAAAACAAAAGGACATAAACTTTTTTATCTTCGAATTTAAGTAAGGAATTAATCTAGTCTTGATTTACAGCAAAATTTATTTAGAACATAAGTTTCATTCTTGGACTTTTTTGAGTAAAATTGTACATCAAAATAATCTAAAAACAATTCTTGAAATACTTAGAGAAGTTACGCTTTTGCTTTAGTTCAAATCTAATATATAAAATAGCCTTTTAAATAATTCTAATCAAAGTTTAATTCCTTTTAATATCTTGTTTTTATCTTCAAAGATTCTAGTAGTTCCAAAAATTTTTTATTCGTAAAATTTAAGAAAAACGGAAAATTACGCGAAATCCGTAAATTTACGGGACCACAATTTTTGAGAAAAAAATCCAATTTTCGTAATTTTTTTTAATTTTTAAAAAATGAATACGGATTTTTATGTAAGGTTTTAGGAACAAAAGGTAGATTTATTTAAAAAAAAGGAAAAAGCTTTTTTTCTTTCGTTTAAGATAGAGAAAAATAATTCAAAAAAATTTAAAAACTAATTTTTAATTCAAGGAATGAGCTGAAATTAAGACATTTAAGCTATATAAAGCAAGGAATGAAAAATTGAAAATTTTCTAATATATTTTATTCATCATCATCTTCGTAATTTACAAAATTGGCACGATTACCAAAAAAAGAGTACAAAATCTGAAATTGAAAAATAACTCTGTATCTAGTAATTGGCTTCAACAATACCTTTAAAAAAAAATAAAAGACTCAATAAAAAGTATTAAAATATTTTATTTATGCTAAATACTCTTAATGTGTCCAATACTATTAGTCCCAATGCACCTGATAATATACTCAGTACAATTTTATAATCGTGTGTTTTATAAATATCTAAAACAAAGCAGTGTATCATAAACGCTATCATCAATAGAATTATATGACCTTCATTCACAATCATCTCTAATATTTAAAAATTTAAATTCAATTTTTTTTTGTAAAATTTGAACTCAAATTAAAATTTTTTTTTTACTTTTAAAAATTTAAAAACATAATAATTTGAATTAAAACAATCTAATTTGTCTAGCTTAAAGTATCTCAATTGTTTCTCTTTAAAAAATAAACTGCAGTAATCACTAACTTAAATTTTTTTTATTCTAAATTTTATTTTGTTCAGATAAAATTTTAAACTTGTCTTATTTATTGTGAGTCGTTTCGCTTTTTTTTAAACAACGCTGATTTGCACATATTTAAAATTGGAATTGCGTTTAGACTTTTTAAAATGCTCAGATATTATAGCCTCAGATACAATACATTCTCTTTCTATAAAAATTTTTATTTAATATCTTATACAATTATTAATTTGTAACGTGAGGTCATATAAAGCCTGAGGTCAGATGACGGTCAGATTACGCTTGATATCTGATATCATCAGATTTTATGGATTTTTTAAAAGTCAGATAACGTAATATGTTGTCTCTTTACAAATTAATCACAATTTAAAAAATAATTCTATATAAAAAGAGACTTGACATATTATCGATCTTGGGATATTGATAAAACATGGTATGAAATGAATGAAATAGGATGCCCAAGCTAGTTATATTAATTCTAAAGCCGAAATGATATTAGAAATGATCAATAAAAGTTTAAATATCTCTTTCAACAATAATCTTCTTTACAAAGCTCTGGTTAGACCTCATTTAGAGCATGGTCTTTCTATATAAAAATTTTCAAATAAGTTTTCTATTTATAACGTAAAATTTAAATAAACAAAAAATTTCCATTTAGAATAATAATTGAGCTAGCTTTATGGGGTTTTAATTTGACCGCCACGCCTTTTAATCAAATCATCTTTTCTTTTGAATTTTTTTTTAAGGCAATCAATGACCACAAATTCCAAATTTCAAAAAACAACTTAAAATTCAAACAATTCAAGGTTAAATTCCAAAAAACCAAAAATTTTTATAAAAATTGGAAAAATTATTTTGTAAATGTTCGTTAATCATATTTATGTTCATTAAAATTGATGTATGCTAAAATGAGAATTTATGTATGCTGAAAATTTTTTATGGATGTTGAAAATGACGTCGGAGGTCTTTATTAGAATGAGAGGTCACCGCTGTTTCTATATGCAATATATTATGAGATAAGTATCCTGATGAAGTTTCATTTAGTAAATGAGGATTAAATAAGGATCAAAAGCTAACTCTTAGTGTTGAAAAGCTATTCGATTTGGATATATAAATCAAAATTCACTTTTTTTTTTAAATTCTACCTTAGTTTAAAAAATAAAATTTAAAAATTTAAATTTTTAAAAATTTTTTATTTTTCTGATTATTTCAAACAAAAATTCAAATGAATTAAACAAGAACAAAAATAGACAGTTTAAAATTAAAAAAAAAATAATAAATTTATATATATATATAGATAGTTAAGAAGAAAAAAAAAGCCGTAATTCGTAATAGCACAAAAAATATTTAAAACCAAATTATTTGTTTCCTTTTTTTTTATTAGTTATTTTTTAAAATTTTTTGTTAATTTATTATTTTGTCGAAATTTTTACATTAAAAAAGAAAAAAAAATTTTTTTATTATTTTTATGGTTTGTTTACATCATTTAATCCCACATCTCATCATCCGGATTACTAACTACGGGTGCTCGTATAGGCGGCTGCGGTTGAGATGGTGGATTAACGGGTGTTCTATTCGGTTGATAATTAGATGGTGTTCTATCCCAATCATCTTCGTCTACATTCGATTTTTGACTAAACTGTTTTTGAGCTGAAAAATTTTGCGAACTAGTATTACTTCTAGGTTGACTGGGTGCTGTGTTCCAATCATCGTTATTTCTTGTTTGACTTGATTGCTTTTGAGAATTATTAAAATTTGTAGGTTGCTTTGGGGTTGCATCCCAATCATCATCGTCATTATTTCTTGTCTGACTCGACTGCTTTTGAGAATTTGTAAAACTTTGAGAATTATTCATGTTTCTAGGTTGAATAGGAGCTGCGTTCCAATCATCGTTATTTCTAGTTTGACTCGATTGTTTTTGTGAATTATTAAAATTAGTAGGTTGACTTGGAGTTGCATCCCAATCGTCATCATCATTAAGCCTTGGTTGACTCGGTGGTTTGTTTTGTGAGTTTGTATTATTAAAATTTTGATTATTTGATCTATTAGGTTGAGTAGGTACCGAATCCCAGTCATCATCATCTAATGCTCTATTATTTTGACTTGAACTATTCTGACTATTATTAAGATTATTTTTAGGCCCACTACTATTCCAATCGTCATTTTGACTTCTGGCAGGTCTATTACTTGAACTTGTACTTGGCGCATCCCAATTATCACTTCTATTTTGTCTATTATTATAATCATTCGATTGATTATTGTAATTATTACCTCCTCTACCACGATTATTGAATCCACCTCGATTACCACCACCGCGACCACCACCTCGATCGAACCCACCACGGCCTCTAAAACCACCTCGGCCTCGACCACGGTCATTAAATCCACCCCGTTGATTAGAACCGCCTCGATTAGATTGATAATCATCACGACCTGGTGTTGTTGTTGTATTTGTTGAAGGTGCCTGTGTTTGAGAGCCTGAATTGTCATCCCAGTCATCAATTTGCATGGGTTGACTGTTTGTATTAGACACAGACATTGTGCTCATTTGACTAGTCAATTGTGATTGTGAGGGTTGAGTTAGTGGTTGTGGTATTGGATCATTATAATGTTGTTTAAACCAACTAACCAATTCGTTAAAACTTCTAAAAATTTTTTGTCTAAATCTAAAACCCTCATGGGTTACAGTCAAATATTCACATCGTGTTTTATGTCGAATCATATAAGCAAGCATAAATTTGCATGGCAAATTAACACATTGTAAAAAGACATAAGGTATTTTATTAGGTTGTTTTTGACGCTCGTCCAATAGATATCTATCTACATTTTCCAATTTAATTTCACCATTTTGCGGCATGTCTAAATCACTAAGACTCTTGTAATTCTTATTCGACATTACTTCGCGTACATAAACAGCCATGGGACTCACAAAACGTGCTATAATCTCATCTAAGTCCTCATAGTCTTCACCCATTATAATTAGCTTTTTCCCTAGGGAAAATGAATTTGATTTTTTTTCTTCTAAAACATCGACATGATGAAAACAACCAGGACCCACTTTCCATGTAACTGTTAAACGATCATTACCCTTTGAAGACGGTCTTATTATACAATCGCCAATCTCACCCTCTTTTAACATATCAACCGCTTGTGCATAACCAACATTTTTAAATTGTGGATGTGAAATGACACGTTTTGTGTACACGTGACGATGTTCTTCTTTTTTTTTCTTTTCTTCTAATCGATCACGATCGTCTTCCATAGCTCTATAATCATAATAACCATCTTTTTCCATTTTCCATTTGTCATGTTCATCTCTAAGATCACTAGTACGCGATGTCAAATCCACACGGAATTTATCCGGGTCGATTTCGCGTAATCTAGCGTGTATAGTCATACCAACTTTAATACGATCCTCTGGATTTTTAACTTGATTATCAGATAAATTTCTAAGCGCTATGAAACCTTGACAACCATTTTCTAGCATAGTCTTAATACCAATGGGTGGACCAGGACACTCACCTGTATCAAAATGCGCCCATACTTTACCAATCTCATTGAAATCACTTCGTTTACAAAACGAACATATCCATAGACAAGTATTTTCGTCTTTCATTGGATTTGCATCGTCTAATTGTTCCTTAGTCGGACGTCGACGCATTATACCAGTCACACGACAAATTATTAGCTTACCTTTATGAAATGTCTCTGGTGTCTCATTAATAAGTGTGTAAAATTTTTCCACTGGGTCCATTGGACTATAAGGTACACGACGATCACGATAACGATAGCACAACTCTTGACGTATGTCATACAAAGTTGTTATTTTATTACCGTGACCAGTACGCATTAATTCCTCAGCAAAAGCGTCTAGATCAAGATCTTTAAGACGTCGTGGATTCTCGAGAATTTCTTTTAGAGCAGTACGTGAATTGGCAGCTTCGGAATTTTCATCTAAATCCAACGCATCTATAGCCATTTTACGCGCCCATTCATAAGTCTCCAAATGTATCCGAGTCGAATCCAAAGGCTCTGTATAATTAGCCTCATCCTGACCCTCATCTTCCTCCTCTTCTATCTCCTTAGATATTTTATCCACGTCTAATTTTATAAAACCAGCACAATTTATAAATACTCTCCGACCCAATGAACACTTAGTTACCAAATACAAACGATTCGACACCACTGGATACGTCGATATTTGCTTATCATTTCCTATTTTACCCTTTAATAATAACCTCTCGTGTCTCAGGACTTTAAGTATGTGACCAGCTTTTCTCGGACCGAGGCCTGATACATACTGTAGGACACCATTCGTATGTGACTCAGTATCACAACGATTCAAATCAACACCAACATCATTAACAATATTAATAAATTTAATTTCCAACATGTTTAATAATTGTGTTGAATCTTCTGAATTGCGTCCACTTTGTGACACTATATACTGCATCATGGGATGTAATTTTAAACCTAATAAATCTCTATCTTGATTACATAATTGAGATAGACACAACATGGGATCTTGTATATACCTAGCTAAATAAATAGCTTGTCTTAATAAACCCGGTAATTGATGCGGAAATTCTTGTTGACATAATTTAGAAGATTCACACAATTTAGCCACTTCATTCGATACTAATTCGACATTAACATTCATGTTTAATTTTTTAACCAAGTCGATTAGGTCTTCTTGTATGAAAAGAGCGTCTTTATTCTCAGCAGAAATAATTATAACCTTAGGTCGTTTCCTCTCTAAATACTCTTCTAATTTTTGCATGTCTTCTAATTTATCACGTTTGTCCTGATTTATAAAACCTGTTTCGCCTTTGTCTCTGGGCAAACGAACATGAAGTTTTCTTAAATAAATGTGACTGTCCAAATTGCCCTCTGTGGTTATACAAGCACAACAATAGCCTTGTGAGTCTTCATCATGCTCAGAATTATATGTTATTGATATGACTCTTAGACGATCCTCTTCGTCATCAATTGATTCTATAGTCGGATTATAAGGTGCTACTTTGAGCATATTCTCCAATTTTTTACAACTTTCTCTAAACACATATTGCTTGGCCTCGCTAATTAAACGCGATTTAGTCTCGCGTTCAAAATCGGGATATAAAAATTTCGTACACATTTCGTCTATGATTAAACTACGCTGTGTATTCCATTGTTCAACATTATAACTAAACTCATCTTTTTGATAAAAAGTCTTCAATTTATCCTGAATCGAACGTGTTGATGTTTTTTCAGTGACAATTGTTTCGATTTCTTCACCAGCTCCATTATCGTCATCATCCCAATCGTCAGAACTCTTTTTCTTACTCACTTTTTTCACTTCACTAAAACTATCAGGCAAATTGGACAATTCAAATTTAATACTAATCAAGCCATCTTGTTCGCCTTGATACATTTTTAAAAATTCATCTTCTTTCAACTCTCGTACAGGCTTCATTTTTAAATATTTAAAACCATAACATGGATGATTTTCATCGATTTCTTTAATACCACGTGGATTAGTTGGTCTTATATTTATACACACTCGTTGATTGTATAAATCTCTAACATATAATCGAATGGATGGTTCTTTAGCAAATTGTACAGCGATCATATAACGCACTGTGGCTAGTACTTGGTCGACTGATTGAAAGTATGGCTCTTGAACAAAGTCTTGTGCAATTAATTCCGGTTCTACAGACTCTTGTTCTAATTCATTTTTCGGATAATCCGAATGTAAATTTTCACCATATTTCTCTGATGTTAGACCAAATTTCACAGCCAATTGTACAAGACCACTCGTTTTACAATAGTTAAAACGATCCTTTTTCGATGCGTGTTTAGTCAATTTTAAACTGGCAAAATCCTCTTCGTCTAATTCGTCCTCTATATTCTCAATATCGTCAACATTACCGCCACGTTTGGCCTCGATTTTTTGACGTATATTCTCTTTGATTTCATACTCTTTCATCGGTGTCAAATCCGAATTGTAGTGTAAATGA
The DNA here is from genome assembly GCA_002922825.1 of Brachionus calyciflorus. Classification (NCBI taxonomy): domain Eukaryota; kingdom Metazoa; phylum Rotifera; class Eurotatoria; order Ploima; family Brachionidae; genus Brachionus; species Brachionus calyciflorus. Next base: position 239,331 of record NTPY01000197.1, on the reverse strand, counting down.
AAATGATGATAACAATCGAGAAATTCCTCGACTGTTTGAGTATTTTTAACACGGTCCAAATCGACGTCTGTCAATGGACGTTGATTCGGACCTAATTCTATAACGGATTGATACTTTTGCATACGCTCTAAAAGTCTCAATAAATTCTCTTTACGAGTTTTAAGTTGACAATATTTTTCATCAAGTTCATAGACCTTCCATAAGTCGTCTAGATTTAATTCTGGTTCATAGTGTTCCTTTCTATATTGACCTATAAATGGTACTTCAAAAAATTCATTGCGTATAAAATTAAGTACGTCTTTGATGCGTGGTATGGCCAAATGGGATTTATTTTGTGGTTGAAAACCAGTGTTAAATATCCAATCGGCTTCTTTTTCAAGCTCGAATTCATCGGGCTCAGTGGTCACTGGTATTTGACGTAGCATAAAACGCTCTGGTTTATCCTCAATACGAATTTGTTGATCGCCTTCTGTAAGCAAATTTTTCTCTAATTCTTGCGGCTCGAAGATATCTTCGATTTTATGCATTGCTTTTAAGCGATTTAGTCTTTGACGTTTTTTAGTCGCTTTTGTATAAGTTTCTTCATCGTTTTCATCGTATTCTTCCTCTTCTTCTAATTCTTCATCCTCTTCTTCGTCTTCTTCGTTTGGTTCTTCATCAGAACCGATGCCAAGTTCATCGGCATTGACGCCGAAAATGTCCAAAGCCTCTTGTTGAGCGTCATCAGTGAAAAATCTCTTTTTTTTCTGAATATTTTTTGATCTCTCTTGTTTATTTTCGTTGTCCTCGTCATCGGTGTCATCAACTATAAAACTACCCTCTTCGTCTGAACCAGCTTGTTCGACTTGTTCTGGTAATTCTTCGTCATTATCCTCATTGTCAACTGGTTCTTCTAGGGATTGTTTGACTTTTTTACGCTCGGATTTTTGTGGTTGACGCATTTGTGGCTCTTCGTCACTGCTCTCACTGCGTACTTCAATTCTACGCTTGCGTTTTGTCTTAATACCAACTGCTTCCAAATCGTCTACATTTAAATTATCTTTAATCAAGTCCAAGTCATCGTCGGACAATTCGGATAAACTGTCATTTGACGATGATGATTTTGATTCAGCATCCGATTCAATAGTTTTCTTTTTTTTCTTTTTTTTATCTTTTTTTTTCTTTTTGGATTTTTTCGAGCCTGAGTCCGACTCATTTTCAACTTGTTCTACCCCCTCTTCTTCTTCTTCCTCTTCGCCAATGTTATCGTTTATAAAGTCATTAAACTCTTCAGCTTGAGCCTCTTCGTCTTCTTCCTCCTCTTCTTCTTCGTCCTCATCTTCATCGACTAGATTGTCCACATTTTCCTCAGGTTCAGAATTGTTTGCCTCTTCGTCTTCGTCGTCGATTATAGCCTTGGATTTTTTGACTTTTTTCGAGCTTTGTTTCTCGACTTTTTGTACAATTTCGTCCTCATCGTCGTCGTCTTCAATAATAGCGCGACTTTTTTTCGATTTTTTCGACATTTCTGTACATAAAAATTTGATTTAAAAAAAAATAAAAAACTTTTTTTCTTAGTATTTTAAAGGAAAAGGAACATGTATAACTTGTATTTATATAAAAATGAAGAATTTTTTTTAAAAGAAAAATAAAAAAAAGTTTTTTATAGCTTTGAAAATTTTTAAATTTCATAATTTTTTGTTCTGGCTCATTTTTTTTTGGTTATCATGTTTTTTTTTTTAATTTTTTGAAACTGAAATTTATGATTTTGGAACCATGTACATACTCAATTTATTAATCTGTTTCATCTTTTTTTATGGATTTCCATTTAGCATGATTTGGTAAGACAATTAAAGCGTCAATACATTAGCTAAATAGTTGAACATTATTAACTTTACATTTTTTTAAATAAAACTAAGTAACTAAGTTAGTACTTATTTATTTGAAGAGTTAATTTGGAGCGATTAGTTTTTATTTAAGACGAAAGAAGAGGCCTTAATTAATGACCATTACTATCTTGGCATAAAAAATCATTTTTTGAAATACCGTAAACCCTTGCGAGTTAGTGCATCGGCTATTCTTTAAATCCTGGGTTTTGGTGCATGCATAAGCGACTATCTACCACATGTTAAAATCGTCCTCCTTATGAAATATGTTTTTTCATATTAAAATGCAGCGTTAAAATACGAAAAAACCGAAAATTCTATCTTGACCCTGCGCTAAAAAACGAAAATTTCTTTCAATCAAAAAATAATTTTTAATATTTTTTTAATTTTTTTTCGAACTTAAATTTCAACCCAGCACTATTTTTCGAAAATTCAGTTTTTTCGACTCTAATTTAATTTTTAATTTTCGTTTTTTAGTGCAGGGTCAAGATAGAATTTTCGGTTTTCTCATGTTTTAACGCTGCATTTAAATATGAAAAAACACATTTTAGTGCACGCATCATAAGGGGAGCGCTTTTAACATGTGGTAGATGGTCGCTTATGCATGCACCAAAACCCAGTATTTTAAAAAATAGCCCACGCACTATCTCGCAAGGGTATACGGTAAATATAATTGAAAATAGTTCAGTAATTCCTAAGAGTTTATAAGTTAATTTTTAAATGAAAATTTTTTTAGACGTTGAATTAGATTAGCTTAAGAGTCTTTATTTATTTTTTATTAAAAAGGATACTAAGCAATCTTTTTCGAATCTATTGGTAAACGATTCACTCCAATAGTAAATGATTGAGAAAGCCAATTTGACTTTATTTAAGTTGAAGGCAACATTTTACGGTAATTTAGAACTAAAGCTAAATTTGTCAATCCAAATAGTTAGTTGTGAAATTTTCGATAAAAGATGATTTAAACTTCTTAGAAAGCAATAAAAATTAACTTTTTTTGAATGAAATTTTACTTGGTTTTGTGGATTAAAAAATCTGAATTTATTTCAAAGATTAAATATACCAATAAGATAGATGAAGCAGCGCTTTTAACGAGTCGTTATTATTAGTGGTTAATAGATTCGGTCGTCCTCGTTTTTCTCGGTCGTTATCAAATAAAGCTCAACGATCTTATAGTCAAATTATAAGAAAAACTCTAAGATTTGATAAAATCGTTCCTGATTAAAAAATCTTTTTTAGTTTATTAAATTTTTAGTTTATTAAGATGTCAAAAAATATCTAGCTTTAAGTTTTGAATCAAATGAAGAAGGGTTAATGCATTTTTTTATTAAATTATTTTAAAATCTTTCGGTTAATAAAGCTAAAAATTTTGAGATTTTAAATTTTTTCTTTCTTAAAATCATTCAATTTGATTCATCATTAAATTTTTCATTTGGAATTTTTTTAAGCCAATCATCGAGTTGTTCTAAATCTTTCAATTGATTTCTCATATTTTCTAAAAGTTCTTCGACTTGAGCTATAGTTGGATGTTTACTCTGCCAGCTTTCAATTAATGATTTAACATCGAAGTAAACAAAAATACTTGACAAAATAACTGTTCCAGTTCTAACCAATTTCATTGCTGCTTTTCTACTTACATTTACACCTAAGTTACTCAATATTTTTCTAATACCTAAAGACTGAAGCCTCATGCTTCGCCAAAATTGACCACCGGCTCGAGTTGCAAGACTAAATCCAGAACTAGCATAAATTAAAGAGTTTAAATTATGAAATCGTAAAGCATTAGCTCCATTAATTCCTCTTTTAAGCACCAAATAAGCAGCATTTGCTGCTGCTTCATCTTCATTCATTCCATCTTTAATTAAAATCTCACAAACCTTCTCAATATCTTGAAAATATTCATTGAGTTTTTCACCGGTTTTATTTCGTTTTTCGAAAATTTCACTTATTTGCTCAGTGAAAGTTTTCGAAGCAAAAAAATCTACTGCTTCAGTTCCTATGCTAACCGCCGCTCCACCAATTCCTAAAGCAGTGCCCAAGCCAGTTGCAGCTACTATTGATGTACCACCAGTAAAAGGAGCAAGTACCAAAGCACCAATCAAAAGACCTGCACCTGCCGTTGATACAGATGTACCAATAGTACGACTAATATTGCATTTAGTGTGATGCTCTTTAATTTCAGTCTTTTTGATTTCAAAGACTTTGATTGCTACTTTAGTTTCTACTATAAATTCTTGTAAATAATGAATCGGATCCATTTTATCTGATAATTAAAGAAAAGAATTTATCTATTTATGATTTTTATTGTTTTCTAAAAATGAATTTTAAATTTTTTCGCTCAAATATTAAATTTTATTAACCGAATTTCATAAGAAGAAATTTTTCTTTTTTAAAGATAAGAAATAGTGTGATTTTTAATTTAGAATATTTTAACAATATTAATTCGAAGCTATCATACTAACGGTGAATATTTCATCTTTGAAAATATTTTAATGACTTTAAAAAGCTAAAGCTCCACAAGTATGCAAGTAAACTATAATCTCATGTTTCCCAAAGTTGCATGTGTATTTTGTGGTCTGCACTCTCAATTTTTCTTCTATTTATAAGGATTTGAATATTTTAAAATTTTTTTTGTTCTCAGTAGCAGAGATTTGCACCCAATAAAAAATCGGGTTTTGGGTTGGGTTGGGTGTATCTTACCTAACCTATACCCGATACCTAATTTTTCTAGGTAGTCTACCCAATCTCTAACTGAATGTCTAAATATTTTAGGGTGAGTTTTATTTTTTATGTCGACCATTACTTTTAAAATATGCTTAGAAATCGGTTCAAGTTTTTAAAAATCGCAACAGCGACCCTGGATTTGATGATGGTAATCAAGTTCTATGGTAAATGACTTTAAGTATTTGAGATCTTTTAGAGGGGATTACATCAAAAAAGCTTGATTCAAAAAAATTCCAAAGAAGCTAAAAAATAAGTTATTTTTTGAATCCAGCTTTTTTTATTGATTGAATCAATCAAAATAACCAATTTAAATAACCAACACAGTTAAAAAAATTGCAATAAAATAGCCATTAGCGGCTTTTTTTTTATTGACATTTAATGCAATTATTCATATTAGAGTTTTTTTATTTTCAATAAATAATCGCTAGGTCGAATGCGAGCGCCCATCTTTCTGCACTCTTCTTTTAGAAGTTTTTAGATTAATAAGTTATATTAAAAATTGTAACTTTAACATCAATTTTTTTCAATTAGAAATTTCAAAGATTTTAGTCAAACTTAAAATCTTTGAATTCATACAAAAATTTGTATGCTTACGGAGATAGAAAAGGTTTCGATATATTTAATAAAATATATAAAAATCAAGAAGAGGAATTTATATTATTTTATATTTTTATTTCCCAGGTTTAGAGTTTAATTCTTTTCAATTAAAAAAAAACTTAAAAAATAATAAGACCTCAATTGGTTATTAGAAGAGCTATTATGAACATGCTGTTTAATTAAAAAAAGGTAAAGCTTTTTTGAACGAGGTTAATCGAATAATCTATTCAAACAAAGCTTTTTTATTACAGAGTCCTTTTAAAAGGAAAGATATAAAGTGAGAAAGATATTGATCTAACGAGGACAGCTTTTGAAAAGCTCACAGATACCCTTTTCTTCAAAGATAAAGTTTAAACTAAGAATGAGAATTTCGAATGCGGCATGCATACCTAGGCTCTTATTCGGATGTTAATCATGAACACTAACCGTAATCATCATCATTATAATAAACATAATCGATCTGGTATTTAGCTAATCATACTGATCCAAATTATGTTATTGATGACCTACTTGGTTATTTAAAATAACGTTAGTTGCACTCGAATATCATTTTTTTAAAATCTAGATATTTTTTGGACTGTTAGACTACCAATTTTATTTCTTTCTAGAATCGGCAAGTTTTCAAAAAAAGGGAAAAAATTGAAACCAAAATTTGAAATATGTTTAAAAAGCTAAAAATAGCGGCTAGAAAAAGTTTTTTAATATTTTTTTCATCCCCTAAAAATGTTCCCTTTTTTGAAAACTTTGAACAATCTTTGATTGATATAGTGCATAATTATTTGCCGGTTCTTCTTCGGGCATTCTGAAACTATTTCTTTATTTTAATTGCTATTTCTTTATTTCCTTGGTGATTGGTCCTTGCTTCACTATTTTATAAAGCTGTTTTTTTTTTAAATCTTTATCCGATTGTTTTATTCCACGCATAATTCTATTAACTGTTCTTGCAATTAATTTATTCTTTCAAACGCTGTCCATGTTAAACTAATTCTCATAATGATGATAATGATGTAGAAAAAATAAAATATGTATACTATATTCAAGTCCATTAATCAACTAGCCATGTTTTTATCCTTTAAGCAATTCTATTTGGCAACTTTTTAAGTTTAAATCAAAATAGCCAACAAAAAAATTATAAAAGAATTTCTAAAAAATATTAGCCTTATTTAGTGATTTTTTGTGCATCTAATTCTTCGAACTAAAATCTAATTTTATAAAAACAGCTTGCCGTGTTAATGTCGAAATTCAATATAGTAAATTTAGGAAAATTTTTAATTCAAAATAAAGAGTTAATTTTGATTGCAATTTAAGATACTTAGATAATACTGCTTTTCAAATCAGTTTCAATCGTCTTTTTACCGTAATCTCTTGACCAGTACTCTAAGAGTAATTATATGGCTTTAATACCATCGAAACCATGCTATAACAATTTTTTATTATTATTTTGGAATTATACCAAGAAGGCTATCTCAGCTGGCATATTTAGTTTTTTTTTTAGAAGGGTTATATTGAAGTTGTTTGGATTTGTGTGTTGAAATGTATTTTAAAAAATGGTTCAGTTATTTCTTCTGACGAATATTCAGCTTTTCTTATCACATTTACTATTAGAATTGATTCCAATTTTATATTCGAATTAAATTTTATTTTTTTTTCTATTTTAAGTTAACTCTAGATTTTTTTTGATTTTTTTAATTTTTTACTAGATTAAAAGCGGATTTTTCGATAGAATAAAAAATAATGTCTAACTTTACTCTTAGTTTAAAGGCGGCATCTTGGCATAATTCTAAAATAATAAATTTTGGAAATAAAAATCAAACTAAACTTAACAGAGATTTTCTCAATTTCAAGGAAATAAATTGATCACTCGGATTATCAAATTAAAATTTAGTTTAGTCCAAGATGATTGTTTTCAAAGAAATATAATGAAAAAAAAGCTAGCTTAATGCTGCCAACAAAAAAATCCAACAATTTTTTTGTTGGCAGAATAATATTAACTTAATTGTCAAATTTAGTTATCAACTTACTTAAATGTAATATTACAAGGCATTCTTTTAAAGCATAAAATGAAGAAAAATTTTGATGCATTTTTTAAAATTTTAATTTACAAGTATTATTTAATCGCGCTCAAAAAGAACGATTTAAAAAAAAAATTTTCTAACATTTTAATTTATTCTTGGAATGAAATTAAAGCAAATAAACAAGAATAGATTAATAAATAATACAGCAACTAATTTCTGGATTAAGACTAGTTCGGTTGTTTTAGTGGGCGCTTCTGTCGGATTCGGCTTTTATTTTTAGTAAGTCTCAAACAAATAAGATAATTTTTATTTTCGATCTTAAAGAGTATTATTTTTTTTAAAGTTTTTATCAAGCTGATAGATATCTAGGCGGATTTATAGAGTTTAGTCAAAAATATTTCGAACGACTTGAACGTAAACAAATCGAAACTCAGAATAGACCATGTAAATATCTTATTTTAATTAAAACTGATCACGTAAAAGATTTATAATTCCTAACAAAAGAAAAAATGTATCTAATTTGGATACTGAAATCTATGAATTTCCACCGTTTGGATATTTTTAATCTTCTTCCTACTACCAGTAGAAATTTGCTAAAAGTATAAAATAAATATTATTTTTGAATAAATAATATAATAAAATTGTTAACCGAATCTAAAAAAGGATTTGTGATTTTTTTACGTTGATCTTAACCAAAACCATTCTTTTTCTGAGCTATTTGAGTCTAAAAAAGAAAGTTTCTCGATTACCAACTCATTTAATTTTCTAAAATCAGGATTTTTCTTATTCCTTTCTTTTGTTATAAAAGTAGTTAACGTGAGCGAAAGGTCCTTAAAAGGGTTCTGAAGCCTAAGTCTTGAAAAAAAATTAATCCTATTTCATCAAAAAATCTTGTTGGTCCTATAGAAAAATCAAATCTACCATATTGCAAATTCTTTATTATCTACTCGGTTCTTTTTGAATTACAACACTGTATCTCGAATATTTTAATTTTAACCGCTGAAGCGGAGTCTAAACCGGCGAAAATTTGGCTAAAAAGGAAAAAGTACTGGGGTCTATTTTCGGTGACCGAAGAGAGTAGCGGATAATTGTTCCGGCGAATGGAATAGTAGCAGAAGTTTTATCTAAGTCAGTAGTGATGTCTGGAATATTTAAAGGTAAAAAATTAAAAGACACTATTTATCTTTTAAGAAAAAACGAAAATATGACAAAAATTGCCACTACTCCCTAAGATTACCACCAATTCAGTCTCCGTCAAATTTTCTACCGGCTAGAGTGCCACTTCAACCCTGCTTTGATAAAAATATTTTAATCTGTAAATATAATTTTTAAGTTTAAACATTTCGCAGTAAAGAAAATATAGTATTTAAATATTCTTCAGAGATTTTTTTAATAGAATATTCATTGCAAATTTTATTAGAAATATTGAAAATTTTTCATTAATTTTAAGTACAACAAAACGCTTATCAAAGGTATCTAGAGGAAAAGAAAATATATAGTCAACAACTAGAAGAAGAGACTAGACGACGATTAGAGCGCATTCGCTCTTTAAATATATCTCAAAATCAGACTGAAGATAAAACAGTTGAGATAAAAATTCAAAATCAATCGATAAATAAAGTTGAAAATACTGAGCCGATAGAAAAAAACGAAATATTACCAGAACAGAAAACGGAAGAAATAAAACTATCCAAACCAGGTCTTAGGAAAAAATTAGTCTATTATTTAACTTTAGGATACGTAAAATATTAACAAAAAAAAATTATGGACGAAACATTTGATGAATTTAGAGAAAATTTCAAAATTTTAAAAGAAAAACGTCAACACCAACAACAAGCTCAAATATCCAAATTTCTATCACCATTACCACGTAATAATTCTTTAAGTCAATCAAGTGATACAGGCTCGTTTTCTTCTAGTAACGAATCATCAAATTCTAAAATATCACTTCATAAACTAAGCGAATCAATTGACATACCAAAAACTCAAATTATTAAAAAGCAAAAAAGTGCGAGTGATTCTAAAACCGGCATATCGAAATATTTTAAAAAACCCGAAAACGAAAATGAAGATTTTAAATGTCCGATATGTTCGAAAGAATTGGGTAAACTAAATGAATCAGAGAGGGATAAGCATGTTAATCAATGTCTAGATAGGAAAAATTATTTGAATTTTGAGTATAAACCAACGAATAAATTTAAACGTGGCAACTCTGAAGAAACTGAAAATAGTCCAGAGAAAATTAATTCAAAGAAAACTAAGGCTGAAGAAGCTCCTAAAACGAGCAAACAAGTCGATAGTACACCAGAACAAGTGTCAATTGATCACGAAGAAAAACATAAAAAATTAAATGAATCGTTGCTTAAAGATGCAGTGCCTAATTGTCCTATTTGTGGAAAAGTTTTACACAATTTTAATGTTAATTTTAATTTTTATTTTCTTCTTAAATTTCAAAATAAACTTTATTTTTAAGCTTTGAATTTACCTTTTTTTTTAATTGGATAAAATTTCATCGACCATTTGTAACATGTTGAAACAGTCTTGTAGATAAGTCTGACATTTATATTTTGTTTTATCCTGATTTTTAATTCATATTTTAGCTATTTCTTGAAAATTTACAAAAAATATTATTAAAAAAAATATATATAATTATCCAAAAGCTAAATTTTATAAATTAAAGGTAGGTTCAAAGCTTAATTTAAAAGAAATTACTACATTTTCCACTAATTAACAACGTATCGTAACCGTACTATGATCTTTTCTGATGGATACTGTTACGATTCTTGGTTAATTCACTGAAAGCGAAGTAATATTAATTTACAGCATTAAATTATTTTAAAAAGGATAACAGCTTTGATATCTAAGACTTTATTCATAATTTTTTTTGGCTACGATTCGTAGCTAAAGTAAAGACTTTAAAAGTTTTAAATTGTTCTTAATTTTTATTAAGGTCAGAAGTACTTTTCGAATACATTTATTTTTCAAAATTTCCTAAAACAGTAGAACATGTTTAGATTAATAGCTGAAAAACAAATTTGTAAAAAAAATCATGCATTCAAAAATTAAGAGGCTGTGTGAATTTTTGTTACAAAATTTTTTTAAAAATTTAAAAAAATGCAGAACGCATTTACTTTTTTTAGGAATGGAATAAATTTATTCTGTAAATTTTACAAGAATGTTCAACGTTTGTGCATTGTTTATTTAGTCCATTTAAAAGGATTAGAAAATATTTGAGAAAATTAGCAAAGACTGAATAAAAATGTGCAAATGTTGTACATTATTGTACAGTTTACTGAAAAAATTTATTCAATTCCCAAAAAAATTTATAGCTTTTTGCATTTTTTTAAAAAATTTTTTGTAAAAAAATTCACACTGACAATTTAGAAAAAATTCTTTGGAAATTGCTTGGGAACATTTTTTTTTAAATTTCCTCAGATCCAATAGTTATCGACTTAAAAAAATTCCAAAATAGTATAGGCTATTCGACAATATTAACCAAGGATAATAATGATTTTGACTCCCGTACTTACTCGAAATTAAGAATATACAGGTTAAAAGAATGTTCAAAACTTAGGTTTAAATAAAAAATATGAAACCAAAATTTATAAAAATCGGGTCAAACGCTCCTAAAAAAGCTAGATGTTCCTAAAAAGCGAAATTTTCTCAGAGGAGATGCGGAGATGCGCCCCGAAATATACCCTAAAAATCTAAAATGTCCCCGAAGATTTTTATCAAAAATTTTCAGCATCTATTAAGATATATTATAGATCTTGGAAAAAAAATATTTTTGTGAAATTCTTAAATAATCCTAACCGATGTATTCAAAAAAACTTTAAAAACGGGTCAATTCGTCGTTAATTATTTTACTGAGATTTTTTGAAAATTATTTAATAGAAAAATTAAATTTGGATTTTTAAATTATCTTACAGAATATTTTTAAAGGGATTAAATTTTAATGTATATTAGATTTTAAATTTTTTAAGATTAGACAAAGTCACTTGAAAAAGTGCTCACAAGTTTTTCACATAAAAACTGAAAGTTTAGTAGAATTGGTGAAGAAACAGCAAGAAAAGATAGAACGTGAAATAGCAAAAGGTTTAATTCCAACTGACGTCTAGTATAACAAAAATTAATGTCAACTTTTAAAATTGCTTAAAAATAACAATTTTATTTTGTAGCATACCTAAAACTAAAAAACCTAAAGAAGAAAAGCCAGAGAAAAAGAATAAGATCACAAACCGGGTAATAAAATTAGAATTACCAACGAGTAAACAGGAAGAACAATTACAAATAGCTATTGCTCTATCGAATTCTCTTAATCCAGCTGAAGATTGTCCGAAACAAGCTGAGATTAAGCTTTTGAAAGCTAATAAAAAATTAGACAAAAAGTAATTCAACTTTTCTTTTCGTTTTTTTCTTTTCTAAATAAATAAATTTTTGAATTATGAAAATTTTTAGAGGTGCTTCAATTGAATCAGTTCTTTTATTAACTGACGATGAAACTAGATCTACAAACTTTTCTTCGAAATTTGCTAGTCTACTAGAAAAACAAATCAAATACGATTTTATAGAAAATCAAAAAGAAAATTATTTTGTTAAAACTAAGTTTAAATCGGAGAAAAATTATCTGTGGAACAAGTGTAAATATTTTAAAGAAACTGAGGAGAATTTTTATGTACAAATATTTTTGGATACTGGACGTTTTACAGTAGGACATCAAGTATTTATAGACAAAACCGATCAAGTAAGAAGATTTCAATTATTTACCGCAAAATTAAAAATAAATTTAAATTAAAGTTATTCAATTTTTATTTTGATTTACTGCATTTCTCGCGACTTAACGGTGTACCCGTACCAAAATATTATTACGTATGGAAATTTGCCCTTGTTTTTAGTTACTTTGTAATATAAATTCTTATTTAAAAATTTATTGCTGTAAATATTATCTATAGAATAAGATTTGTGCTTATTTACGTGCTTTCAGTGAGCTTAAAAACATTACTGAGTTTGTCAACAAAAAGAAACGTGAAAGACCCAATAATGCTAAAGGTGCTCTTGTTAATTATATGTTTTCAAAAAATTAAATTTGATTAAATACAGCGTTTCTACCGAATTAACAGCGTACCCGAACCAGTACCCGTACTAAAAAAAAAAAAATTTTGGTTCGAGTACGGGTACGGACCGGAGTCAATTCGGTAAATAGTTTGTATAATAAAATATTGTTGATAAATTTTTGTTGAGTTATTAATATTTGAAAAAGAATTAAATGCATTTTTAAGAATTTCAGAAAAAAAATTTTAGTGCGTTGGTCAGATGTTGCGCTAGTTTTTTTTTTTTTTATCGTGGTGCGTTAATAAGAAATTTGATTGCGGTTTTAAGAATTTTTGTTGCGTTATTTCATTTATCTCTTTTAAAATTTATTGATTTTAAAGTTTCTTAAAATTTTTGAAAAAAAAAAATTACAGTGGTTTTAACGATTTTTTTACGTTGGCTGCCTTACCTCACAAATTAATGTAGGAAGAAAGCTTTAAATATTCTAAAAATGAGTTAGAAAAGTGTTAGTAATACTGGTTTGTTGGTATAAGGAAAGTGTTAAACAAAGCGTTAGAAGTAATCGATCATGTTTTGATCATGTGTAAGTGTTTTGAGACCATGCGTTAGGGGGTATTGTTAGAGATTGTTAGACAGGCGTTAAGGAACGCGATAAAAGAGGGTTAGATAAGCCTTCGACTGTTATGAAAATTGAAATTTTTTGGATTTCATCTTTTTCCGATCAAACTGTCAAACACATGTGTAATACCACATTATACTTTCTTTATACTACTTAACACATAGAGTCATAATACACAGACACACACATAACACACAGAGTCTAACACCCTTTAACCCATATACTAACACTTGTCTAACAGCTACCTAACAAATTGTCTAACACCCCTTACGTATTAATATATTTTTCAAATTTTAAAAGTATGTTGGTTGTAGATTTCGATTTCCGATCTCTTTTTTTTAAACTTCAACTCTTTGTTAAAATCAGAACTCTTTAGATTATAAACATTTATTAAATTTTTTTATGTTTTAGGAAAAATTTGCTAATATAGAAGTCATAAATACTCAAACAGCATATTTATTGGCAGACCTAAACGACCAAACACAAGTATTTTAATTTTGTTAATATAGAACTAAGCTTAAATGTTCTAAGCCTTTTTCCCAAAGGAAAATCTATCAATTTATTATACTCAACATCAGAGTCAATTCCATCAAAGCCAATTTAATCAAACACAAATAGGATATCAAACTTTAGACTCAATTTGTGACGATAACGACATTGAAAAATCTCAATCTCAAAGTATAAATCAAAAATTTGATAATACTGAAGACCAAAAGATTGAAATTGATAAAGAATCTGAAGTAGAAACCTCACAAGCAAAACAAATAGAAAACATAATATCAAAAAATTCTGAGTTTTTAGACCAAGAAGTAGAAAACCAGATTGACACTGGAACTGAAGACATAAGTTTAAAAGAAGAAAAATCTTTAGTCGAAGAAAACAAAGAGTTAGATTGTTTAGAAAATAGTCAAATTGAGAAAAAAGTTTTGATTTCAGTCGAAGATTTTGAAGGAGAGTCGAATCAAATTGAATTTGACAATCAACAGAATTGTGAAATGAGTCAAAAAAGTCAACGATTAAATTTTTTAATGAATGAAACAATTGATCAAAATCAAAAAGATAATTCAATTAGAGAAGATGAAGATAGTCTACATGAGGCAACTGGCTTAAATGATCGAGCTGTATTCATTGACGAGACTCAGTTATCTTCACCATCATCTACAGACAAAAATAATTCGAATATTCATGTAGAAAATTTGGTCAATGAAGAAGTTTTTATTGAAGAATCATCTGATTCAAACGATAAAAATTCAAATATTCTCGATCAAAATATTTTAATGGATGAAAGTGAAGTGATAATCGAAGATGAAATTGTAACATGTGAGAAAAAAGAATCGGAATTAAATAAAAAAGACGAAGAGAAAAAAGAAAAATTAGAAGAAGTAATTATAAGCGATGATAGTGACGAATCAAATAAATGTTCAAATAAAAAAAGAAAGTCACTCGATGTGATCGAATTGAGTGATAGTTCGGGCTCATTGAGTCCACATAAAATTGAGCCATCTAAAAAATTTAAACCTGATTTAAATGAAGTCGTAGAAATGGATGAAATTGAAATTATTAGTAATGATTGTATAATAGACACAAATAAAGATGAGAAATTTAAAAAAAATGAGTATATATTTAATGAGAGCTCTTCATCATCACTTCCTAATTTAGATAATGATGATTTTGGAATTAATGATGACAAAATTTCTGATGAAAATTAACAAATAGTTGAGAGTGAAAAAGATGAACATGAAAACGAGAACAGACAAATTTTAGACTTGCTTGAAAAATCGCAAAAATTTGATGATTTTAATCAAAATAATGATGATGCATTAGGTAAATCGCTTTCTTAAATAAACAGATTTTGAATTAAAATGACTTCCTTAGTCATGTCAAAAGCAAAAAAAACAGATTCTAAAAAATAAACAAATAAGCTTTTTGGAAAGTGTTTTCTCACGATGGTCATAGAAGTTTTTTTTTATTTGAAAAAATAAAGTTTTATGTGAATGTGAATTTTAGTCCAAAAGTACAGTACACTTTTAAACTAAATTTTTATCATCTAAATTTTACTTCTGCTATCATTTTGAAAACACAAAAAAAACGTCGCTTTTTCAATATAAATAAAGACAAAAATTAAAAGAAAAAACTTTTTTAAAACTCTTCTAAAATTCTTGAGCCTATACGTGATAATGCCTTTTTTTTTCGCGATAAAACGCTCACGTTTAAGTCCCTGAAAACTGTACAAAAAACACCAAAGAAACAAACAAAAACAGCGTTATATTTTCCTCGGGGTTACTTTAGTTGCATCCTGTTTAATCTCATTTATTTTGGTTTAAATAAATCATTTTAAAAGTCTCTTTCAAAAACGCCATTTTTTTCAAATAAAATTCTGAAAAATTAAGCTTACGTTGATTTTTTTTATTCTAGATGAAGTATGGCAAAATTTCGGCGAAAATCAATTTGATAATTATTGTGAAATAAATTACATTGAAAATATTGACAATTTCCAAAATAATGATCCATGTGATCTCGAACCAGTATGCGAAATCCAAGATCCTATCCAGTTGATAGATAAAAATGATGATTTTCAAATAATAACTCCCCAAAAATACTCAAGAAACAATAAACAAAAACACAAGGATCAAGATTCAGAAGAAGACATTTGTGAGTTTATAAAAAATTACCGTGACGTACAATCAAAAAATGACATGAATAATAAAAAAGACAAATCACAAAATTCTACACTGGACGAAGAAGATCTCGAAAACTTGAACAGTGATTCAGAAGAACCCGCTAAAAAAACAGTTCACAAGAAAAATGGCGCTATAAAGCCACCAAAGGAACCAGCTAACTCAAAAATATCTTTAAACGTGCCGAATTTTTCTTCAATGGACACTCCTGATTTAAAAAATGAATTAAAAAAATTTGGCGTCAAAGCTTTGCCAAAGAAACAAGCAGTTAAAAAATTGACTGAAATATACGAATTTACCAATCGTAAACAAAATAAGACATCTGTTTTACCTCGCAGTCAAAGTTGTATGAATTTTAAGACAAATTCGTCCCAAATGAAAACTTCAAATTCAATAACTGGAATAAGTTCAAAAGTTGTAATGGAAAAATCTGTTGATGAAGATTGTGATGAAGATTTAGAGTCAATGGCAAAAATCATGAACCTAGAATTTCTCGGCAGTCAAGCTACTAAAAAAAAAGTACCTCTAAAAAAAACTATGTCGGACATAGGAGCTATTCGTTCAACTCAAACAAGCTCTTCTCAATCAAGTTCACAATCATCTCTGTTAAAAATAGGCTCAAAGACAAGCAAGAAAGCAAAAAATCTAGAGAAAACAATGGATGAACGTATGATGGAGATGGTTGAAGAAGATGATGAGGACGATGTAAGTGAAGCATCAGAATCTCAAAAAAAAATTGGAAAAATTCTTAAAGAAAAAGAAAAAATTAAAAAGACACTGGACGAAGAAGAGACACGACAATGCGTTTTTAACTTGATCAAGTCGGATGATAATTTGTATCTAAGTGTTCTAAATTATGAGCCATTAGATTATGAACAATTTTTTACAAGTCTACAAACAAGTCTAGCGCCTAGAAAATGTAATAATAAAATTTTAATGAAGGTCCTCGATGAATATTGTGTTACTTTTACTCTTAAAAATCTAAATACTCGAGGAAATTCGAAAGTTAGAACAAAGAAAAAACATTAATTCACTTTTATATTTTAAAATCTATTTAAAATTTATTCCAGAATTAAGCTTTTTTTTTTCTCTTAAATTTTTTTCATCTCGGTTTTGTACAAATTTTGAATTATTTCATTGAAAATTTAAAAAAAAATTGTTAAATTAATAAAATTATATTAATCAAAACTTTCTAAGATTTTTACTATTTTGTTTGCTGAAAAAAAGGGCGCTGAAATATTCAAGCAGCTGACCTAGCGTTTATTTTTTGTAAATAAATATTTTGTAATTAACATTTGGATGTACAAGTGACGGCTAAATATTAGTGCATTAAAAAAAATATTTGTTTTTTTAACGACGCACTAAAATCCCAATAACTTGGCTTAAGTGCCACAAAAAAATAATGAAATGAAAAATCCATTGAAAATTTAAAAGACTGGGTTTTTAAGGCTTAATGAGTCCTTAGGTTATTTAATAATCTCAAACCTGAATTATTTAATTATTTTTGAAGCACTAAAGACAGACAAACATATTTTCCTTGATTACCGCACAGAATATATTTCAATTTAAAACTATCTTGTACGATCGTTTTCCTTTCCTCTTGCTCGATTCTTCCTCTTCAAAAATTTCAAAAAAATACGTTACAAAACATTAGTTCTTATTGGTTTTTTTCTTCAGAGGATGAATTGAGGAAGAGGAAAGGAAAACAATCGTACAAGTTAGTTTTAATTTGTACTGTAATTTGCTTTATTTAAGTACTCAAATTTTTCCTAATTTGTGGACAGGACAATTTTACTTATTCTAGAAAAAATTACATTTTTCCTCAGGAGATTTATCACAAGATATTTTTCATTTCAGATATAAGTGACATAATATAATCAACATTCCAAACTGACAAAAAAAATTTTAAGTAATCTAAGAATTTTCCTGTTTCCAATTTGTTCAAATCATTATATTAAAAAAATAAGTAGAATGATTTTAAAAAAATATTAAATAAGAATCAATCAATCATAAATAATTTTATAATCTGAATTTTATGACTTTATGGAGGAAAATAAACACTACCAAGTTTGTCAAACTTGACAAAAGTGGCATATTTTAACCAATTCGAAATAAATTTTTCATTGTTTGTTTTTATACTATCATTGTGCGGTTTTGTAAACACATAAAAATCCTTGAAGGGATCAGGCCGATTCAAAAGGGCTAGCATTCCAAAGCCCGAATGGCTTACAACCCCGATGTCACAATTTTGCATTAAGTTGAATTCTAGCAAGACATTTTCCATTTGATCACATTCGTTTACATTTTGGTCTATGTGAAAACTCGAGTTGTCAAGGTAAAGAACCAAGTTATCTTTAAAATAGAGTTTTGCATTAATTTTAACATAGTCTTTATTAGCTGCAACAAATATCGTGTACTTGTGCGAGTCGGATGTATTCAAAAAAGTTGAGTTTATAAAGTCAAAGAAGCGGTTTTCTGGGAAAACATCCGTTTCTTTATCTCCCGGGTCAGATTTTCTTATTTGCGTGCAAATTAGCTTAGTACCCGTCGAAGCTTTCAATTTTTTTACATAAAAATCGTATTTTTCTTTTATTTTTCTATTCATCTTGAACAATTGACGGTACCATTTATGTATTTGAAAAGCAGTGTGAAATTTGGAGGGCTCGTAGCCTAAAGACTTAATTCTCTCCTTCAAATAGGGATTATATCTCAGTCCATTGGCGAACATCATTGGACCTCTGATTCGAATCAAACTAATGTTTTCCAACTTTGTAAACATCGAAATATCACTCTTAAATGTGTCCGAATATCCAAATTCATATCCCATATTAATACTTGTTTCACTATAATTCTTATTTTCGATTTGCTCGTAATTCCAATCGACTTCGTTGGGCGCTAATATTCTTTTCAAATCGCACCCTTTGGTCAATTTAATTGTTAATTTACGGCCTGTTATCTGCGCAAAGACATATGATGATAAAATGCCTTTCAACCTGTCGGCCCATCCTCCGCAAATATCCGACTGAAGGCATTCATATTGAATGAATTTATTCCGAAGCGGATCCGGTGTAATAACCTTACTCTTTTTAAACGAATTAAATTTATTCACAAGCAAGAAGGACTTAAAATATAAAAAAATTGAAATAATAGCTAAGCTAGCCACAATTCTTAGCATGTATTTAGCCTTCATTCTTAACTTTTACATTCAAGCAGTTCCAAAAACTATTGATTTATATTTTCATTTATTGTTTTTTTTAGTAGCTACTCAAAAGAAGCTCTAATTATTATATGCGACTATTTTCAAAACAACTTTAATCTACCAACAACAATAACAAAAAAGCTTCTAAAATAAAAATATTAGTTACTTTTAAATAAATAATCTATTTGTTAAGAATATAAACATGATTTGTTTCTTAAGGTTTAAAATAGCTAAAAGACTTTTGATTCTAAAAACCATTATAATCTAAAAATTAATAACTAAAATTTATTTAAAAGGTAAAATTGATTTTTTTTAAAAACTGGAATACCCGGGCACTAAAATAAATAAAGATAAAGCTTACAAAAAAGGTTTATTTTAAAAGATTTCAACTTTTTTTAGGTTAGATTTTTAAGAGAATTTTTTTAAAGGAAATTATCGATTTTTACCGAGCCAAATTATTTCTAACATATTTCCAGGATTTTTGGTTTTGCTACTTGCCAACAAAAATTATATGCTTTGGTTGCTTAAACAACGCCAATTAACTATTAATCTTTTGCAATTTAAATTGAGTGAGATGCATTTTCAAATAATATCGATGAAAAACAAAAGTTGTCATGGTGTCATAAAAAGCAGAATTTTCCTTATTCATATGGAACGTATTCCAAAAAAATCAACTTCAACATCAAATCTTTTACTTGTTACTAACTTTTTAAAGAAAAATATAATATTTCATATCTATTTGAAATGAAAATTTTTTATTTTACAAATTAAAAAAATCAAGCTTTATTTTTAGTTCTAAATCAAATTCCCAGCGTTCAGTCTTAGTTTTATCTTTATTTATTTTAGTGCCCGAGTATTCCAGTCTGAACAAATTTGAAAACTACAGTACAATTCTGAAATAAGTTAACATGTATCGAAATTTTGCTTAGGCAGTTCCTAAGCAAGCCTTATACCATGCTTCGGATCTTCTAGAGACTCTCCAACGCACAACTTAAACAAGAAAATAATTAGGAACCGTTCTTTTAAAAAAGTGTTTTGAAACCAGAGTGTAGCGAGCTATCGCGTAAGAAATCGTCCTCCAGTTTATAAAAGAAATAATAAATCGGCTATAATATTATTATTTTTTAAATGCAAAATAAAGTAAACTCAGGACGAAATACCAAAAAAAATTATTGTGAAAAATGCTACATAGTTTAATTTTTCTAAAGAAACATAAAAGAGTATGCCTAAGATAAGATTAATTTATATTTTTATCAACTCTTTTGATATATTAGCTTTTTTCAGAAAATTTAAAAAAATATCAAGTCAAAAGTATTGTTTTGATTAATTAAAATTAATCATATAAATTTACATATCTTAAATCTGTAATATTATTTATTTATGTATTCAATTAACTTCCTTTAAGGAGAAGTAAATTTAAAAAAATATTTAGAAATAAGTAAAATATAAAAAATACAAATATTTGATAAGATAAAAAAAAGAAAATTTATTATTAAGTTCAAATTGAACAAGGTGTAATGAGTTTAACTTATTTTATTAGCTCATTTAAGAAGGTTCTTTTTTTCCCGTAGGCAAGCTTATTGGTAAATAAATTTTAAAAACTAAAAATAATCAATTTAAACGTGTTCTATTATGTTTGTACTTCAAATTATTCAAACTAAGTTTAACTGAGTCAGAAATATCATCATTTGATATAAGTTGGTTTTTTAAATTAATTTTAAGAGCTGATATATTTTCAGCGATACTCCGAATCTCTATCTTAAAGTTTCTACTAACTTTACTGAGTCAAGGATAATTCAAGAAAATAAGTCTTTTAAAAATTAATGAAAGCTATTTGAAATAGAGGTTAATCTGATATTATATAATTCTTAACCACTTTACCACCAAAAAAGTATGAGTGTTTTTTGATAAATTGCATTTTTCACTTATCATTATCGAATATAATGTTTAATTACCGGTTCCGTAGTTATCTGAAGGTCCCTCAAGACCCCCACCCCCTATCAGTTTAGAAGTAAATAATGAAATTTTGCAACACCATTTTTTTTGTACTTGCGCCGCCACTGATTGTTAAGTTATATAAGGTTTAGTCCTTTAAATCTTTCCTCAATGCTTTCTAATTCTGATATTTTTAAAAGGCTTTTTAATGAGATTCACATAGTGGTTTTTTTATAAATAACTCTAATAGAAGTGTTTTGAATGGCTTCTAATTTGTAAAACCGATCTTTAGATAGTCTAGAGGAGTTAAATAAAAAAATACTCAGCGAATATTGAACTGTTTTCTTTGGAAAATAAGTAAAAAACTTCTTATTTGTATTTCTCGATTTATTTTTTTCATATTATTGACGGTGTAAAAAAAAAGAAGTTTAAATTATTTTTTAGTTGTTTAAATTTCAAGAAACGGTTTAAGGATTCGGAACCAGACTATTTATTTTAAATAAAGTAAAGTAAAATAAAAAAAACTGACCATTTCATTTTTTTCGATACGGTTTAACTTCCTGAGCTTGTTGTTTTTTTTTTAATAGGACCCTATTGAAACGACTAAGTACAAGCGGTCAAGTAGTTAATATTTTTTTTTTTTGGCGGCCATTTGTTTTAAACATTTCATTATTTTGAAATTTAATTTTCTTTTAATTAATCAAATTTTTTAAATTTTAGTTCTTTTTTTTAAGAACAATCTGTTAGCCGTCCCAAGCATTTTTTTTTAGAAAAAATTTGGCTTGTTGAAGATTCGTGCTCAGACTCTTCGAGTCTTAATCAAGTGACTTAACCGCTACACTAAACCTTTTCTTGAAATTTAAACAACTAAAAAATAATTTAAACTGTTCTTTTTTTCTACGGGATTGTTGTTGCAAATTCAAAATTTTAATATTTTCATAACAAAATAATCAATAATCGTTCAATTTCGTTCAATGATTGCTCAAAAACCGTCAATAATATGAAAAAAATAAATCGAGAAAAACAAATAACAAGAAGTTTTTTACTTTTCAAATACAAGCGAAAACAGTTCAATATTCGCTGAGTATTTTTTCATTAAACTTTAACCATAAAAAAAGAGAATTTTTTTAAGAGCCATAAAATGCCTTTTTTACATAATTAGGCATCATATCCTGTAATGTTTCATCGCATTTTTATTTTTCATAGCATCTCAAAAAAGTTTCATAGCAAATGCAAAATATTTCATCTAAATATTTAAAAATACAGCGATTATTTTTTTCAATTGGGCCAATCGTTTAACATGGTGTTAAAAAGTTAGCTTACTATAAAGAAATAAAAAATTCCCACGAAAATTTATTCCACGGTAAAACGTATCATGTAATAAATTTATTCGCTTCTTTTTTAAATTTCATTGATTTTTACCACACAAAGAAAGTTAATTAACAGTTTATTTAGCCGTTATAGCCTACGAATAAAAATAAATTAAAAGAATTTGATTAAAAATAATAAAAATTAAATAAATAAATTAAAAAAAAATACAAAAATAAAATAGTTATAATTTTCTATTTTTTTTCATTTTAAGACTTTTAAAAAAAATTGACAAAGTGGTGTTTTATAGTGCTTTAATCTATCTTCATTAATTTTTGAGTATTCGTCCATTAATTCATCGATTAGGGGATTCTGTGATTGAAGTGCTGTGTTAAAAAATCTTTCGTTTAATTCATTCATTCTTAATTTGATTGATAGGAGACTAGAGACTTTAAGGAGATTTTCACTTGACTAATCATATTTCAAATTGTAAATCGATCTAATAGCGGCATTCTGAATCCTTTCTAGAGTTTTTAATTTATCCTTAGATATTCTCCCTATTATCGGAGAAGAGTAGTCAATAACCGACCTAATTAAAGATTGATAAATTATTGTTAGAGTTTCTTTTGAGAGCGACCAATTCTTATTAGATAAAATCTTTATAATGTATAATCTATTTGAGCCTTTTTTCTTCAAATTGTTAACCTGATTCAAGAACGTAAAATGAGGATCAAACGTAATGCCTAAAAAAGTTGGTTCATCATTATAAGAAAGCAATTCCTTATACATCTTTAATTTTAATTCATCTTTATAACAATTGGTGCCATTGCTAAATATGATGAAATTGCATTTTTGTGTTGCAATTTTAAGACGCCATTTATTTAGCCATGTTTAAAGCTCTCTTAGATACTGGTTAATAATATCATTCCCGAATTTATCAAAGATAAAATATGTACATAAATCATCTGCAAAAAGTAACGAGTAATAAACATTAGTTTTATTTCTTGTCGGGATGTCGTTTATATAAATTGAGAAAGGAGTTGGACCAAAACCAATCCTTGAGGGACACCTGTAAAAATATTATGTGCTATAGAAAAGGCATTATTCAGTTAAATTTTAAATATCCGACCGCTTAGAAAGTTTTTGCACCAAATAATTAATTATTCAGGAAATTTTAGCTCAGTAATTTTGAAAATTAAACCATCCCCATATCAAAATCTCGGAAAATACTCTTGTGAGAACTCTTCGAGAATTTCAAAAATAATTTCAAGAGATTTTAAAATATTTAGCTGGAGAATATCCTGAAATTTGTACTATACAGAACTCAGAGAGAGCTCCAGAACATTTCTCCTACATTTTGTAATAAGGAGATTTACATCAGAATTCAAGGAGATATTTTTAAAACCATTTTTAAAAAATATAAAAAGAGAATACAAAGAGAAAAAAAATTAATAAACGAAGCAATTATCTTTTTTATTATTTAAGACTTTTTCAAAAATAACAACTTTATTTAAAAAATTCGAATATTTTGAAGGTGAATTAATTTAGAGGTAATTTTTATTTTAATTTCAATTATTTCTTTAAGCATTTATTGCAGATTAGATAAAAGGCCCGTTAAATTAAATTTTAGAAAAAGGATTTTATTTTCAAAAAGATTAATTTTAAAATTAGTAGATTGTTTAATTTCTAAAATCAAAAGCAGCTCACATAATTTTTCACAAGTCTTAAGGAATTAAGTAATATATTTTTATTTTTTTTTATAAAAAAAAATTAAAAGTTTTTCTAATAAATAGAAAAAAATAGCTATTAATTTTTAATGAATAAAAAAAAATATAATATAAATTATCTCTTTTACTTACTTTGCGCTTTTTATAAAACCTTTTAAAGATAGAGACAATGATTTTATAGGAATAACTTTTAATTACATTTTCTCTAAATTTATTAATATTTTTATTCTGGATGATTTGGAATGTGAGTTTAGCCTTTTTTGTCAGAGAATTAAAAATATTGCTAATATTTATTTTAATAAATTTTGTAAAATCTTTAACTGATGTAAATTACAAACTTTTCCGTTTGTTTTTTAGAACTTTGACGAACTATTTTAAAATTAAATTTTCAAATGCTAATTTTTTAAATATTCTAATGAGACATTCAGTTTTTCAACATTAGTTTTTGTTTTTTCAATTTTAATTTTTTTAAAAAATTTCAGTTTCTGTAATTATATTCAGTAAAAAATGACCCCCTATGCGCTTATAATTACATGTAACTATACGGCGAAGTTCGTGATCAATTTTTATCGATTTTATTGATTATAATTAATTGATGAGCGAACTCAATGTTGCGCTTTTTTCAAGGATCCGAAAATTTAATAAAAACAGGCTATCATTGTATTATCTATTTTATAAATGACCTTATGGAGGAAAATAAACACTACCAATTTTGTCAAACTTGACAAAAGTGGCATATTTTAACCAATTCGAAATAGTTTTTATACTATCATTGTTCGGTTTTGTAAACACGTAAAGATCCTTGAAGGGATCAGGCCGATTCAATAGGGCTAGCATTCCAAAGCCCGAATGGCTTACAACCCCGATGTCACAATTTTGCATTAAGTTGAATTCTAGCAAGACATTTTCCATTTGATCACATTCGTTTACATTTTGGTCTATGTGAAAACTCGAGTTGTCAAGGTAAAGAACCAAGTTATCTTTAAAATAGAGTTTTGCATTAATTTTAACATAGTCTTAATTAGCTGCAACAAATATCGTGTACTTGTGTGAGTCGGATGCATTTAAAAAAGATGAATTTATAAAGTCAAAGAAGCAATTCTTCGCAAGTATTGGTCTTCATTCTTATTGATTTATATTTTCATCTATTCTTTTTTTAGTAGCTACTCAAAAAAACCCTATTTGTTATGTGCGACTATTTTCAAAAAACTTTAATCTAAATTGCTAAAAGAGTTTTACAACTCAAACCCATTAAAATAAAAAAATAATAATCGAAATTTATTTTAAGGCAAAATTGATTTTTTACTCGGTTTACGCAGCTAAACAGAGTATTAATCTTGTCTCGAAAAATTAAAAATCTAAATAATAAAAAGACAATTTTTTTTGTCATGTTTATTTCTTTTAACATATATTCAATATTGCAAAATGAAATATCTAATATAAAAAAAGGTTAATTTTTTTAAAAATTAGTATAAATTAGATTTACAAAAATTTAACATTATCTAATTTCAAGATAAATGATGAAATCTTTTGAGCTAATTTATTTTGGCTCCCTAATTTTTAATTAGGTGATTGATTTCTAATCGATCAAAGATAAATAGCTGAGACAATTTCAGGAAAATATTCTTCTGGTTTATTATATCAGCATCATGGGTCTCTACCCTCAAATCTATGAAAATAAAACTTTAATTTTCTGTTTAAAATAGGACAAAAATTTTAAATTTATTTTTAGATAACATTGTGAGATCCGATAAAAAGTTTTTTGATTTTTAAAAAATATCACATTAGTCTCAAAATAGAGAAATACTTTCAATTATTATTATAAAAATTATTTAAAAGATCAATTATCTAAAAAATATTTTTTCTGCGTAAACCGAGTATTTGGTTTTTTGGCAAAAAAACTTCTTGTTTTTAATTAAAACTGGAATAGCCAGCCACTAAAATAAATACAGATAAAGGTTTAAAAAAAGGTTTATTTTAAATAGATCCCAACTTTTATTAGGTTTGATTTTTAAGAAAATTTTTTTATAGTAAAATATCGATTTTTACCGAGCCAAGTTATTTTTAACATACAGTATCGTTTTGACACGAGGATTTTACGAAATTTTACGTAAATTGACGTAAAATTACGTAATTTTACGTAAAAATCGGTAATTTTACTAAATTTACGTTAATTTACAAAAGGAAAATTACGTAAAATTACGTTAATTAACGTCAAATTACGTAATATTACGTAATTTTACGTAAATTTGCGTAAAACCGAAAAGGGCCAAAAAAAGGTCCATTTTTACTTATTTTTGGTGATTTTTGTTAATTTTTAGTTTTAAAAGTGAGAAAATTGAATAAATAAAAAAACGTAAAAAAACGTAAAAATTACACTTTTTTACCCGTAAATTTTCGTAAAAAAAGGTAAAATTTCGTAAATTTTTGTAAATTTTCGTAAAATATCAGAAATAGATAAGTTTTTGAGGGTATCCGATAAATTCGACAAATTAAATTAGAATAATATAATTTCGACTTAATCATTTAGATAAATTTTTTTTCGTCAGAAATAAATTTGACATAGTTTCGACACGATTAATTTCGCTCCGTTTTTATCCGACATGTGTCGAAAAAAAAATCAAAAGAATTAAAAGTTAAAGCTTAAAATCGAAGAATTAAAAGTTAAAAAATTTTAAATACAGCTAAATCGATTCGATATAAACTTATCTTTTATTTTAGAATCGAATAAGTTTAAAATATATTTTGAAAATAAAGTGGTTAATTTTTTAACTTTAATATCATAAAGCTCTTAAAATAAAACATGTCTAATTTTAGTATTCCCGCGTTTATCAGACCACTTTGAGATTTGTAGGATTATCGAAGATTCCGAGCATGAAATAATCGAGAATTTAGAATATTTATCAAAATCCTGGATAATTAAAAACTATACTAAGAGATTGAATTTTTTCTTACTTTTTTGCTCGATTTTAACGAATTTCGTTGTAAGGAAAAATTTAGATATAAATTTATTATCACAACAATCAAATTATAGTCTTCCCGCGTTAATCCTTACGAATACCTTACCAATGAAGTGTTCCTATGAAATTTATTCTTTCTGTAGGAGCTTCACAATTAAATCTTGTATGAAACTTAAGTTCAGACATTAAGATGATTAATTTATTTTAATTTTTTAGAAATGAAAAGCTGAACTTTCTTGGATAAATTCTCCCATATCACTTGGTCGTAAATAATTAATGAATATTGTATTATATCTTCGATAATCCTACAAATCTCAAAGTGGTCTGATAAACGCGGGAAGACTATAATTTGTTTGTTGTGCTAAGAAATTTATATGTAAATTTTTCCTTTTTTCTATAAAAAGCTCAAAAACTTATCTATTTCTGATATTTTACGAAAATTTACAAAAATTTACGAAATTTTACCTTTTTTTACGAAAATTTACGGGTAAAAAAGTGTAATTTTTACGTTTTTTTACTTTTTTTTATTTATTCAATTTTCTCACTTTTAAAACTAAAAATTAACAAAAATCACCAAAAATAAGTAAAAATGGACCTTTTTTTGGCCCTTTTCGGTTTTACGCAAATTTACGTAAAATTACGTAATATTACGTAATTTGACGTTAATTAACGTAATTTTACGTAATTTTCCTTTTGTAAATTAACGTAAATTTAGTAAAATTACCGATTTTTACGTAAAATTACGTAATTTTACGTCAATTTACGTAAAATTTCGTAAAATCCTCGTGTCAAAACGATACTGTATTTCCAGGATTCTTGATTTTGCTACTTGCCAACAAATTCCTGTATATTCAAATTATATCGAGGAAATAAGTTAATCTGTATTGGAATTTTTCTTAAACAGTTCCTAAGCAAGCCTTAGACCATGCTTCGGATCTCCTAGAGACGCTTCAACTCACGGTTTAAACAAGAAAATAATTAGAAACCGCTCTTTTTAAACAGTTTTTTGAGACCAGAGAGTATGCTCAAGATGAGGTTATTTTTTAATAACTCTTTTGATTTATTGGCCTTTTTCTGAAATTTTTTAAAAATATCAAGTCAAAAGTATTGCTTTGATTAATTAAGATTTAATTCGAATCATCTAAATTTACACGTCTTTAATCGGCAAAATAAAGTTTTCAATTCAATTTTTATAATTATGAAAAATTGCTCAATAAAATATTCAAGATTAAAATTTTGAAACAATATTCTAATTTTTATTCAAAAAATCATTTGAATTGAAAATCATTTAAGAAGATTATTTTTGAACTGATAATATTCTGCAAATCAATTTTTTTTACAATAAAAAACGAATTTTACAAATTTCTTTATTTTCGGTGAGATTAAAAGAAATCTAGAAAAAATATATATAATATGATATTTAATGCAATTGATAAAAAAGATATATTATAAGAACTTTAAAAGGTCTCCATGAAATTTTTTCCTCCAAAGTTTATAAATTTTGTTCAATTCTTCCTTTTCTATTTTTATTTTAGCAACACCGTTATCATTTGAATCGATTTTATTTTTATCAAGACGAAATTTAATATCTTCGTTTACATTCTCTTCATTGATTTCTTTTTTAAAACATATTTTGGCATTGTATTTGCTCAAATCGTCCTTATTATAACTTTCTAAAAAATCAATTAGATCTGCATTTTCACATTTCTCATTTAATTTGTGCACATTATTCTCAATTAGAAAATTTATTAGTTTAATTTTTTTCTCATCGGGATCTTTGGTTCTTTCCAAAACAAAAAGGTAAGCATTGAATTTTTCTTTATTATATGCTACTTTAAATCCTATACTGTAGGAAATACGAGTGTATTCACTCAAAAATACAACACACTCTTTAATCAATGTTTTTAAACTTTCATTTGAAAATGCACATTTCAGAACTATTGGTCGACATGATTTACTACAGGTATGGATTACTCTATCAGGCAGTACAGAATAAACATAACCACCGCCATAAATATTGCAAACATTTATGTAAAAATTCGTTTCAGAAATAAACTCTTTTTCTGACATTAGATTTAAACAGCTGATTAATTTTGAATTTGTCATAGAACAAGTGAATGCAACTAAAGGGCTAATTGAATAAACAATATACACTTTACCATGATGAATAACTGTTCTGCCGAATTTATTTATTGTTTCAATTGAAAAATTTTCAAAATTGCCAAGTTCCCAATCATCGTCATATTCGGGTGTTTGATTTTTTTCAAACAAATTTTCATAATAATGCACAACATTCATTATTTATCAAGATTGTTAAGGTAATTTAATAATAAGTTTTAATATCTTAATATCTAATTTTTAGTTTAGTTGTTTTAATTCATGCAAAATATTTGAATTTCGGTCTTTATTTAGGCAACGCAATCAAAATTAATTTGTAGCTTTAGAAATTTGAATTTACAAAATCGCATTAAAAACTCTATGAATTTTTCGAAACTTTCTAAAATTAGAAGCAAAAATTCAAAGTTTATCATTTTAAAATTTGTTATGGTTCGTGATTATCACATTCCTTCTTAGTCATTTCTAATTTATAAAAAATTTCATAAGAATTCAAGGTTTGCTAGATCATTAACCCTTGTTCACTAAAAAATTTTCAATTTCTTTTAGCTGCCGTTTATATTTAGTACTTTACTAAGACATTACAATTATACAGTGAATTTTTAGATAATAAAATTTAACAAAAAATTATAAGAAAATTATACCATTTTAGCTACAGTGCTGCTATGATATTTGGATTTTAACGAAATTTACGTAAAAAATCGTAAATTTATTATTATTATGAAAATGTTGTGCATTATTATGAAAAGTCCAGGATTAAAATTGAAAAAAAAAATTCAATTTTTCTTATATTTTTTCTGACAGTTAAAATAGGCTCATGTATTGATAATATTTTCGCAAACTGAGTTGTTAATTATCGAAAAGATCACCCATATTATGGAAAATCATTAAAGAAGGGTTCGGGTTTCGGGATTAAAGTACCATTTCATGTACCACTAAAAAATTGATGTGATGTAAATGTAAAAGTAAAATGTGATTTTATGTTGAATTCTCTATAAATTTAATGTCAAATTCGTGGTAAAAAAGATTAGAACATCGTTTTAACTGGATAAAAGGGAATAAATAAACGATTAACATCTGATTGATTTAATTGATCGAAGTTTTTTGATCACTTTTGTACCATCAAGACTACCCGAATGGTACCTTTTTTGTTTGCTAAAGCAAATAAAAAAATTATTTCAAAAATTTCAATTGCTGAATCTCACTTTTCGTTAATATTTTATCGAAACTTCTTTTGGGGAAAAAATAATTATCGTTCTTAAAAGACTTGTACGAATTTTTTTTTTCGAATTTAAAATTCGAACTTTTTGTTCGAAAGATTTAATCGACTTGAAAATTTATTTTTTTTTTTTACCAAAAATCTACTTCAAAATAAAATTGAAAACGAAAATTTAAAGCGTAAAATTTATTTTTTAAATCATTATTTTTAGAATCATATTTTCTTTGTTTTTTTTTCAAAAAATACAAAAAAAATTGATGAAATGAATTTTCTTAAATCGCCTTTAAATTTTTGTTTGGCTTAAAAAGAACAAATTTTAAAAAAACTTCATCTTTTTTAAGCATTATAAAAATTTTATTTAAAAATTTCGGCTAAAAATTTAGGTCATTAAAAAAATTTGAAATTAGATTTTTTTAAAACCTGAAAAAATTCAAAAAATAATTCAAAAACATATCAGAACTTTGAACACATAAATAAACAACATACTAACAGATTAAAAGAAAAACTTGTCTACTAGAAAATCGATTAAAAAAATTCATAAAATATAAAATTTAAAATCTGACTTCCATAAATTCACTTGGTGCTAATGAATAATGCGATCTAGTTTGTACACTTGGATGAAAAGTATCAATTTCTTCATCTGAAAAACTAGCCGCCTTATTCTCATAGACAAATGATTTATTTATTTTATTATCTATTAGTTCTTTTTTTGTGCTGATATCGATCGGTACAAGTTCTAATTTCTTTTTACCAGTTGCAATATCAAATATGTGCTTTTTCTCATTTGGTGATAATTTTTTTGTTAATTCGAACAAAATCGATGTCTCATCTTCCAATAATTCTTTAGGTATTCCAAAATTAACAATTTTTCCTTCGGATAAACACTTCAAACAAAAAATTTTTTAATTTTTTTTCTAAAATTTATTTGTAATTTTTAGCTTACTAATATTCTATCACTATCGACGACAGTGGCTAAACGATGAGCAATTGTCAAAACAGTACAATCTTTAAATTGTTCACGAATTGTTCTCTGAATAATAGCATCCGTATTGTAGTCAACATTAGCAGTAGCCTCGTCAATAATTAAAATTTTAGTTTTTTTAAGTATAGCTCTAGCCAAACAGATTAATTGTTTTTGACCAACGCTCAAATTAGTACCACCAGTCGTAATCAAAGTATCCAAACCGGAGTTCATTGTTTGAACACTTTGTTTAAGACTAACAGATTCAATAGCCGACCAAATGTCTTTATCTGAATACTTTTCAAAAGGATCCAAGTTGTATCTCAATGTTCCTGAGAAAAGAACTGGCTCTTGCTTTAAAAAAATTGTGAAAAAATTTAAAAAAAAATTTTTTTTTCCATTTTTTTATTTTACTGGAATAATAGTGAGTTTGGTTCTTAAGTCATTTAAGCTTAAATCTTTGATATTAACTCCATCTATATTTATTTTACCAGTTGGTTCATACATTCTGAAAATAGCTTGAAAGAATGATGATTTACCAGCACCAGTTCGGCCGACAATACCAATTTTTTCAGCTGGTCGAATATTTAACGAGATTTCTCTCAAAACACTGGGTAAATTTTTGTCATAATGTAATGATACATTTTCAAATTTAATCTCTCCTTTAGTAGGCCAATTGATTGGTGCTTTTGTTTTACCCTCGTATAAAGGCTCAGATGGAATATTTGTGTACTCAACTATTCTTTCAATTGAAGTCATTAAATTTTCGACCATGGTCGATAAAACAACACACCATTGAAACAAATCAAATAATTGAAAAAGATAAACCATTAAAAGACCAATTTGACCTGGTTTTAGACCTAGGTTATCTTAATTAAAAAAAATTTTTTTGTTGGAAGATGCTTTCTTATACATGAGTTTAAAAAATTTACCTTTTAAAAATATACAAGCAAAAAGAGTGATTACAGTGTAAACTGAACATAGTAAATCAAGACGTAGACCAAACCAACGATGAACTACGAAAAATCCAAAATAAGCTCTTGTGTGATAATCATAATGAGCATTAAATTCATTTGCTAATATTTGAGACTTGTCTGCTGCTCTAATTGTACTTATACCGTCAATTGTTGTGTTTGTATGAACAAAAATAGGACTTCTACCAATGTTATCTAATCTCTTCAATTCTCTGGCTGTTGATACAAAATATTTTTGAATTAAGTAAAAAACAATACCGAGCGGAATTAAGGGTATAACCATCCATGGATTAACAGATATGGGAACTATTAAGGCTCCTAGAATTACCATTGCTACCTAAAAAATTTTAATAGTTTTAAGCAACTGTCTAACATTGAAAATTCAAAATAGAAAAAAAGAAAGAGTTAAGATTAAACATAAATTTAGCTCTTATCTTAAAGGCTCATTTGTACTGATTCATTTTCCTACAGGCAAGGACCAGTTTATCACGACTAGCATACGCTCCTAATCGGTAAATTTTTTTTACCAAAAATTTCACATATTTATTGACAGCTGTAATAAATTCTTTGAAATTTTCAAAATATATTTCATCTTAAAAAGAGTTTTTTTTTTTATTTTTAAATTTCTCTGGCTGCTCAAAAATCAGACTTGGACTTATTTAATCATACTGATTTTTCTTGGTATAGTGAAAGAATCGATTCCTAAAGATATCCTTTCGTTTTATCAAAGCTTTATTTCATATGCTTTATAATTAGGGTTCATTTTTAATATCGTTTTAATAAGGTTTTATAATAAAAATAAATAAAAATAAATAATAAAAAGTTTCGTTATAGCAAGGATCCTGTGTACAAAATATTCTTTGGAAAATTATCAAATTTTGAATAACTTCAAAATATTAGCCCGAATAAAATTAAGAGAAATTCTAGCTAGGATCTGTCTTAATATTATTTTTGAAAAAATAATTAAGTAAAATATTTTTTTTCGATTAGACGATTAGTCAGTTTTATTAAATCACATACTTGGCAAAATTCGTAAAGGTACAGTGTCAACATTTCATCCATGTTATTTGTATCCTTAGAAAAACGATTCAAAATTCTTCCTAAGAAATAAAAAAAAAACGATAAAAAAAATTAAATTTACACATAATAAATTAAAAAATAAAAATACCAATAGGGTTAAGATCGAAAAATCGAATACAAGTGTCTCTAACACTTGAAAACAATTTTTGATAAGTATTTTTTGAATTACTAACACATAACATAAAAAAAGCAATAGAGCGAACTGTAACCACAATAAACGAAACAGCAACCAAAACTTTAAAAAAAAAATTTTTTAGTTTTAAAAAGATAAAAAAAAATTATGAAATGGTTACTTATATAAATGTGATAAGATGAGGTGCGATTGTCATAAATTAAATTTATTTTAGTTGGATCAAGATTCGGATCAACATTTGATAAAATAACAGTGCAATTAAGCTCTTTTGAATTTAAATCTTCTAAACATGTCTTAATATTTTCTTGTTTATTCTTATAGTCTTCCTCATTATTGGACCAAATAGATAACCAATAATCGGCTGCAATAGTCATGCCTTGAGCAGCCAAGAACAATAAAATAATTGATATAATTCCAAAATAGCCAGCACCAGCTGTAAAATATGCAACGTATGAATTCCAACCGACAGCTCCTTTTTGTTGAACTTCTTCTCTTTCTTTTTTGATCATCTTAAAGCAACAAAAAAACTCAAAATAATTAAAAAACGATTTAAATAATTTGTAGAAAATTCTACTTCTTGTTTGGCTTTTAGATCTTCGGACATTAGCTTATCGTCTTTAGGTTGAATCTCTATTTCTTTTGGTTTTTCTTCCATTGAATCAAAATCACCAGCTGATTCAGCATCTTCCATACTACTTAACGCAGCCAAGTGAGATCGTAATAATTCATTATAAGTTCCTTCGGCTTGAACTATACCCTGCAAAAAATTTTTAGAAAAAAATTTAAATATTTTTTTTTGTAGAAATTTAAATCGTACATCTCTTAGGACATAAATTTTATCGGCTGTTTCAAGGTGATGAACTTGATGAGTGATTAATATTCTTGTTTTGTCTTTTAGGTAACCGTTTATACAACTTAAGTTAAATATAAAAAAAGTTTAAAATTTCAGAAATTAAAAACAATTTTCAAAAGTATACTTTTTAATGATGTTTTTTGCTACTGTGCCGTCTACTGCACTCAAGGTGTCATCAAAAAGGAAGATATCAGCTTCAGAATATAAAGCTCGAGCTCTAATAAAAAAATAAAATAAATTTTTGATCAAAAAAATTTTTATAACTAATCTTATTGCTCTAAAATATTTGAGGTGATGGTGAGATCTTTAAGAAAACTTTCCTAGTTCAAACCCTGATTCAAGAGTTTACGGTTTTTTAAATAAATATATACCGTAGGGCTCTTAAATTAGTGTCAAAAAATAAAATTTGAAAATCTAAAAAATTTGTAAAACGGTTTTCTTTATACGAATCTTAACGTAATTAACCAATATAAGTGATAAAATTGTGTTACGATTTTTAAAATCAACTATTTCAAGTCACAAACATATTTTAAAAATGCCAAAGTTTCAATAATGATAATCAAAACCACACAAGAAAAACAAACGATCGAATACATCCAACTACTAGAATACAAACTACAACAGGATCTTATGACATAAAAAAAGTAATCAAATGGGCAAAAACTATACAAAAGCGAATGGAATGTACCTAAGGACAATTCTTTACTTTAGAAAGGGCAGAAATTTACACCACAAAACATGTTAAGCAAGAAAAAACAGATATTCATACTAGCCGCTCCCAATTCATACCTCTATCAAACAATAAAAAAACACTCCAATCGAACACAGTCCAATTTAAATCCATTCCAAATAATAAACGAACGAAATAGAATGTAAGACAGAACCGAGATTAAATGCTAAAACCGAATTATTTTTCGAAGGAAAACAAGTCGGGATTAGCTCAAATGATGAATATTGTTTAACAACCTGTCAAAAAATAGAAGAAATCAACACCTCAAACATAAGTAAACAGACTATTAATGACATTTTAGAGCAATTATTGGACAAAAAGCTATGGAAGTATGAAGAAAAAATTTATTCAATTAAAACGAAGATGAAAAAATGGAAATAAGTAATTTGAAAAGCAATGTTTCCAAGATAGACAGTGATCTGGTCGGAGTGAGAGAAAAATAAATGGTAATGTTACTGACGTTAACAACTCAATCGAGACTAATTATAGTTAGCTAAAAGTTATATAAATTGTTTTAACTAACTCCTCAAACCATATTAAGTAAAAATTTAAAAATCAAAGCATTCATGGTTTATGGAATTTATTACTCATTTTATTTTATGTTTTTTACATTTTTATTTTTATATTTTTTTTCTGAATCTTTAAATAATTGTAAAAAAATCTTTAAAACTTTTATATAGAGCTGCAATTTATTTCACGGTGCATCCAAAACATTGGTCGGATAAGCGGCCTTTATATAAATAAATACTTTAAAAAATTTTCCTCTGTTCTATTTATTTCGCTCAATATGAAATAACTCAATAAAGCAAATTATTATATCAAAACCCGAAACATGCTTTTTAGGACCATAAAGTTTATTTCTATTAATAAAACTCTATCAATTTTTTTATTGAACAATAAAAAGTTTTTTTTGAACATCAAAATTTAATTTTTGTTCCCGAATTTAGTGATCATGAATTTGGTGAACAAAAAGTTCATTTAGTCGACATGATCCAAATGTTCACCAAATCGGTGAACCATTATACACATTGTCGACAAGACCCAATATTAAATAGAGATAATATTCTTTTTCATGAGCAAATGTTCTGTTCTATTTTTTTTAGATACTATACCACTTAAAATTTGGTCAAAATACAAACAAAATTAATTTTTAAATTTTATTTTTTTTGAAGCTTGAATATTCAAAACTGAAATCAAAACTCTTTAAAAAGCTCTAAATAATCCCCCCAAAAAGCCCAAATTTGCCATAATCTCTTATCAAAATTTGTCATAATTTATGAAATCAATCTTTTTTCATTGGAAATGCAAAAATGCTGGCTCACTCTAAAATATGCGATATACAAATATAAATGGAAATGATAATTAATTAAAAAATCATTCCATTTGATAAAAAAAAAATCAGCTGTTTAAAAAATAAAATTCTCATATTACCTAATCATAAACAAATAAGATATGATAAATTTTATAAAACATGATTAGATTATTTTCTTATTTAAGAATTGTACTTACAAGCAAATACGAGCTCTCTGACCTCCACTTAAATTGATGCCTTTCTCACCAACCAAAGTTTGATCTCCATACGTTAATAATTCAAGATCCTTAAAAAAACAATTTTTCAATAACATTTTTTTAAAATAAATTTTTTCATTATTTCTTTTACTTTTTTTAATGAGCAAACCTCTACTATTTCATCAAATTTTTCTTTTTTATAAGGCAAACCAAAAGTAATATTTTGTCGAATACTTGCCGTAAATACCCAGGGTTGTTGTGTCAAGTAGAAAATTTTTCCATTTTTTTGAATTCTACCTGTGTATTTTTCCAATTCGCCAACTAAGCCTAATAACAAAGTACTCTTGCCAGAACCAATCGGACCAACAATTGATATAAAATCTCCTTTTTTGGCTTTTAAACTAACATTTTTCAAACTAAACTCATCTTTTTTCCAGCTAAAATTTAAATTTTCAACTTTAACAGCCAAATCCGGATCATTTGGAGCTGTTATTTGTTTAGCATCTAATTCTTCCATAAGTAGAAACTCTTCTATACGATCAGCACTTACTTTGTAATTAACAAGAGACACAACAGCACGAGAAAAATTAAAACCAACTGAATTACATAAACGCATGTAGAAACCAATTGAAAAAACAATAAAACTAGGCAACAAAGGAATACCAGCGAATACTATGAAAAATGAAATGTTCATAAAGGACATTAAAGTGGCCATAATTGTGTCAATAGTAGCACTTGAAGCTTGTAATAAATTCAAAAATCTTTGAAATCTCAACTCTTCACTAAAAACATAAAAAAAAATATATTTGAAATTTTAAAAGAGCCAAAAAATTTAGTAAATTTTTACTTTCTTAAATCTTGGACTCTTTTAGTAAATGGAATTTCCCAACAGTACATTTTAATAATTTTAATACTATTTAAAATCTCTGTTAAAACCGAAACTCTCTCATCGCTTTTTTTACAATTTTTAGCTCTATTTTTATTATAAAGTCTTGCTATTAAGGCTTTAGCAGGGACTATGAGAGATAATAAAATTAGACCAGCTAAAAATGTAAGACCAACTTCCATATAAATAATAACTATGACAATTACCATTTGAATAGGACCAGTAATTAAATAAGGCAAATAATAAATACCGTATTCGATTCTGGTTGCATCAGTGGATAATAAATTAATTATATCGCCAGCTGATTTTGAATCCAAAGTTTTAAGACTAAGTCGTAGAACTTTTTTATAGATAAGTCCCGAGCATGCTATTCTAAGTCGCATGCCGTAGCGACACGCATTTAAATAGTACGGATGATGAAGAATACCGACGATAATAGCACATACAGATATAACACCAGCATAGATTAAAGCTTCAGTTAGCTCCATAGTATTATTGAAATAACGCAACACTATTGATATGAATAAAGGCTGAATTATTTTTATTATTTCCTTAAGATAATTTAAATTTTTAAAAAATTTATTAAATGAATTTAAGATTTTTTTTTCAAGAACCTGTCTTGAATAGGCTTTTAAATATTTACAAATATTTTACGGCAAGTAAGTATCAAGTTCTTTTTCAAAGAGCAATAAATTCTAAATTTTAGTCAATATCTTAAGATCTTTTTCGGTTTTGTTCAATTATAAAATGACAGAATCAATAGTTCAATAGTGGATTTAAAACTGATCATCTTGATAACTTAATTTAACTTATTTAGAAAAATTTTCTTTTAAACTTTGGATTTAAAATTAAAAAAGTTTCTTTTAAAAATTATAAGTCCAAAGCAAAACAAAAAATTAGTTAACTAAAAAGACCAACTAAAAATTAGTCGACTAATTTTTAATTTTTTTTTAGAATTCCGATAAAATTCACATTTATTCCAATTAATAGGCTAATTTTGGCTTATTGCCTAGAATTTTTTTACTTTTATTCCAGAACTATTCCTGAATTAAAAAAATTAATTTTTTTTTAATTTCTTTTAATTTTTACTTAAAATTTTATTCTGGAATAAAATTTTAAAAAATGCTAGAAAATAAGCCAAAATTAACCTTTATTAATTGGAATATATGTGAATTTTATCGGAATTCTAAAAAAAATGTTATAACATGCTATCCATGGGAACTATTCCATATAGAATTCCGGTTAAATTGCATGTTTATTCTTAGAATGGTAGGCAAAGGTTTACGGTAACTAATTTTTTTTTTTGGAAATTCTTGAAAAAAAATTTTGATTTTCAAATTTCTTCTTTTTAAATAAGTTAAACTAAATTAGTTTAGTCGACCAATTTTTAATCGACTTGGCTAAATTAGTTTAGTTTTGGCCATCAATATTAAAAATGCTCCGTTATCATATTTAATGTCATATCATAGCTCATATTCTTTAACAAACTTATTCGTTAAAGTTTCTTTGGAAAAGATGGTCAAAATAAATAAAAGAATAGTATCAAACTGGTTATGCAACAATATCTTGATTAAGAAAATTTAATCAATTTTTCCATTATATTATAAAATTAAATGCAATTTTAAATATGTATAATCCATGAGAAACACAAGATAACTTACTTGAAATATAATAAATAAAGCATTGAGAATAGCCTTCTTTCTATACCATCTAGTCAAAGCACGGTTTAGACTAGGTTTAGAAGATTTTTTTTTCTCTTTATCCCACTCCCTTTTTAAAATTAAAAAAAATCATGTCATTCTCGATAATAATTTAGTTATTTTCTTATCTACTTTTCAAGATCCAGTGTAAGTTTTTCGGCTTCATCATCCGATATTGGACTATATAAATCAGACAATTGTAATTGTTTTTTACGACCCAGTGACAACAATGGATTTATCCAACTTAACAGTGAAAAAAAAATTTTCAAAAATTACAAAAAATAATATTTTAAAAAAATGACAAAATACCTGAAGGTTATTTTAGAGAAGAACCCTGTCGTCAATAATGGACTCGGGTTATATACAAACTCTTGCTCATTCATTTCATAAATTTTTCGTTTTTTCTTCAAAATTTGAAAAAATTGTGAAAAAAAAAATTCAGAACTTTTCGATTGTTTTTAGCTAATTTTTTTATCTGCAAAACAATTCTTAATAAGATAGTTGATGGATAATAAAATTGAAAAAAAAAACAATGCGATCTTGCAAGAAAATCTTTTCTTTTTTGTTGATGATAGTATGAGGAAATTATCTTATCTTATGTCAATAAATTCTAATTAAAGGAAATTCAAGACTTGTAAAAAAAAACGAAAGACCAATCCTTTAAAGCATTCGACCAAAAATAGTCACAAAGCTATAAAAATAAGAATTAGGTGTAATAAAAAAATAGGTATGGGGTTTTAATAGGATTTTGAGGCTATTAAAAAAAAAAGTTATTTATGGACGAAAAAATTTTTTTCTTGCCTAAGCAATTAAAACAAAGATAAAATTGCATGAGTATGCTTTAATTTTTATTTAAAAATAAAATTTTTATTATTTAATATTATCGAACTGATAAGTAAAGTTCTAGGTGTCGTTGTTTTTTCACTCAAGACCTAAACGGTAAAAAATAAAATGATGCTCGTAAGCGCATAATTTTAGCCAATTTAATTCTCGATAAGAAAAGTAATTAATTTTCTTCTATTATCTTTTCCTTATTAAAAAGAAATTTTTTTTTATTATTTTCAAAAAACATTTTAGGTAGTTTTTAACAATAAATAAAAATAAAATTGTAAGGACTTTTAGGAGCTTAGAATTTTCGCGAAACTCCTATTTTATTTTAAATATATTGATATAATTAAGAGCTTTAATCATGCATTTAAAAATGACATTGTACCAAAAAAAAATCTATCGGAAAAACACCGAGGAAAAATATTATTGCTTTTGGGTTTAAATGTGTTTGAATTTTTGAAATTAAAAGTTTTATTATTATTTTTGTTGTTATTGTAAATAAACCTATTTGGTTTGATTGATTGATTTAAAAAAGAGTTTTAAAAAATTTTTAACAAATAATTTGAATTTGAATTTTTTATCTTAATTCAAAAAATCAAATTGTTTGTTGTTTGTTTTGCATTTTTGTTGGTAGGATTGAAGCCTAGGGTATTATTAGCTAAAATTTTGTATCTTAAGCCTATCAATCTGAAAGATGTAAAATTTCAAATATTTGTTTTGATATTTTTTTAAAATTTAAATCACTTGTTTTTATTTTAAATTTGAACATTATCTTTTACGCGTGATTTCAAGCTGAGTAAAGTGATCTGATAGAGTGCAGCAAGTCATTAAGATATACAATACTGGTCTTTCACATGTTCCAAAAATGAAGGTCGGATTTTTGAATGTTGAACGTTCGTTTTTGTAGAATCGGAAAATTTTTTAAACGAGACACAAAAAAAAGTTGGCTTTTAATAATTACCCTATTTCCGTGTTTAAGAATGCATTCTCTTTAATACCCGGTTCACTTGATAAAGGGGTTTAAGGACTTGCTTATAAATTAGCAAATCACGTATTAAAACGCATATTAATAAATACGATAAACTTTACAGTATAAATAGGAATTCTATTCTTTATAACTTCAGATCGATCCAACAATAACAAAGTACTTATTTAATAAACTAGTTAAAACAATAAATTGTCTTTTATATAATCCAGTCACATACGGGTAGCAAATATTATTAAAAAATCTTAACTTTAAAAATAGAAGAAAGTTAAAATTTTTGATTAAATTCATTCTTAATGAAATTAACTCTACAATTTTTTTAATTAAAATTTGGAGGCTTTTCAAAAATGTGACCCAATGGTAATCTTTTTAACGTCATTTGTTCTTTGTTAAAAAAATGAGAAAATTACAAATTGTTAAACTTATGTACAATTTTTTCTTTATTTCTTTCAGTCGGTTGTTCACAAAATTTACTTTTTTTTTGAAATTTAAATTTTTTTAAAATGTTGAAAATTTAGTAAAAAACGATAAAATGAATCAAAATGACAGTCTAATTAGTTTTAAAGATATTTTAATATAACAAAAAGTGGCTCCGTAGTAGCCAAATCATAATATGTTTAAAAGATCAAAAGTACAAAAATAAGGTTAAACATATTATTCGAACGGCTTTTAATTTTTTTCTTATCGCAAAAATTTTAGAAATAATATCACAAAATTGAACAGCCAGATTTCTTTTATTCATTCAAATCGTTTATGATATTTTAGCTAGTATTATGTAAAAAAAGTACCAATCAAAATAATAATTGAGTTAACTTTGATTAAGTCTTCTATCTTTTAAAACTAGTTTTTAGTTAGATTTATTTATCTTTGAAAAAATTTAATCATCAAAATTTTAAAAAATTGAACCTCAATTATTTGTATCCAGAAATTTTCTTTCTAATATATTCATCAATTTATTTTTCTATTAAAATCAAAGAGAAACACGAAGCCTTACTTAAATATGCATTATTGCAATATTCATAATAACCGTTTGCAGTTTATTGCATTCCAAATTAATCCAAAATTTTGGTTTTAATTACTGTATTAATATTGTTTATTTGAATATTTAAAGAATCAATGCGGCATTAAAATTTTAATTTTTATTCTAACCTAAAGTTGAATTCTTTGGTAAAATTTAAATGCAGCTGTCATAAAGTTTTTTTGAATTGACAAATTATTACAAAAAATCATTTTTTATTAAAATTATAATTAGGTATAGATGTTTAGACAATTTTCAAAATTTCAAAAATAAATCCCGTTTTTATCAGTTTAAAAAAAAATAGTTTTCACATGTTGGAATAAATTTAAAATTTCGAGTTTAAAGTGTCGCAAGCAATAATACGGTACTACGTTTAATAAAAAGTTTTAAAAAATTTGTACATTTTCAAAAATGTATTTTATTTATCTCATATTTAAGATTTTTACTGGAAAAACAATTCCATTTAAACCATAGCGTCAAATATTATTGATTAAGCTAAACTAAAATATTAGTCAACTTTTAATAATATTCCAATTTTTAGAATAAAAATTAAAAGCCGTTGGAATAATATGTTTAACCTTATTTTTGTACTTTTGATCTTTTAAAAATATTATGATTTGGCTACTACGGAGCCACTTTTCGTTA
The DNA here is from genome assembly GCA_002922825.1 of Brachionus calyciflorus. Taxonomy (NCBI): domain Eukaryota; kingdom Metazoa; phylum Rotifera; class Eurotatoria; order Ploima; family Brachionidae; genus Brachionus; species Brachionus calyciflorus. Next base: position 197,016 of record NTPY01000197.1, on the reverse strand, counting down.
TTTTTACCCTTTTCTATAAAAACCTTCGGTTTTTTCTAAATAAAATACTGTTATAGCGAGTAAAATTGAAAAAATAGAAAGATTTATTGATGCTTTATTACAAAAAATTTATCAGTATAAATTTTTAAAGCATAATGAAGATTTCTTCCATTTATGCGTAAAAAGTGTAAAATTGACCAATAGAAACAAAAGAAATCTTACACATATATGACGGAAATCCTAAAATACGATTTTTACTAATTTTCACTGTTATTAGACATTTAACTGTAAAACGTTACTAATTAAAAATTTAAAGTTAATTCTTTTAAAACTGTAAATTTTTAATGAGAATCCTTTAAATCTTTATTCTATATCCTTTAACATTTTACCCTTTAAAACTAAGACCCTTACTATTTTATTTTTAAGAGAGACAGTTTTTTAAATTGAAAGTGTTTAGTCAACATTCAAAATGACACTTTAAATTTTTTCTAAAAGCCCCTTTTTTTGAAATTTTTAGCTTGAAATTAGCGATATCCTCCTAAATTTATAATCTCATTCGCTCAATTTATTTATATTTAATCAAAAAATAAACATGAGTAAATAGATTACAATAAATAAATATTAATTTTTCAATTTAAAAAAATACAAATTAAAATGAACTGTAATAACTAAATTTATAATTTTTAAATTTATATATAAAAAAAGATCAAAGACGTTTAGTAATTTTGTATTACAACATTTAGATAATTCACCGATTCTACGGTTTTTGGACAACGCTTTAGTACACCGGAGGAAATCACACCCGCAAAAATTCAAATAAAATGTTTGATTTTTTTTTTTAATGCGAAAAAATTTTAAATGATAATTTTATTACACTCATTACTATTTGCCAACAAATCGACCAATAAAATTAAATTTAGGAAGAATTTCAAATTATGATTCTAATAAAAATTCTGTTTATCGATTCTTTGCATTAAATTGTTAGAAAACTTGCATTAAGAATGAGAAAAATAATAATGTCGTAAAGGTACTAAGAAGGCTATCTTAATCTGTTGACAGAAAATTATTCGAAATTTCAAAACCGATTGAAAAATCTTACTTGCATAGGAAAAGTCGTGAGTTCTTTGCTTCTTTATTAATTTAATTTTAAACAAAACAAAAAAAACATGATTATAAAATCTATGAAAGCTGTTAAATCTTTTATTTAAAAATCACTAAGCTTGAGTTGAATCTTCATTTAGGTTCTATTAGTTTTTAATAAAGTTTTAATTTGCAATTTTATTTAAGTCAATTGTCGAAAAATTTAATTACTCAATAATTTTAAATCATTATTTATCATAATTAATAGGTTTTGGACAACTTTTTTTAATTTTTTATTATTATTAATAGTCTTTGGACAACATTTTCACACTTATTTGCTTTATTTTTAAAATTTCATACTCTACCTTTTTTTGTCGGCAAGATGAATTATTTTATTTTTCACACAGTTGTCGAAAAACAACAGGATGTGAAAACGTTGTCGAAAAACCGTGAGCCCAATTCACCTTAAACTTATGTAAAATTTATTTTTACTTAACAACAATTTAAAAATTTTTTGGGCATTTTTTTTTTTAAATTTCAAGTATAGGCTCTTTACAGGAAACTTCAATTCGTCATTACAATTCATTTAAATTTAAATAAATATATATGTAATTTGTCAACGAAAACGTTTCAGATTGCATTTAGAGTGTTGATTTTTACTTTGTACCAATCAATTATTAATGTTATTTAAATAATTATTTGACTTTTATTTTTTGTAAAATTCTCAAAAATAAGAGATTTTAAAAAGACGAAAGAAATTCGATTTACTTCAATTTGTTACGAATAGTAATTTGTTACCATCAAATTGTTACTATTGAAGTTGTTACTAAATATTAAAATAAGGAAATTGTTACGATTTCTTATTTTAGGAAATTGTTACTAAATACTTAATTAAAGAAATTGTCTCTAAACTAAAAATTAAACAAAGTTTCTATTGGATTTTGTTCCCATGATAAATATTTTAATCTAATTTTCAAAATACCGTATGCCGGTTGGTAATTGATCAAAAAAAAACTCAATTAATTAACTTTTATATTTATAATCTTAGTGAGCCAAAGCCTAAGTAAATTTATTTATGGCTTTTTCGTTGATATTAAATTAACCTTTACCCCTATCTGTCAAAAATGGCCCGAAAAATTCAAAAATAAAAAAAGGTTAAATTGTGAGGCGGTAAAAAATTCTTATAATTTTAACATATGAGCGTGAAAATTATATCACAAGAAAGCTAAGTTGATGAAGAATATATTTATGTTTTCATAAAATTAAGATCAAAAGTTAACCATTTTTAGCCGGGTTTTTGACCCATTTGAGCCTTAAATGTATTTTTTATATTAGTGATTCAAAATTTTGATTAAAGATGGAACATTCAAATAAAGGAGAAAAATGCAAAGTAAGTCATTAATAAAAGAATTCGCACCCAAGAGTTAAACAGAATCGACTCAGTATTTTAGAACGTAATCGTGAAAGGTTAATTGATTAAATTTTACCTTTTTCTCTTTAATTAAATTATTTTTTTGTCGTAATAATTTCTCTAGTATCTAATTCCATTTAGTAACAATTTTTTCGCAACAAATTCTAAAATTAAAATATAGTAACAAATAAGCTTAGTAATAAATTATATAGGAACAAATTCCAGGTAACAATTTCCAAATCGTAACAAATTGCTATAACCCAGAAATTCTTGCATATTTTCTATTGCTCAAAAATTATCTCTTTATTACTTTTAAATATTAGATTTTCAAGTTCTGCAAAATGCTAAATTATTCACCCAATCTATAGAATTTTGATATTATGTAGGATTCATTTTGATGCCGATTTTTATGTTCATCGATGGATTAAACTCTCTTTGATTAATTCTCTTTGATGTTACATCAAATCTTACTATAAGGTGGCATAAATTTCATGTCAAACAAAAGCTTTGATATGGCATTAAAAATATTTTATTTTTCATTAGCTCTGCTGTATTATATCGATTTGTTATCAATGCTCTCGAATAAAATTGGAACCAGGATAAGTACTGGAATATAAAATAACAGAATTTACAGTTTTTAACGTAACATATGAAAAAGCTTCGGAAAATGTTAAAATTATACATTAAAAGTATACTTGGCTAATTTTAAAAAAAAATTTGCACGTCATCTTACTCTCTATCTAAATATTAGCTTCTTTTTTAATGTTCTTGAGCAATAAATTATATATAAATATAAATTAATTCGTAAAAAGTCATCCCCGCCTTCCAAAAATAAGTTACCCTCTCAATGATCTTCAAAAACCGCTTATTCGTGAACTGCTTGCTCTACCGAATATTACAAAAAGATTAAATTTGAATAATTAGTCCAATTTTTTTTGCAAAACTAAAATTTTCGATATTGTAAATAAAGTAAAAAATTATTATTTAAAACTGAATGAGTATTCATATTTTTGACAGTAAATATACTTACATCAAATAAAGGCAAAATCTTTTACTTTTCAACTCAATTTTGTTAGTAGTTTTAAAAATTTACTAATTTTTTCTTCTTTTTGAGTAGAAAATGTTCAAAATTTGGTGTTTATTTCTTAATTTATTTAATATTTGTAATAAAAACTTGTAATATCTAAATATTGTAACATTAAATATTGTTACTTTTTTTATAAAAGTTGAAAAAAAAAATTTTTTTTAATTTTGTTCAAATTTTTTTTATTCTTGACAACGATCTTCAAAATTTGAGGTTTCTTATTAAATTTAATATTTTCAATAGCTCCAATAAATATATATTCTTTTATTATAAAATCTGGAAAAAATAAAATTTTTTGGTAATTTTTTGTTGTATTATTCTTGCTCAGGAGACTTAGACCTTCAAAAAATGGGGTCGCTTTCTGTATTATATGTTACCCTCTCAATGATCTGTATTTATCGCGCACTCACAGTTCGTTAAACATATTACCGGATTTAATATTTGATGAATATTGGGATCCTAATGCCTGAAAAGGTGTAATCAATTGTATCGATCGGAAATTTTCCATGAAGACATTCACATTCACTTAAAATTCAACCTTAGTTCTTAGAGTAGTTTACAATATTAAAAATAAAAGATAATTTTGATTTCAATTTTATTTTAGATGATAAGAAAAAACACGAATTTTCGTGAATTAGAAACTTTTTTGCTTTTCAGCTTCTTCAAAAATTCTTCGAAACTTTCCAAAAAAATTAACTCTTTTAAATAAATTCAAAACTTTCTATCTAAATGATTTTGCATTAAAAAATATCTTTATTAATTAATTAATTTAAATAATAATTTTTGATAATAATTAAAATTAAAAAAATACAGAAATTTAAAATGCAATCTAAGGTTATTACTTAAAAAACTAACGTCTTGACGTTTTTAACTTTCTGGATATTATATTTTGTTTTATATGATCTGTAATTCAAACTGAAATAAGTTTATAAAAAAATGAAAAAATTTAAGTTCAAATTGACAAAAAAAATCTAAAAAAACAAGTTTAAATTTGTATTGAATACAAAACCAGATCAATTAATTTGACTTTATTTGAAATCCTGAAAGTTTTATTGAATTGTTCTTATCTATAGGAATATTTTAAACATGCTCCAACATTGTTCAACACATTTTCCATTCTAAAAGAAACATTTACTACTGCACTGCTAATAATTTTATGTAGTAGCCGTACCATACAGTAGCCTAGTTTCCTAGATTACAAGTGAATAAATTTTTTTTTCCAAATATTCAAAAAAATTTTGAATTGACCTGAGTCCATAGGGGAAGACGAAACGCCAACTCAATTTTCGAAAAAATTTTTAAAAAATTTATTTTAAAATTTTTAACAGGATTTTTAAAAAATTAAAGATTAGGGAGTAAAATATAGAAACAATAATCCATAAAATATCAAATTACACCAAAAGACAACTACTTGATGATTTAAATTTTCTTTATTTTCATTTCATCAACGAATCTTTTCCCAAAAACTTTTTTTTTCATGATTGCACCAAACTGGAAAGCTACTCTAATAAATTTTCATTTGAGAAAATGTTAAGCGTTCCTCAATTAAAATTTTTACAGTTCGTAAAAAAATTTATTATTATTTTTATTATGTTTTGTCAGTTGCA
>NTPY01000197.1:181417-191451 GCA_002922825.1 Brachionus calyciflorus | reverse complement strand
ATTATGTTTTGTCAGTTGAATTTTAAAAAAGAAATTACGAAATTATCGGCAGTCGAAAATTTTCGAAACTCTTGTTTAAATTAAATAAAGTATCAAGACCCTGCACCCTTTTTAATTCAACATTCCTCTATTTTATCTTATCTTTCATTAAAGTTTTGAAAAAAAGGTGAGCAAATACTAAATTGACGAATATTTACTTTTTTCAAAACTATCTCAAATTCTATCTACCTTAAGAAAATCTGAATGTCTATAATAAACCTCTTTTTTTAATTTTTTCTGGTTTTTCGTATATTTTGGCTTTGTCAAAAGCAGATTTTCTAAACTATAAAAAATAAATTTGAATAATATAAATTTAAAAAAATTAATTTGTAATTTTTTATTCAATGACGTCTATTTACAATCATATTAAGGATTTTATGTATACCTAAGAAAAAAAAGCTTTGAAGAAATTTCATAATTTTTATGATTAATTCATTTTAACTATAAATAAATTTTCACAAAAAAAAAATTAGGCTCATTTAACAATGGATCATCTAATGAACATGGGTAAGAAAATTCTAAAAGATAAAGTGTCTGGAGGTGGCCATGGAGGACACGCATCGAATCATGGAGGAAACTATGGCCAAGATTATGGATATGGTGCTCCCAGTTACGGATCTCCTGGATATGGAAATCCGGGTTATGGACCACAACCTGGTTACAATCCAGGTTATACTCAAGGATATGGTGCTCCGTACGGTGGGCAACCAGGCCCTGCATATGGAGCACCAGGTCCGTATGGATATGGACAACCAGGGCCAGGATTTTCTCAAAATTATGGAAGTTATTCAGGAGCTCCGGGAGGATACGGACAGGGTTATCAACAAAATTATTCACAAGGAAGCCATGGCGGTGGAGGTTTTGGAAATCCAATGGCAGTTTTAAAAACTTTTGATCGAGATGGAGACGGAAACATCACTGAAAATGGTAATAAATTATAAAATTTTATTAAGTTTCAAAGGTTAATTTTATTTTATTTAAGATTTTATTATAGCGGCACGGCAAATTGGTTTAGGCTTTCTTGGTGAATCAGTGGCTAGAAGTACATTTAGAAAATTGGACAAAAACCGAAATGGTCGACTAGACTTCAATGAAGCACTTAATGCAATTGGTATTCTAAAGGGAATGAGCGGAGGAAAACATCATTATTAATTTAATTTTTTTACAGCTAAAACTTTTTTTTTATTTGTAATCTTGAGCTTATTTTAGTTATTCGTTTTTTTTTAATAACTTGAAAAATGATTGTAAATAAATTTTTATTTATTTCTTCAAATGTAATTTGAATAGAATTTGTCATGATGGTATTCAAAGAGATTTCAAACATAGTCATATATTATTAGCCTCTATAAAACATTTTGAAGTGGTTTAGGATGTTTCTTAGCTTTTTAAATGTTTCCCAAGTGAGCTGAATGCTCATTTCAATATATCTTTCACTTGATCTATTGTAAGAAACAATATATTTTCTAAAATAGCAATATATTTTAAATACATCGTTTCTACCTAATTAACAGCGTACCCGAACCGTACTAAAATTTTTTTTAGTACAGTTTGATTGAAATGCGGTCTTATGTTGAAATTGAGTTCATCGAACGATTAGAACTTCTAATCTTAAATAATAAAAAAAATTTAAAATTAGAACTTCTAAGCCCCCTCTAGAATTTAAGTCTTTTTTAAATACCAATTTCGAGAATCTATCAAAAAAGAAATAATTCATGTAAAAATTTCGATTTAGGAAAGTTAAAATTTAGAAAAGCGCTTACTCAAAATATTTTCAAATTAATTTAATTTGAATAAATATAAATTGATTGGGTACCAAAAAAATAAACAAAATAAAGTAAAAAAATAAAGCGCTTTTAATCAAATTCCTAAATTAGCGACCCAATTATTCTTTTCTATAAATAAAAAATGACTTTTAGCTTTAGTTACATTCACTTTATATTTTTATTTTTAAATTTATTCATAATTTAAAAAAAAACAATGGAAAAGATGTCTCATTTACTAACCAAGCCTGATCCAAACTATTTAAAACTTCTTACAAATTTAACAGATTTATCTGGCAAATATAAGAAGCTAAATAGCACTGGTTTTTTTAATCGTCAAACCAAACAAAAATTAGACCGCGAATTGGATGCACAAAAAAAATTCGCCAATCAAAAATTAAAACTTAATGAAAAAGAATTTACAATTCTTTTCAATAAGTTAAATCTTAATTTTTATCCGAAAGAAACAGACAGTGAAATAACAAATGAGATTTTGATTAAAATCAAAGATTTAGAGCGTCAAAAAATGACTAAAAATACGGATCTAAATCAACGACGAAAAATTATTCATAATCATTTGGTTTATTTGGTACCAGAAGTAGTTTGCTATGATGGATTTATTGAATCGCTTATTTGCGAGCATGAAATATGTGAGGATGATTATTGTGAATGCTGTGAAAACATCCAGGAAAGTGATAGTGATTCGGATGAAGAACAAAATAAACAAACAAAAAAATACAAGACTAAATAGATTTTTTTTATTAATAAAATTATTCTATGCCTTTTTTTAAATAAATAAATAAATTTTTTTCTAATTTAAAATCTACTGCTTATTTTAAGAATGATTTTTTCTTTGGGTCTAGCAAATCCAGAGCTATCGATTTCGATTTTTTCTGGTGTTTTATCACAAGTGTCAAATCTAAACTTTGATAAAGTTGTTGCTAAAGCTAATTTCATTTCTAAAATAGCAAATCTCATGCCTAAACAATTTCTCGGTCCATTACCAAATGGTAAATAAGCATTGTTGTCACGTTTTTGCTTATTTTCATCACTAAATCGTTCGGGATCGAAACGATCTGGATCAGGATAAATGTCTTTGTTGTGATGAAGGGCAAAGATTGGTACGACTATCATTTGATCCTTTTCTATTTTGATACCCTCATATTCAAAATCTTCACTAGCTATTCTATCTAAACGTACAGCAGCTGGAAAAATTCTTAGTGTCTCATCTATCACCATACTTAAGTATTTCATCTCAGAGACTGACTCATAGGATATTTCTCCATTCTTAAAAAATTTCAAAATTTATTTTTTTAGTCTTTTTTATTTTAATTTTGACCTACATTATTGGCTAAAACAGAGTCAATTTCTTCGATTAGTTTATTTTGAACTTCTGGATATTTAGCGAGATGATAGGCAATCAAGTTTAATGTTGTTGATGAAGTCTCATAACCAGCAAATAAAAACATGGCCGATTGAGAGAAAATTTCAGCAATGGTTAGAGTTCTTCTTAAATGTTTTAAATCTTTTGGATCCCATTTTTTATCTTCACTTTTTTCTTCAGACTTTTTTTGCTCTTCTACATTTTGTTCATGCTCAACCATTGATTGAATAAAATCGTCGCGTACCTATCAAATGAAAATTTTACTTCATTAAAAATTTTATGAATTTTAATCTAAAAACTGCTTAAATTTCTTTTTAAATAAAGTAAATTTACGAATTATTTCTTTAAAAAAGAATTTTTAAGCTTATTCCTAAGGATCGGTATTTTTTTTCGAAGAATTTAATCACTCTTATTTTGCCCTAATAAAATTTTTTATCAACCCTAAACCGTCAAAATTCTCTAGAAAATTTCGAGAGCTTTCAGAAACAAAATTTTTCTGGATTGAAACTTAAATAAAATGTTAATTAAAATTAAGTTATTCAACATAAAAAAAATTTTTAAACAACTTATTGCTACTGGACCAAGTAACTCTGGTCACTAAAAAATATCAAGATTAAACATTAAAAGTAAAACTTCATTCCTGAATTTTACTTGTACCGTAAACTCGCATGTTCGACCCCGGGGTTTAAAATCGTAAATTTGGTTTCAAACCCAGTGTCTAACACGGTTTTTGGACATTTTTACAGAATGCTTATAAGTCGGTACTAAAACTGAAATTTCTTTTTTTATGCGGTATTAAACATGTAAAAAATATAAATTTTTTTAAATTTAAAAATAAATCAAATTTTATTGGAAAAATTTATATTCAGATTTAATGCCTGGTTCAAAAATGAAAATTCGATTTTAATACGAAAATTTTACATAAATTATATACGAAAACGTTTTTAAAAATAAAAATTATTACAAAACACTTTGTCAACTTAAAAAACTCTAAATCACTAACTCCTCGTTAGTTGATTTCGATACCATCTCTACCATTCTTGCCTCTTTTTCAATGGTCTTTTTATTTTTACTACCAAGTTTTATTTTCGCATAGACAACATCCAACTACCCAAACTCTTTTGATGATTATACATAAAATGTATGTTTCATAGTAAAAAAGTACAAAACTTACTCAAGTATTGTTCAAAAAATAAATATTTATGACAACAAGACTCGAACCTAGTACTTAAAAATAAGTGCGTTAAGAAAAAAAACAATAAACTGGTTCAATAGTTTATGTAAGTTACCAATTTGAGCCTGAAGTGGAATAATTTTCATTTTTAAAAAATCAAATGTAAAATTTTCGTATTAAAATCGAATTTTCATTTTAGAACCAGGCATTAAATCTAAATATTAATTTTTCCAATAAAATTTAATTTATTTTTAAATTTAAAAAAAATATATATTTTTTACATGTTTAATACCGCATAAAAAAAGAAATTTCAGTTTTAGTACCGACTTAAAAGCATTCTGTAAAAATGTCCAAAAACCGTGTTAAATGCGGGGTAAAAAACCAAATTTGCGATTTTTAACCCCGGGGTTGTTTGGGCGAGTTTACGGTAAGTTAATGTAAAAATTTTAATATTTAATTTAGTCTAAAACAGGAATTACTATTTTAAATACTTATAATTATTGATTTGCAACAAAAGAAAAACTTAAATTTAAAATTAATAAATAAATAAAATTACCTCTGATTTGTCTCTACGATTTTGCATGATTGTAAAGGTTAATTCTTTCAAATATTTAATAGTATCTTTAGGTATGATTTCTAACATATTTCTTTCAGACAAAAATTTGGCAAGTTTTGGGAAAAGGACTTTGAAAAAAAACAAATAGCAAATAAATAAAAAAAAATCAATTTTAATTAACTAAATTACTTAAGAGCATAAATCTTGGATCTTTGGTCATAGAGTCCAATGATAATCTATTTAAATGCTTAATAACTGGATTATCTGGCTCTTTAATTGAATCAACACTAAAACCAAAACAACATGAAGATATAACATCGAGTGTAAGACCTCTATAAAAACTTTAAAAAAAAAATTTTAATTTTTAAAACTTGAATTTTTTTTTATAGTCAAAAATCGAATTACTCGACCGAACTGAAGATGCCATCTTTTTCGGCTACTTTTTGAAAATGTTGATTTAAATTATTTGCACATTCCAACATTAATTTAGACATCTTTTTAGAAAATATTAAATCTTAATACTTCAAGATAGTTTTTTATTCTTTTTTTTTTAAAGTAAATTACTGATTTTAATTTTCCACTTGTAAAGGTAGTTGACAAAATGGCTCGGACAGTTTTCCAATCTTCATCTTTAATTATTGACAAAAAATGATCAAAAGGCTCAAACATAACGGCATCAATTTGACGACGATTAGTAAATACATTAAAGTCTTTGATTAATACAGATTTTATAAGTTTTAAATCAGTTGTTTGTACAACTGGTGTTGATCCTTCGAAATAGCCAAACGTTTTACCGTACTTTTCGATCATTGCTAAGTCATTGTATGGTAATCCACGTTTCATAATGTGATGAAAATTACCAATTATTGGTAATGGTCTAGGACCAGGAATATTTAATTTGGCAAAATGAGTGCACATACGATACCATTTTGTTAAACTATTGAATTAAAAAAATATTGTCAAAAATAATTTATCTTAGTCTTTTATTTTAAGTCATTAAATCTTTGTTTAGAGTCATTCAACATTTTGAAAATTATTGAATTTTCAAAGTGTTTAAATTTTAAAAATTTCCTTTTTTTAGGTAAATATGGTAAATGAGTTAAGAATTTAATTTTTGGCTTAACTTACATTGATGTTAAGAAAAGGACTAATCCTGTTGATACCAACATCCAGGTAGTATTGCTCGTAAATCCAATTGTTTCAAGCATTTTTTTCTTGAAATCTAATAACCTCGTTTATTGTTCTCTAAAAATAATATTTTCTTATTTTAAGTTTTTATTTTCAACTTGGTAAACCCTCTTCATTAAATACTACCAGTTGTAAACATTCTAAAAAATTTCTTTTTATTGTGAAATTCAAAAGAAAATAAAACGTTTTGATATTTGAAATCGAGGAAAAACGATAAACTTAAACGTATTATAAAAATATGAACTTTAAAAAATAGATAATTATTTGAATTCAAACTTAATAAAAAATTGGTACAAAAATATAAGTTGTTGTGAAATTATATAAAAAAAAATTTAGATAATTTTTCTAAAATTCTAAATATATTAACATAAATCAACAGTAGAATTTATTATAAATTTTTTAAAGGTAAAATTTCAAATAATAAAGTTGTTTTTATTTGAGTTTTTGAGAAATTTTTTAATCCTCAAGTAAGCAATAAGTAAAAGAAGAGTTGTTGTAAGTTCATAGGGTTATACAGTATTAGATTTTTTTATTAGATCAAAATAGTGTTGTTACGAGGCCAACTTTGCTGAAACCAAAAAATTGGGGAAACTTGTCATCCTGGTAGCCGTGTAGGATCTATAAGGCGATTAATGTATTTTAATAAAAAAAAAAAAAGAAATCGTTTTCTACTATAGTACAAAGCTAAAATAAGTTAACGAAATGTTCGAACATTTTGCAACATGTATTCGAACAATGTTCGAGCAGTGTTTGTTTCTGTTCGAACAGCGGCTTTTTAGTCATATCAATAACAGTTTTGATTCACTTATAAAACAGCTTGAACATAGCGAAATTCAAAAAAAAGCTTTTTTATTTAAAGAAAAAAATTAATTAAATTTAATACAGTTTGCTTTATTTCCAGCGTAATAAGTATGTAATTGACGATCGGCCGCAGCTTATACTTAATAATTGAATTTAAAAAAGTTCACTAAATTTAAAATAAACTTAAAAGCTTTATTTGAAACAAAAAAATATAATAGAAAAAAATTTTGATTTTAATTTAATGAATATTGGTGGCAACTGAAACATTAATTGTCTGGGTTTTGCTTGAAATGCTTGTCTCTCTTTTGCCCTTTAATAGTAGAACGCGAAAAAAATTTCTATATCCTCTTTGAAAAGCTGGATTAAATGCAGCATAAAGGACTGGATTTAGTGCTGAATTTAAATGAGCAATCGCCATTGTGTACATATGAACCGTTCTTGGATAATGATCATGATAATCTGTCATTACAACTAAACCATAAGGAAGCCAGCATGCCGTGAAAAGCATAAAAGACGCAAAAAGACCTTTTGCTATCTTCAATGATTTTTTAAAATCATTACTCTTGCTTTTTCCACTTTTTTCAGATGGAGATACTTTTAATTTGGCTGTTCTTGAGTACATAAAAATTCGAATATAACACGCCGCTATTAATACACATGGTATTACTATGCTCGAAAGTGGAAAAAATAAAGTATACGAAAAACTCGCCAATCTATTCCAAACACAATTTAATGTTTTTAAATCATAATAATGACCACCCCATCCGAGCAAATTCGGAAGATCAATAGAAATTCCAATAAACCATGTAATTGCACAATAAAAAATTGTCTTTTTAGCAGTAAACATTCTATTATAATGGGTATGATGACAAATATGGATATATCTTGAAGAAAAAAGTTGTTAAAATTCTTATTTTTTATCATCGATTTTTACTTAAATTTACCGATTTATAGCTAAGAATCCAATATTCATTAAAGATGTTTCACAAGCCACCAAACAGATTCCACCAACAAAATGACAAAGTATTGGTCTTCCATCGAAAAACCTTTTACCTTGAAGAATTCCTTTGTAAATAAAATTTTTTAAGGCGAATAACTTTATTATTTAGAGTTAAAAATCTCTTACCAACTAAGGTAAATGTATCTACAAAGCAACTAACAACTAAATCAGCTACAGCCAGATTAAAAACCAGCATATTTGTCGATGAATGAAGCTCTTTAGTACATATTACTGCGCCAATAATTAGAAGATTTCCTTAAAAATAGTCTCTAATAAAAAATTAGTTAATCTTTATCTTGTTTATTTTTTGCTTACCTAATACACCGGCCAAAGTGGCGGATAAAACTAGAAGTGAATATGGAAGATAATCACCCAGATTTAATATAAAAAATACAATACCGCCATATTCTATTGTGTGAGTTTCATTAAAATGGGTCAATACTAGAGATTGATTTTGTGTAAGGTTTAGTAAGTTAGTCATTTAAAGTTACAGTATATTCTTATAGTAAAATTTTAAAGCTCAAAATATTTTAAATTTGATTAAATATTTTAATACTGGCAATTTTGAAAGGCTTTAATTTAATACCTTCATTTTATAATGAAAATAAGCAATTAAAAAATATTTTCTTTTTTTTTCTTCATTAATTAAAGACTAAATGTATTTGATTACCAGTCTAGTTCACTATAATTATTATCATGACAAAATTATAACTCAAGAATCACAATCTCAGTTTTTGAAAAGCTATAAATTACAAAGAACCGTGCACATTTTTTCCCCTAGAAAATAGCATAAATTTTACGTGTTTAATTACAAATTTTCAAGTTAGGTAAAAATATGTGCTCAGATATGAACCAAACATTTTTTAAAGAATAAGTGATTTCAAATTTGTAGATGTAATAGACTTTGGTGGAAAACTAAGATAAGAAGCTATAATGCCCAAAAATCTTATATAAATTTCCTCAGTTTTTCGTGGTAAAAAAGCATATACCAACGGAACACATCTTCCCTGAATTAAACCATGTAACGAGTAGACTTGAGCGAAAAGAATAGGTGCAATATCAAAAGTACCATCAGCAAAAACTTCGTTTTTTTCTAATAATTTTAGATTTTCTTTCGTCGAAAAAATAAAAAAGCGATCAGGGTCGTCTTTTCCTGAATCATATAACAAAAATAAATTCGTCTCACCCATCTCATCTTCTAACGTTTTAGTAAGAAATTCTGGAAAATCAATATCAGCTAGACATTTCGGTTCAGGAGGATAAGCTGGGCGAACTAATTTTTTAAATCTATGAATAGCTTGCCTATCGGCATCATAAGACGGCATGTTTGCTACAGCTTCTGAAGATTTAACTTCATTTACCAGACTCGAAAGAATTTGCCTAGGTGCTACATTTGATATAACTTTTGAACATGCAATTGTTGCATCTTTTAATACACGCCGCTTTTCTTTAATTTCAAAACGACTATAATTGGGTGCATGGTTATGTTCATCATCTTCAAGTTCTTTAAAATTTAATAAATATTCTTGGCCGATAGAACTTCCATCAGTATAACATTTTGCCTTACAATAAGGTTCTATACAACGCCAATTAACTTTAAATTCTGTCTGAGACGAAATTCGAAAAAAAAAACCATTATTAAAACATAATTGAGGACGACCTCTTTGTGAAGAAGTAATTTTTCCAATTAAATTAGTTGAGTTTAAGTCAATGTCAGATAATTGGTCGATTAGATTGTTTACTGCCATTTAATGTCTAGATAAATATAAAAATTATTTTTTTATTTTTCTAAAGTAAAACCGCTGAAATAAAAAGTTGCTAATTATATTGCTAAATTAAAACCGCTTTATTTTTTTAAAAATCTTGCTATTTTATTTTTGCTTAGTAAAGTTAATTAATTGCTAATTTTTATTTTATGCTAAATTAATCCATTTGAATTAATATTGCTAAATAAACCTGGCTATTTTTTACCTTGCTAAATTGATACGGTGCCAAAATTTTAAATTGCAGGTTTTTTTAGTGAAGATAGCTAAGTCTCAGAGACGCTTCCATTGGCACGCTTAAGCTCAAGCTAATATTAACAAAAATAGCTCTTTTTCAAACATTCTTCTTTTTTTGGTATATAAAAGTTT
>NTPY01000197.1:152885-179605 GCA_002922825.1 Brachionus calyciflorus | reverse complement strand
TTCATTGGATTGTTTCGAAAAATTCTATGACAATTTATCGATTATTTTAGATTATTAATTAATTTTTTTTCAGGTAAATAAAAATAAACAGCAGCGATAAATTAGCAAGGTAATAAAACTTGCTAATTTAATCGCTGCTTTTAATTTTTTTGGCTATTTTAATAAACATAATTGCTATTTTTGCATTGCTATTTTAATTGTTGCTATTTATATTTTTTGCCCAATTAACCTGGCTATTTTGATATTCGCTATTTTGAATCGCTCCCGCTTTTAATAACAAAATTTCTAAGAATGCTAAATTAAGAATATTAGATTCACTTGGTGAGTTATTACTAGATGGTAAAAAAATAACCAGAGTTGACAGCATGAGATATCTTGGACTTATAATAGACGATGAACTTGACTTCAAGAAACATTGGGATAAAAGAAAAAGCCTGGCAATAAGCTCTCTTTCTAAATTAAGAACCCTTGGTATTACAACGCTTCAAATGCACCCCAACCTAAAAGCGCACCTATACAAGACATTTGTAAGACCAGTTCTTACATATGGATTAGAGAATATCCCCTTAAATACAAGACTTATAAATGATATTAAACGTAATGAAGGAAACATTGTCAAAAACTTACTTGGCATTCCAAGCAGATGCAGAACAACATGCTTGTTTCTGTCCCTAAATAAAATATTATCGGAATATTTCCTCATTAACATGAAAATTGATTTCTACTCACGACTAATTGAGAATAGCTTCACCAAAAAATTAATCATTGAGCTAGCTAAACAACCGGTTTCAGGAGACTTCATTGAGGAAATATTAGAAATTACAAAAGATGTAGGTACCGAAAATATGACATTGTTAGATAAATGTAAAATGCGAAAGGATGAAAACTTAATAAGAAATAAAGCTGGAAAGAATGACGAAAAAGTGTATATGCTTCAAGAATGCTTTAAAAACAAAGAAAAAGAAAATGTTCCTGGCCTAATTTTTCAAATCTGTAGATACGATGCCTAAATGCTTATTAATCAAACTTTATATATTTTTAATTTTATACTTTTTATACGTATATTGTGAATATGAATTAACTTTAACTTTTTACTCAATAATTGTAGATAATACTTATAATAGTTTTTATATTCAATTCATTTAAATTTTTTAATTTTTATTTTTTTTTTTATTCTTTTTTCTTATTTTATTTTTTTTCTTTCTTTCATTGTCTCCATTGTGAGACATTGATTTAAGTGGTCGGCGATCGGCCTCAGCTTAGACATAATAAATAAATATACCTATTTACAAAAATTACAGTTTACATTAATTGTTATTAACATAAATAAAAGTTGACCACCTAAAATTCTTAACGCACAGATAAATGTTAACAAAAAACTAATAGATCAATTAATCCATTTGAATTAATATTGCTAAATTAACCTGGCTATTTTTTACCTTGCTAAATTGATACGGTGCCGTTTTCCAAGTTTTAATAAATATTTATTAAAAAAATCTTTTCGCCACAATGACTTTTTTGAAAGAATAAATATAGTTTTTATATTAGACAAATGGATTGAAGTTGTAGTTATGCCGATTTCTAAATGGAAATTTCGGATGATTCTTCTGAGAAAAATGCTGAAAATTTTCGCCTCACTTATTCACAATAATGTGCGAATCTTAATAATTTTGATCTATTACATGAAGTGAACATGGGAAATCATTGTAAAAAGGGGCTTTTCTACCAGTTCAGTCTCATATTTATTATGAGATTAAATTATTGGTTTAATTACAGAAAAAGAGCAAGTTCCCGCTGATCATTTTACCATTTGAAGTCTTTTCGAATGATTTTAGGTTAAAATTGATTCGATCGACCAAAAGAAAGTTCAATTTATTATATCACTTTTGCAAATTTTGTCTTTTTTTTTTAAATTTCTTACTATCGGTTTGGCCATTTGGATTTGATACTGCTTTAAATGCTTATCAAAATGTTATAAATTAATTTAAAAAATGGGATGACTCAGTCCACCCATTTTTTGGGTTGAAAGTCTTCTTCAGATAAATATTTAAATGAAGATAAACTTTTTCCTGAGTAAAAACTATGGTTAAGTTTTAATGAAAGTTTAAACTTGATTTCAGCTGATTATTTTATAGCCACAGTAAGCTTTTTAAAAGGAACTATTTTTAATTAAGTTCCAATTTCAAAAAAATTTTAGAAAGAAGTCTTAAAAAATAAGAAACCCGAAATATAAAAGCTAAATAAAATTTTTGAAATTAGATTTATTTTAAAAATATTAAAAAACAAAAAATAGTGTCAAGATTTGGGGCCCTTGAAAAAACAACTTATGAGTGTTTTTCTACGATATAAAAATCTTTATCAAAAACAAATTTTCAATTAAGGTTGAAGGAGTGTAAAGCTTCAGAATGATATATATATTTTACAAATTTGAAAGGGTTTTTATAAAAATTTTAGGGCTTTTCCACTCGTCAAACATTTAAAATAAATTTTTTTCTCAAAAACAGTAATTAATAGGCGAAAACGAATATAAATTTTTAGTATTTTCTAAAATATTTCGACGAGATCTCTTCAAATATCATATTCGTTTTAGCCTAGCATTTACGCTTTTTGAGAAAAAACTGTATTTAAAATGCTTGATGTACCAGAAAGTTATATAAAACAATGTTTTTTTAGAGAATTTTCAACAAAATTCAAAAAAAAAATATTAATAAATAAAACCTTCTATAGAGCTGTCTAGATGAAAATAAGGGGATGTTGTGATGTGTGTCTTTGATGAGTTGTTGAAAATACTAAAAATTTATATAAAAACCCTTTCAAAGATGTAAAATTTATATATAATTTTGTAGCTGTAGGCCCCCTCTACTATATATGAAAATTAATTATGATACGCCATATTTTCTTAAAAAGGGAACATTTCTAAGGGATGAAAAAAATGAAACCATTTGAAATATATTTAAAAAGCTAAAAATAGCGGTTTAATAAATTTTTCATCACCTAAAAATTATCCCTTTTTAAGAAAACATGTCATACAAATTTTATATCCTTGAAAAACACCCAGATGTTGTATTAAAAAAATATTGAATGTAGTTTTTTCAATTCATTTCATTTCATTTCATTTTCATTGTCGACAAATAATCTAATATATTTGATTCGAAGCTGTAGGTATCAAATTAAAATCCAGTTCATATGCCTCCAAAAAATTACCAATTTGATTAGAAGTTGTTCGATTAATATTCGTAGAAACATTATAGCCACATACGGAAGATGTTTCACTACAATTTCTTTCTTCTTTTTCATCGCCTTTAAACTCCATAAAAATTTTATTCAGTTTTTTATCTTCTTCATTTAAATCACCAAACACAGATTGAGATGAAGATGACAAGCGTCTTAACTTAAACATTCTAAAATTATTCATTATTACAAATTTAAATAAGCGACTTCTAATTTCGCCTCTAGGACTCTTTTCTTTAAATTGATCTTTAATCATATAGAAATTAATATAAAATTTTATTTTCAAAAGTTTACTCATTTGATTGCGAAATTTTGAATAGAAAATAAAAAGCAGATAAAATTTAATACAATGTGGTATATTTATTAAAATTAATGGTAGCCTTAGGGTGTCGATGCTAAATTCGGAAATAGTTGTGTTTATAATTCGATTATTCGTTTGAGCATGTTCATACAAACCAATATCTAAAATAGCATAAGGTAAACAAAGAACACCAGTCAAAAACGAAATCAAACAAACACATAAACTAAATTTTTTACGTGGTTTTTTATATTTTGGATTTAAAGGATCAGTTTCTTTTCCATTTTGTTCGCTATTTATTTCACTAATACTAAATGTTTTTCGTTTTCCATCTTCATCTAAAACAATAACACTCTGTTTGTATGATGTAGACAAACCAATTGTTGGTAATGAATAGCTTTTATGATTTTTTCTAAGATTTTCATGTCCTAGATTTAAGAAATTTAAATTTTTCAATTTATTATTCTTCCGAATTTTAGATAAAAGAATAAATGGCACAATAGCTAAACTTAAAAAAATTAAAAATAATATGAAAAAATAAATTCTATTTATCATGTTGACTATTTCGTAATTCATTACATTTTTAAAACACCTTAAATTATCGTATTCTATTTCAGTTGAATTAGTACTCATTATATCATCTGACTCTAATTCAACTATAGGTTCATCACCATTCTTTAAACCACTTGTCCATAATTCATGCCAAGTGAGAGATATACTAATAGATATAATGTAAGCTACGCAAAGACGTGAACTCATTTGACCTAAATTAGAATATGTGGACAATTTATAGTGGCCAAAAAACAAGCCTACAAAACGTATAAGTATTAAGATAGATGTTAGCGCTGATGATATTAAAATGGAACTTCTTAAAATCATAAAATAAACTTTGCATAAACTATGCGTAACCAAAAATATTTTTTCATTAAAAAACGTAGCCATCCATCGTTGTAACTGTGATGTGAGAAGAATTGTATCGAAAATTCCGATGATAGCTAAAAGAAATAAAGGAGTTCGTTCGCGTAATCTCTTATTTGACAACAAGCAAATTGAGCCAAATGTATTGCCGATAAGGCCAATAACAAAACATGTCGGTATTGTGTAAAATTCAAATAAATTTATTTTATCGCTCATTTTGATTTTTTCATTTTTAAATGTAAACAATTATATTTTTTTAAATTGTCTAAATAGAAATTAGATTAATATGTTTAAAGTGGAAACTTTCGGATTGAATAAATACCTTAAAAAATTGCTGATAACGCCTAAAGAGATCACTTATTATGTTTAAAAAAAACACTTTCAATCATGAATTGATAAGTTTCGTAAATATTGAGACTAAACTTCTGGAGGTTGCACAAAAAAAATGATAAAAAAAGAAAAATTAAAAGATATATAAATTTTTTTCCAAAATGAACATAAAATTTTTTTCATTTGTAAATTAAAAAAAGAAAAAAAATTATACACAGCAAGATTCGAACCTGATGCTTTAAAACGTCATCAACACAGGGAGCAACAGCGTCAAAGAAAAAACAAACAGTAAACTGGTCTAATTTTTTAAGAGAAGTTAGCAATTTCATGCTACAGTTCAAAGCTGAAATTATCGTAAATTTTTCTTTTTTTAATGTCGCACTAAAAGCCCGAAAACTTTACTTTAGTGCCATAAAAAAAAATTGTTTTTTAGACTCAAAATCCATTGAAAATTAAATAGACCGGGTTTTTAATGACTAATAAGTCCGTTGGATTCATTTTAATCATCTCAAACCTGAATAAATTAATTATTTGCTAAATCCAAGTTTTCGGACTTTATGTGCGACGTTAAAAAAAGAAAAATTTACGTTAGTTGAAAATATTTTCGGTTTATTGTTATCATAAAAGACATGAATTATTGAGGCTCAAAAACAGCCATATTTTAACTAACGTTTATGACTTGGTGAACCTTAACTCCAAAAAATTCGAACATTTTTAAAGTTAAAGGCCGAATCTATGCAAAAGGGATTCAAAATTTTTGATTAAAATATATGCTAAGAAAAAGGGTCATTTATGATTTTTCCGTTTTAAAAATTTCCCTCTTAAAATTTTCCCTTCTAAATTTTTCCCTTAAAATTATTTCCCTTATTTTTTTTTCCCTTCGTAAATTTTTCCCTCTGTAATTTTTACCCTTAAAAATGGAAAAATTAAATAAGCCAATTAAAAAAGTTCTTTGGTATATTCGCAATTGTTTTGGGCATTAATACTATCATATGCCTAGCAAAAGCGCCGCATCGAATTACCACAGTGGTCAACCATATCTATTGGTTGATTTACTGGATCTATATTTGTCACGTGTATCCAATAAACTTTAAATTAATTTAAAAAACTGATCATTTTCGCTATTCTTGTGCTGTTATTTCCTTCGAAGTCAAATTTTATGTTTCAAAGACTTTATTTAATACAATAAATGGTTTAGGATCCCTTATTGGTTTTTGATAAAATATTTTCTTTTGATATTAACATTTCATCTTGTGAAAAGTCTTTTTTTCATTAAGTCGATCTTTCTTTTAACTTTTATAAAATAAAAGAATTAGTGTTTAAATTAGTTAGGAAAAAAAATTAATCATAGATTACATTTTATTTTCTTCTATATTTTAATTTCAACTAGAACTAATTTATACTAATACTTTACTAATACTTAATTCAATAAAATGTTTTTGTATTACATAAGATTTCAAATTTTAAAGGAAGTTATCAGAAATGAAATTATTTTTAACCAAAAGAAAATATTATAGCTAATTTAAATTTTTTTATATAACATTTGAAATTCCTTAATAAAAATTAATTTAGTATTTGGTTTCATTTTTTGTTTTTCAATCAAAATTTACATACAATTTTGAAATCTTACAATCGAAAAATAAAGTTAGACTAAAAAAATTAATTTAAAAAAATAATTGACCAATGTTCACTTGAATTTTTCGATGTTTTTTAAAAAATTATATTGACTAATCTTGATGACTTTAACATTAGAAGAACTGAATTTTCTTCTTACTAGAAGCACCTAAAGGAGTAAATTAATCGTTCTTATTTTTAAACAAATTAAAAAAATGTTAGAATAAACCCTAGCTAATATTGTTCTTCCTTTAAAGAGCTTTTCAATGATGTAAAATTTAGTCAACATTTTTTCAAACTAGCTGAATTTATGTTCTTGTATGGTTAAAGCGGTAGAATTTTGAAATCATTAACCGATGAAAACAGAATTTCTAAAAGCAGATTATATACAAATAAACTATATCTTTTAGATTTTTTCACAAATTACAAAAGATATGTCACAATTGTCACACACAGGCATATGCATGATACCATGGGAAAGAACTAGAATAGGGAAACTATAAAATGTGTAAAAATTTTGAACCCAAATTAATCACATATGTGAAAAAATTGTACGTTTATGTGTAAAAACAAAAGATCAACCACTCATATAGCTTTAAATCTTACGCATTAAAGTGTTTTGAAATAACACATTTTTTCTGAATTTACGAATATATGTTGACAAAATTACACCTCAAAAATTTTCAGTGTACTGCACTTCTATCAACTTTATGTCGCAGCGTAACCGTGCCGTATCACACCAGCGTACCAACGTAATATACTGAAGTTAAAAAAAACATTTACATGAGATTAAAAAAATTTTTGAATCCTCTCTATAAATAAATAAAAAATTCAAAGCATAATTACTTTTTTTGGCAACTTAAAATTCAATTTTCATTTTTTTTTCAAAAGATTTAAATACGCAATTACTTCCACGATGAATTTTTAAAGAGTCAATCTTTTTCATTAATTGGTTAAAAAATGTCCATCAATTCTATACAGCACAAAATCTGTAATCATAAGAATACTCAAATTTAGTTAATTGTCTTCTCACTTTTAAAGAAATGGAGTCTAATTTATTTTAAAAAAAAATAATTTCGATAATTGTGGGAAAGCTGAAAACTTACCGTAAACAATCGATAGATATACCATGGTACAAATCTGAAATTTTAGATTTGTACCCAAGATTTTATTATTGCAATCAAGTCTTTGGTCTTATGGCTACAAAAAAGGGATGGTACAATTTTAACAATGTACCGGTACAATCATCGAGTGTTTACGGTAATTCGTATTAATTTTTTGTTTGTTGGTTTAAAAGAGTAAAGTTTTTTGTGTTTGAACGAGATCATAAAAAAATTAGAAGATTTTAGTTTAATGTACTGCAATGCTATCGATTTTATGTCGTAGCCGTAGCGTACCGTACCGTAGCGTACATCACCGTAGCGTACCAGAGTAGTTTACTGAAATCAGAAAATGCAGCTAAATGGGATGATAATTTTTTGAATACCTTCTATAAAAAAAATTTTACAAAAAATTTTAGACCTTCATAAATTTTTTGAAAAGAAATCACCGTAAACCCCCATTTTTTGTAAGTAGAATTTATTGCTTTCGGTTTTGTACCATGTATTGAATTCTAAGTCTGTATACATTTTTTGAAAGACTGTATAAATCATGTTTGTACCAATAGTAGTTTCTAATTTTTTTCAAAGGAAAATATCATTTTCATAAATTATCTTATGTTGTTGAGGTTTTACGGTATTATTTCAGTCTAAAAATTAGTAAAACTTTTTCTACTCTGAAAAAATTTTTTTGTGTAATTTTATAATTTAACTTAAATAAATAAGAATTAATGATAGTCAAAATAGTGTTTTTTTGAAAATTATTTTTTTATTAAACCACAAAAATTCATCTCATTTGTCTGTATTTATCTGATTTCAGTACGCTGGTACGCTACGGTACGACATAAAGTCGATAGCAGTGCAGTATGTTGAAACAACAATTCTTTCGTATTAATCTTAATTTTTTTTTAAATTTGTTATTGATGGGCAAAAATTTACCTAAATTCATTTCCGAAATTTACCAAAAAAAACAGGTGCAATAAGTTAAACTAGTCTTAAAGCTTTGTTCATGTTTTGAGAGCTCTTCTTCTATAATTTAACAATTGATTTTTTTTTTAATTTATAAATTTATCACATTGACAAATTACATAGGAAAATTTTAAAATAGATTTTCAACTCTTTTTTTTTTGAATACCCATGAGCTTAAAATAAAAAAATATGTTAATTTTTTTATTAAAGCCAAATAGGAGTTAAAAGTATTTTTAAAATATTTAGAAATTGCATTAAAATTAATATGCTTTTTTAAGCATTCTAAATTTCTACATACTGTTCATTAAATCGATTAAAAATTTCAATTTTACTAACATAATAATTATGAAAATACTTCCTTTGTTTAGAATTCATAAGAAAAATTTAATAGCCTTGAGGGTAATGAAAAGCACTGTTTTAATATTACTTCAGAGAGACAACTTTTTGATCAAATTTATCCAAGGCTTTTCTAAAAAAAAAATCAATTAAAACATAGCTCAGTATCTTAAAAGCATGTCGCATGTTTTATTTGTCAATATCTTATTCTATTTTATTTACCTTTGGTAATAAATTACGCTATTAAAATATTTGAAATTCACATTCATAAAAAAATTAAATTAAATTACGAAATTATTAGTTTTTTTTAAGAATTATATAAAATAATTATATTTCTTAAAAGTGGCACAAAAAGGTATGGGAAAATAAATCTCATATCATTTTATTGTTTATTTTTATCTTAACGTCATTTGTGAATATAAATTTATTTTGCCATTTTGACTTTTTAGTTGCTTTTTTAGCTGGTTTTATCGAATTTTAACTTCGATTTAATTACCCTGTGAAGTGCCTTCCACATTGGCAACTTTTTTTTTTAATAAAACATTTCTTATTTCAAAGTTTGAATTAGATTAGCCAAAGAACCCTTTTTAAATAAAATTTAAAAAATTAAAACCAAATACATTATTAAGAGGTTAATCTATAGTTAAGAACTAAGTTTGAATTTGGTAAATCTAGTGACCAGTTTAGTTCCTTGAAATTGGGAAAATCTCTGTTAAGTCTGATTTGATATTTTTCCAAATATAAATCATGAATTCGGATTTCTTAGGCTTTTTTGGCTTTTGAACATTTGTTAAAACAAAAAAATTGATATATTTATTGAACATTTTTAGTTAACTGCAGTACAGGTTTTTTTGTGAATGCAACTTCAAAATTTTTTATCACCTTTGTCAGAAAAAATTAAAATTTTTTTTTCAAGAATAAATTTGTCTAAGCTAAAAAATAAGAAATAAATATACCATTTTTAGTTTGGTTTATTTTTTCTGATTTTTATGCTTAATTTTATATTTCTATTTGCATTCAAAAAAAAACCCTGCTGCAGTATATAGATTCTTAAAATTTATAAATAAATTCTTTCAAGATTTAGAGCTTAAATAATTTTTTTTAATTTGACGAAAACAGATAAAAATATTAGCTTTATCTAAATTAAAAAAATGGTCATAATAATTGATTTTCTTTTAGTTCTAAATTAAAAAAAGACATTGTTTATTTAATAAAATTTTATTAAAGGAATAAAAATTTGTTTTAAAGCTAACTTACCGTCAAAAAATATCTTTTTTCGTTTTATAAGATATGAATAATTCGCGTAATCTTCTTCATAAATGCCTCTGGTTTTAATAAATAAAATATCTAAATCAAGAAGGAAGTTAGCACTTAATGAAAAACTTCTTTTTATTTGTGTTTAATTTTTTATGCATACAAATATATTAGAATATTTAAACTATAAAATTTTAATAAAATTTTTTTTATAAAATCTATCTTATGATATTAATCGAAGAAAATAATTAAGAAATTAATTTTCTTCTTGCAGAAACATACAAATCGACAATTCAGTCAAAAACAACTCGTAAAAACAGGAATTACTACTAATTAACTAAAAATAATTACTAAATATAATATAATAGCCAAGCGACATAAACCAATATAGCAAACAAAATTATATAAAAATGTCGCCAATAACAATACGACTAACAATTTTATTAAGAGCTATTCGAAAAAAGGATTTTAAAAACCTCAAAAAAAGGCAAAGTGTTAATTTTGCTCTAATTTCAATTTACCATTTTTTTATCAAAGTTTATCAATTTATGTTAAAATTCACTAAATTTAAAAAGAAATTTCTAAATAAATATTAAGTTAATGGTTCTTTTTTTTTGAAATTTTTTGTAATTTGTATTTATCCTGAATTAAAAAAATTAATTTTTTAAAAATTTTTTGTTTATTTTTTACTTTTAATTTTATTCTGGAATAAAAGTAAAAAAATGAAAAAATTAGCCTTTATTAATTGGAATATATGTGAATTTTATCGAAATTCTAAAAAAAATTAAAAAAAATGTTATAACATGCTATCGACGGAACTATTCCATATATAATTACGGTTAAATTACAGGTTTATTCTTAGAATGGTAGGCAAAGGTTTAGGGTATTTTTTTTTCTTTAATTTTGAAAAATTTGTTAATAAAATTCGATTTCTTTCTAGAAAAAATACCAAAATACTTTATTCTAATAAGTTTCTAGAGAAGCTAAAAATACTATCAAAGAAAGTCTTTTTACAAAAAGTATATAAAGTATCGTTGGAATACTTAGATACTTAAAATATTACAAAGTCTTATTAAAGACGTGTGTCATCTTTTTCTTTATTCTTTCTTTAAACTATTTTTGGTATTTTTTAGGATACTCAATAATAATTCGTATTGTATTTTTGACACTCCTATTAAGAAACTCATAAAATAGATAAAATTTATAAAAAGAAAATTTCAAATAAATTTTTATTAATAAATTCATTGAAAAACGTTTTATTTTTTCTTAAAAAAATTATTTCACGTATGAAGATCACTAAAATTTTGAAATAAAACAGAATTAATAAGCGGCGAAAGACCTTTGATATTCAAAAGGGATAATCAAAATGAACAATTCAAAGTCTTTTTCCAAAAATAAAGATTATTCGATTTAATGTTATTTTGTTTCTCGACTCATCTTCAACTCTTCCTCCGCTCTTTCTTTCCTTTCTGCTGTAGAATATTTATATAACTAATGTATTTTTTAAAAAATTTTTCCTTTCCTGAAAATAGAAAGAAAAAAAAGTGATTAGAAAAGGAAAGGAATAGTCGAAGAAGGGATAAGTAAAACAATCGTACAAATTTGTTTTAATTTGTACTGTAGAATGATGTTTTGTGTTTGAGTAACTTAAGAAAGGGGAGAGAAAGCTCAGTTGGTACAGTCATAAGCGTTGAAACAGAAGGTCGAGAGTAAAAATCCTGAGTTCCCAAATTATCTCTTGATGTTAACACTCTTGGTGTTATTCTGTAAAACATCTACCTAACCCAGCTTTTTACCACCAAAACCCCAAAATTTGCTTCTAAAAATTATGAGGTTAATTTTATTTAATAAATACCGTAAACTCGAAGAAACAACTGCGGGGTTAAAAAGCGAAAACTCAGTTTAAATGCAGTCATTTAACATGTGTTTCGAATTGATTTCAAAAATAGTTTAAAAGACGGACTAAAACTGAATTTTCGGTTGTTATGTCTCATCAAATGCACAAAAAATAATTTTTTTTCTAAAAAAAAAAATTTTCAAATTTATATTCAAAAAATTACTACTTCGATTTAATGCGTGCAATTGAATTTTCCAATTTTCGAGTGTCATTTAGTTCAAAATTTTACAATTTTTTGTTACAAAATTTTTTGACTAACCAAATTAAAGGTTCTAGGCGTAAGTTTTCGAATTATTTAAAAAAAAAAATTGTGCTTTTCTATCCCAAACAAAAAGAATTGAGAAAGATATGCTGAAGTTTTTGTCTTATAAAAATGAAAACTGACGCCTAGAACCTTTAATTTGGTTAGTAGTAGTTGAATTCTTATTGAAAAAAATTTTGTAACAAAAAATTGTAAAATTTTGAACTAAATGACACTCGAAAATTGGAAAATTCAATTGCACGCATTAAGCCGAAGTATAAATTTTTTGAATATAAATTTGAAAATTTTTTTTTTTAGAAAAAAAATTATTTTTTGTGCATTTGATGAGGCATAACAACCGAAAATTCAGTTTTAGTCCGTCTTTTAAACTATTTTTGAAATCAATTCGAAACACATGTTAAATGACTGCATTTAACCCTTATCCGTCGGAAATATAAAATTTTACATTAAATGCTAAAATGGGTCAATTTTGACCCGAAATTTTTTCATTATTTTTTACTCGGTTAACGGCTGAAATGGGTCATTTTTGACCCGTTAATATAGACTCACATATTTTATTTGAAGAGAATATGAAAAAAGATAAATTAGATCTTATAAATTCTTGATAAAAAGGATAAATTGATCTAAATTGATAAAAATGAAAAAATCAATCCAAGATTAATTTTTTTTTATTTAATTAATTAAAATTAATTAAAAAAAATAAATTCGGTAAATCAGAAATTATTTAAACAAAAAAATAAAGGATGTTTTAGAAAAAATATTTTTTTCAAAATTAATTTTTATTTTAATTAGTGATAAAAAAAAGAGAGCTATTATCAAAAGTTACGCTTTAACTACAAAAAGAGGATTAAAAACAGTAATTTAATTGATTTTAATAGTAGAAAATATTAAAAATAAGCTTGGGTCAAAATTGACCCATTTCAGCCGTTAACGTGGCTTCGGGTCATTTTTGACCCGATTTTAGCATTTAACGTATATAAAAAAAATAAAAATTTGCTTGGGTCAAAATTGACCCATTTCAGTCGTTAACGTAGCTTCGGGTCATTTTTGACCCAGTTTTAGACGGATAAGGGTTAAACTGAGTTTTCGCTTTTTAACCCCGCAGTATAAAACCCGAGTTTACGGTAAATAAAATCTAAATATTCTTTATTATCTGAATTAAAATTAAATAATCTGAAAATAATGTTAAAAAATAAGTATTCTTGTTTTTCACCGATTTGGTCGTTAAATTCTTAGTGATTTAATCTTGAAAAAATCAATTTTTATTAAGAAAAAAGATGAATTCGACTTTTTTATTTTGTAAACTTAAGACGGAACTATGAGAGGAAACTAAGAAAACATATTTATTAACTTATTAATTAAACCTTTTCGGGATCATAGCTAGACTCTCTTCTGTTCTAAATTTTTAAATAAAATGATTAAAATATATTCTTAGATGATCTTTATACTAAATTTGTATTGTATCGATTGTAAACAAATTTATCTACTGAGTCGTAAACAGAGTTTGGGAATCAGACGAAGTGACTCAAGTCTTAGTGACTCAAAATTCGTTTGAGTCTGACTTAAGTCCTTTAAGTCCCAGTCTTTGAGTTTTTGTCAAAATGACTCAATCTCTTAAGTCTCAAAATAAAAAAACCCTGACTCAGACTCAATTTTAAGTCTTTAATTTTTTAAAAAGACTTAAAAAAATTTTTATTTTAAAAAAAGGACATTAAAAGTTCATGATTATTTTTTTCTTAATCAAGTAGTCATTATAAAAATTATTTATTTAATTTTAATAAAATTTCTCAAAACAATTTTTTGCATAATAAGCACGATCGATTTTATTTAATTATTTTGTATCAAAAAGTTCTCACTCCTTTAAATATTGACGGGAAAAAATTTTTTTGATTGACCGCTCTTTTTTTTTCATTTTATTTTATTCAAAAGTACAATTAACCTCTTTGTTTAAAAATTTCATCGAGAAAAAAAAATTCAATTTTTTCAGAAATTAATTCTCATATTTGTTTCTGGTATTTCTATTCCTATTGTAAACTTAATTCGTAAGAAAAACGATATTTAACCCTTATACGTCCAAAGCTGGGTCTAAAATGACCCAAAAAATTTAAAAATTGAACAACTTTGAGGCAATAGAACAAACCTTTAAACTAAACGGCTAGGGATTAAAATTATATCAAAAATAAGTTAGATCACGAAAAATATTTTTATGTTTTCAAAAAAAAAATCAGTGATTTGAAATTAATTTTAGCATTATTTTTAACCGGGTCATTTTTGACCCACTATGGCCTTTTATGTATTTTTTTTTACTTTGGACGGATAAGAGTTAATAGATTTTGGTATATTTTGATAAAAAAAATTGAAATATTTTAATCAAAGTATTTTAAAAAATCCTATTCTGCCTTTTTTATTTATTCTATTTTATTTTTTTAAAAATTATTAAAAGAAAACTACATCTCTTTCAAGTCCAATTGATATGAAAATTAATTTTTATATAAGACTCAGACTTAAAGGACTTGAGTCCAAATTTTATAATTGACTCAGACTTAAAATTTTCAGTCTTTAAAATTTTTTTTTCGACTCAGACTCAGACCCAAGTCTTAAACATGCTAAGACTGAGACTCAAATTTAAGTCTTTCAAAATATTGCGATTCTCGAACTCTGGTCGTAAATTGTGCATTAATTAAATGAGTGATTTTTTTTTTTCAAAAAATAACTAAATTAGAAGAATAAAATTTTATTTCTTAATTCAAAATAAATTGAAAAATGCTTCGAATTGAGAATAAAAAGTAGTTATATTTCTTCAATTAAAAGAATAAAAAAATAATTCGAATTATTCTTAATTTCGGGTAAATAATACGGGACTATTTTTACTTAAACTTAAAATTTGACTTTTTCTTGCTCATGAGACTTAAACTTTTTTAAAATTAATAAGGCTGCCGAGATCATAATTTGAACTCGCTTTTTTAGACAAAACCAATACCCTATTTTTGATTATGAGGGTCTACTAAGGTGATTGCAAAAAAAAATCGGACCTTCTCTGGAGCTATAACCCCCCTTAGTTAGGATACCCCTTAGTAAAAATTATTACACCTGATTATGAAATAAATTGATAAAAGTCGGAATCGCTTTTCTTTTTCTAAGACCTTCTTCCCTAACTTGAGCATTATCGTCGTTCGTTCAACTTACTTAAGTTTCCTTCATATTCTCTAATGATCGAGAATAAACGCGAGCATTTATCATTGGTATCACATTATTAAATTTAGACAATATCAGGTCTAATTTTGTACTAGGATACTCTATTTTTTTTCTGTTTTGTTTGTGTGAAACTTGTTTATGGAAGGAGTGGAGACTTAACCCTAGAATCAACTAGGTTCACTAAATAATTCTAAATCCAAGGACCGGATTCAAAGACTCGAACCATAGTCTTTGGATCGGGGACCATCACAATTATTCAATGTTGCGGTCTCTTGTGGCGGTATAAACAAGAGAACTTATTGTTACTTTGTTCGCTAATTAATACTAAGGTCATTCTAAAGATAAAACAGTTAAGCGGTTACGACTTTCATCAATTTATTTCATAATCAGGTGTGAAAATTTTTCTTGAACATGTAATAATTTTTACCTTTTTATAGAACAATAATTTTCTTTGTTCTTTTAATTAATTTTTTTTTTGTATTGAATTATTGAGTAATTATTGAATTAGTATTGAATTATATTTTAACTAATTCAATAGTTCAAATAACTCAAGTCAGAACTTCACCCCAGCCAATAAATTAATTGAAACTTCATAAAATAAGTTTAGATTTTACAAAATTTATAAATCTCTGTCTCTTAAAATGTGAAAGTTCAAGAAAAAACTGTATAAAAAACGTTCTCCTAAATTTTATAACTACATGAAAGTACGCATATTTGATTCGCTCGAAAAATTTAAAAAGTAAAAAAAAGCAGTATAAAATGTGAATAATATAAGAGGTAATATTTAAAAAATAAGACGGCTAGTTGATATATATATTTTTTTTAATTTTATTATTAAAAGAAATGAAAGAAATTCCTCAGAAATCAAAAATGTATTTAAAAATCTTTGATTTTTTTTAATGATTCTATCATAATTGAGTCAGAGTCTTAAAATTCACAAGAAAATCAAAAATAGGGTATTGGTTTTGTCTAAAAAAGCGAGTTCAAATTATGATATCGGCAACCTTACAATCATTAAGATAAGTTAACAAAAGGGCTTTATACATATAAATGTATATTTTAATTAAGAAAGTGTGTAATTTACCTGTTTGATTGTAAAAAAGAATAATTTTAAGTAAGTTTTTCTTTTTTTAAGTAGACTTTATCAGAATAAATGATAACTGAGAATATAATTCATATCCAATTTTCTCGCTCAACTAATTTTCCTGTTGTAAGATTAACAAGCTTTAAGAATAAAATCAAAAACGGTTAAGTGAAAAAGCACAGACCCAAGTAAACTTAAATAAAATTAAAAAAAAAAAGACGGTCGATTTATTTATATATATATATATTGCCTATCTCTTAAATAAATATACATCTTTTTTATCATAAAAAAAAAGATATTTTTATAAAAAAAGTATTGATTTATTAAAATTGATAAATAATTTTTTAATTTCGAGGTAATTTTTATAAATTTGGTCATTAAGAAACTTATTATCTTATATTATATTCAAAATATTTTTGCAAAATTAAGGAAGTTTCGAATAATGGTTGCTGTTGATAAGGAAAAATTAAAATATATTTAAAAAAATTATCAAGCGTAAGCTAAACGTCTTAATGCTTATGGCTTCTCTATCTTTTTACTGTATCTCTTTTTCAAATGAATGAAAGATTTTTTTAAAAAGATACACTGACGGATACTCTTCAATTATTCTTAGGAAAAATTTTTCAGAACCATTCAATTGAAAATGATGTCTCAAAATAAATAATTTATTCTTTAAAATAAAAAAATATCAACTAACAAATTTTGAGAAAATGTTTTTTTATTAAATTTCAGATAATCATTTTTAAAATCTTTTGGGATCATTATAATTTTACCTAGATTTAAATCCTGTTTAAAGGTACTTTAATCGCTTCGAAAAAAAATAACATTTAATTAAAAAAATATATATATATCGATTTAGTAACCTATCTTTACCTCCTTATTATTGAATTTCAAGTTTATTTAAAAAAAAAAATAATTTTATTCATTTAAATTTATCGATATTAGTTTAATTCTAATCTTTTTTTTGTAATAAAATATCTAATTTAAAATTTTATATTTAAGTGAAAATCAACAATTAAATAAATTTAATTTTTATCTACTTAGGATGCGTAATAATCAAATTTTTCCATTCAAAATAACATAACTTTGCCTTTGAGATTATTGAATTAAATCAATAATTTAAATAAAATTTATCGTATGACACTTAATTGGCAAAATGTAATTTAATGAGCAATTTTATATTTTTACATTTTTGAAAAAAAATTTATATTTCAAAAACATTTGTAAAATTTTTCATTCAAGAAAAATAATCTGTAAATATTTTGAGTGGTTTTTTGTAACTTTAGAGTAGTTTCAATAAAACCGACTTAGAAGTCCTGTTTACTTCACTTTATTGTGGTCTCCACTTAAAAGTGGTGTCCTCTACTTTTTTGTGGTTAATCCATTTTAAAGTGAATAAAAATCATAATTTTATAATCCTCAAATAAAAGTTCTATTTGAATTTAATCTTTAAAAAATTATAAATCAAACATTAATTAATAAATAAGAATTAAATGAAACAATTCTAAAAATCTAAGCTTATTTAGAAGAACTGAATTTTTTAAATAATTCTATATATCTTCAGAAATTCTTAATTTGTATGGGATCAGAAATTTTTCAAAGCTTACAGTTTTTGATTTTTAGCAAATTTTTTTTTTCTATTTTTTTAAACAAAACAAGATAGTTGTTTAATAAATTGCCCAAGAGAGACATCACCAAAACTTACTATAAAATTTAAATTTCTATTAAAATTATAACGTAAATTCTCGGTTTTTATGGGATTATTTAAATATATCCCTTTTATTTTTAATTTTAAAACACCATGTCATAAAGACAGGATACCTTCAAATTACATTAAAAATACGTTAGACGAATACTCACGTTAAAAGAAACTTTAAATTAAAAATCTTCTTTCCAAAAAATTCTTTCTAACTTCACCTTAAAGTGATTTTTGTAGTCATTTCAAAAAACTTTTTTATATTTTTTTGCCCCACCGTATTTTTTTATTTGATTATTTATTTTCAGTCATTTAGAAAAATCCCCACTTTTGCATTTAAGAAATTTCCCCACAAAATTTTTCCCCACTTTTTTTTTCCCCGTATAGAAAATTCCCCACTCAAACTTTTCCCCATTAATTATTTTCCCCACTTTTAAGGACGAGTTACTAATTTACGAAAGAAACTTTGGTTTGGGGGCCTAAAAAAAATTGTCTATCGATTCTTTATATAATTCATTGGACATATTTTAAAAATTGTTTTTTTTTTTTTGAATAATTTTTCTTCCCAATATCCAAATTTTTATATATGATACAGCATTTCTCGCGAATTAACGGCATACCCACATCCGTAGCGAGCCCGTACCGTACCCGAATTTTAGTAGAACTTTAGTCTTAAAATTCAAAGCCTTATCCGTGAAAAAGTAGCAGAATTTATTCCTTTTTAAATAATTTTCATACAAAAAGTAAAATGGATTTTTTGAAAGCACAAGTTTTAACTGAATTCACAATAATGATGAATTTGGGCCTTCAAATCCAACATTAATTAAATGAAAAAATTTATTAATTTGATTGCTATTGAAGCTCATAGAAATCGACTATATTTCCATTTTTTTTTGTATATCTGAGTATAACTTACAAATCTTTCTTATAAGATTTTTATTTACATATAAAAGGATAGACGCACAATAGTCAAAACATGGTAATATAAAAGCTTTAAAAAAAAGGAGTTTCACAAGCCTACTTAGTAGGCTTAATAGAGTAAATTCTATTCTTTTAAAAGGATTTTTTATCTTCCTTTTGATGTGAAACTCCTTTTTTTTAAAGCTTTTATATTACCATGTTTTGACTATTGTGCGTCTATCCTTTTATATGTAAATAAAAATCTTATAAGAAAGATTTGTAAGTTATACTATTTTACCCTTTTTAGACTATTTAAACTAGACTTAGATGGTCTTCCAAATGAGACGATTCAAAAAATTTTAGAACCGTATGGTCTCAGTTCTTTTCATCATAGGTTAATTTCCCGTATTCTTGTTTTTACTGCGAAAATCTGCACTGAAGAACAGGCCTCCGAAGAGTTAAAAGAAGAAATTAGCTTGACTGAGTTAAATAACATTTTTTACAATTTAAGAAGTAATAAAACCAGCAAAGTTCTTCCATATTTTTCTAGTACAAAGTTTGGTTGTTTGATGTTTAGAAATAAATTAGGAACGATAATTAATAATTTGAAATTTCTAGATTTTTATACGGATATTAAACAATTTAAAGTAACTCTGTATGAAAATATAGATAAAATTGTAAACATTTTTACAAATATAAATAATAACTTTAATTTTGAATTAAACTTTAAATTTTTTTATTCGAATTGTTAAATTGAATTTTTTTTGTTTTATTTTACTATTTTTTATAATATTTTTATAATTTGATGAATATGACCCTATGGTCATATTCTTATAAACTAACTCAATTACTCTCGGATAGGTTCTTCCTACTAGTAATTGAGTATAAATAAGCATTTATATAAATAAATAAGTATATCTTTTAAAAAAGAGCAATTTCGAAATCATTGAATTGTTTCATTGGCTACTTATTTTTTTTTAAAAAGAGAAAATTATTAACGGGGAATATTACTAATGGGGAACATTACAAAGTGGGAATTTTTCTAAATGGGGAAATTTATTTAAAATTTAAATTGTTAATAATTCTTGAATTTATCTGTTGTAAAACATTAATGACAGAGTCAACTAGAACTTTGTTCTTACACATTAAACTTCTTTCTTAACAACTCAATAGCTTCCTTTTCTTTTACTTGATTAATATTTTTACCTTTAACATTGCTTAGGCATCTCACTTGATATTGAAATGATAACCGAAGTGGCGTGTGTTTAGTGTAAAATACAAGAATAAACAAACATCTTTACTTAATTTGTACATATTATTGACGAATAAAGGACACTTTATGTTTGAAGTACATAAGGCTAATTTGATCATTTCAAAATGTAATTACAGTTTAGTTAAAAGTTGAATCCATTTTATTGTGAAGAAAAACGAAAAAATTGACTTTAAGTGAAAATTAAGCTGATTTTTTGTGGTCTTTTAAAACATTTTGTTAATCTAACTTTAAAGTAATAATTATAAGTTACTTCTTTTTTCCCCGTATAGAAAATTCCCCACTCAAACTTTTCCCCATTAATTATTTTCCTAACTTTTATGGAGGAGTTATTAAAATGTAATGTCAAAATTAGCTTAGCCGGTAAAAACATGTCGGGTTGAACTTAGACGCTTTAATCTATCTCTAACATTCCTAATGTATAAGAAATTAGTTAGTAATGTTACATATTACCCTTTTTTGAAAAAATCTTCAATGCGAATATTTGAATGGTTGAATTGCACGAAACTTTATGTAGCCTTCAACAATTCGTAATGAAGATTTTTCAAAAAAGGGTAATATGTAACATTACTAATTTCTTATACATTAGGAATGTTAGAGATATATTAAAGCGTCTAAGTTCAACCCTACATGTTTTTACCGGCTAAGCTAATTTTGACATTACATTATAATAACTCCTCCTTAAAAGTTAGGAAAATTATTAATGGGGAAAAGTTTGAGTGGGGAATTTTCTATACGGGGAAAAAAGAAGTGGGGAAAATTTTATGGGGAAATTTCTTTTTGTGGGGATTTAAATATGATAATAGTTCGTCCATGATATGATAATAATTCGTCCATGGGATTAAGTTTTTTATTTGATGGTAAAAAAGGATCTTTGACTTGTAAAAAATTTTACTTATTGATCTGACTTTTTACGCCTCCAATAGAGCAGTATATTTCGTTTAACATTCCAATGTAACGTTTAATAAAACTGGCTTGTGATTTATCATAAAATTTAAGCTTACTTTTTTTAATATTACACATTTCTATACCATAATTAAAAATAGGCTGACAATAAATACTATAAAATCTAGCTAAGACTTCATCCCAATCATTTTCTTTAAATACATGATCGCCAACAGGTAAACCAAACTGTCTACTTTTTGAACTTTAATTCCATTTAAGTAAAAATCTCTAGATTCATAATTTTTACTCCAATTCTGAAACATAATAACCGATTTAGTCGGATTAAAATTAATTATCCACGTTCTTCTAAATTCGCCACAAAAATTAAGCAAAATTTGAAGATTTGATTTTGTTGGACTCAATACGACAATGTCATCACAGTAACCAACTATGGATGTATTAATACTCCCAATTCTACAACCAATGTTTAGATTCGTACAAAGTTGTATTAAATCGTCTCCAAAAGCGATGTCTGTTGTACGTTAAAAGCTTTTCAAATTTGAAAACTTTTTTTGAATTGAAATCTCTGATTATACGTTTGTTTTCTATTCTAAGCTCACGACGTAAATTACGCAAATCATTTTCAAGTTGCTGCTTTTCAAAACCAACTGAATTCTTTAAATTTGATTCGACCAATTTCATTTCCGATTAATTTCTTTTAGCTTTAACTTTTTTGTTAATTCTTTTCTAAAAAATTTTTTCATTTGAAGAAATATTTTTTATTTCCCAGGTACTTTTTGTCGTTTTTACAGCTATTCTAGCAGGTCGTATTAACATGCTACACAATTCTCTATATAATTGGTTAATTACCTTACGACTTGGTTCTTTCTTGAAATAATGTACCATTTCCGGTATAAATTTTTCTAAATTCTAATTATATTTATCAATAAAAGAATTATTACTCCAGTCAAAACGATTAAATTTTTTGATTTCCTGTTTAAATTCATCTTTAACACCTAAATCGACATTAACTTTGATGGTAATTGGCAAATCATTACTTGAATTATCGTTATTATTACAAATCATAACGTCAACCATTTTAAAGACAGACTCATTTTACAATGGTCTAGTATTTAAAGCGACCCATCTAAATTTTGACTCTTCATTAAGTGTTCAGGTTCTAATTTCTGATTTAGAGACTATTGATATATTGAACGGTGAAAATACGACCATTTCGATTTTTTAGCAAAGAAACGAGAACACGAAGATCAAGCTGAATTGATAATAGAAAATACGTTTTCTGATTTCATATCAAAAACTGAATCTTTGGAAGAGACTTTTAATGAGCAAAAATATAGAACTACTAAAAGATACAGAAAATAATGAAATCTGCTTTAGAAAATCCCTATTAAGCTGTCGACCAACTTAGACATTGATTCAGTTAGTCATAAAACGGCGAAAAATTTCCAGCTTAACGTAAGAAATTAAACATTTTAAATTTTAATCTCAGGCTAAATGAAGAATTTTTATTATTTGAACTTGAAAAAGTGAGCTTTTTGATCTCTAACACAATTTTTGGTATCTGCTAAAAAAGAAACTTTTGACTTTGATTATAATGTTAAATATTCTAATATTTTCATCAAACGAAGTCATTTTATTCGACGTGATTTTGAGTAAGTCGTGCTTGGCTCTTTTTTAAACAAATAAAAATCTCAAAATCAGATATTCATTTGAAAGTGTAAAAAAATGCTAAAAACTCGTAAAATAATGCAAATAAAAAAAAATATCAAAAAAATCTGCGCTTCTTTAAAACTTCCCGACTAAAAAAAATTTTTGTGTTCTATCAGAGTTTTCTAAAATTTACCTAAATTTTCTTTTATTACATTTTTTTAAGTTCTATCAGGATTTTAACTATTAAAAGATTTCAAAATTGTATGAAAATGTAAATAGAACACAAAAAATATACCTTTTTTTTTTTTTTGGAATAAAGTCGTAAAAAATAATCAATTTTAATCAAAACATCTATATAAAAAATAAAAATAATTCCCTGAAATTGCCAGTTTAAAAATGATTGATATAAATCATGATAAATCTGTTGACGAGATAAATTTTCAAAGAAGCCTGTTGCATGTTTTTATCAATTAAATCAAATGAAAGAAACTGTAATAACATTCCATTAGTTGAGTCACTTTTTATAAAGGAAAATTTTATGAAAGGAAAGAATCCTTTATAGACAAACTTGCTAATGCGCAGCGTTAAGGATATAGCTTGATGCGTTCTTTCAATTAATTTTATTACACAAAAATTTCACAATTTTCCTTATTTTTTAACTTTGTTTTCTATTGTTAAATCTTGGCTCTTTTTCGCGTTACCGAATTTTCCTCGCTAATTTAGCTTAAAATTTGAAGATTATTTATAGAATGTTTGAATTGAAAGTTAATTAAAAAAAATTGTTTTTATTCTTCCAAAAACTTTTTTTTATAATAGTTTTGTTTTATCAATTAGTTGATAATGAATTTTTTAAACTTCATTTAACTTTAAAAAGGTTTTTAATTATATTATAAATGATTAAAAATCTTTTTTTCAGTCTAAAAAAAACTGTATACAAGACATAAAAGAATAATTATATAAGATTTTTTTTTAAAACTTTTTAAACTCATATTTAACTAATATGCAAGCGTTTTAAAACAAATTTTAAAAACTCGAAGAAAAAATTACAATAAATAAGAGAAGATTTTATTATAGGCTCTTTAATTTTTGAATAAGAACCATCTTCTGTATAATGTTTTATTAATTACAATTTCGATTCAATATATTAGTCAATAGAATCTATTCCTGATAAAAAAACTACTTCGGGATTAATTACTGAATAGATAATAAGCAAACTGGTTCTTTCTTTTTTATAAAAAAAGCTAGTTCAAAATAGCTTAATTAAGTGTCAAAAATAGCGTGTTAATATTAGCTAATAGATTATTTTTTTCTATTTTTTTTCTTTTCAATTTTTTTTTCAAAAAATGAACATAGAAATTTTAAGCTCAATTTTTATTCCCCCAATCTAACTTGCGAATCAGATGGGATAATTCTATTATCACAAAAAACAGAATCCGCAATTGTGTCATAAAAATTACTTTTATAGAGTTTCATCATCAATCACAAACGGTGTTATTTGGCGATGTATTTTTAAGGGCTGTAATGTAAGGTATTCAACTAGTGGTGACAAAATTGGCGAAAAATATAGAGTCACATTAGACGAGACCCTTAAACATTGCCACGCATCTGATCCAGTTAAACTAGAAAATTTAGAAAAAAGACGACTTCAAAAGCAAAAAGCGACATCTTCAGATGAACCAACACGTAAAATAATATCAGAATATGTCTCTGAGTTAAAGTCTGATGAAGCGATTGTTAACAGTCTAACTGATGATGCTGATAGACAAGCAATCAACAGAGCAAAAAAAAAAGCTAAGACTCAATATCCACCAGAACCAGAAGACCTCAAATTTATTGAAATAACAGACGAACTAAAATATACTTTATATAAAAAAGAGTTGTTTTTATTGTTTGATTCTGGTGCTGATGACAAAGATCGTTTTTTTATTTTTGGAAACGAAAAAAATCTCAAACTTTTAGAAAAATCACACATTTTTGCCGACGGCACTTTCGATATAGCTCCCAAACTATTTTCACAAGTGTATTCTCTCCATGTTTTCTTAAAAAATCAAAGCTACGCGATAGTCTACGCTATTCTACCACTTAAAACTGAGAAAATATACATTGATTTTTTGTCTAAAGTTAAGTCAAAATTGGAATTTGATCCTTTCTCAATTAGTTGCGATTTTGAAATGGCAGTCGCGTTTTTTGCTGTTTTTTCCATTTTAACCAATCGATTTGGCGAAAAATTCGAAAATTGGATCTCGAAGCCGCATATAATACCTTAAACAGTGAATATCGAAAACTAATAAAGCTTATTGTGGTCTTATGTAATATACATCCTAATGATGTGTTGGAAATATTCAATTTGATTAAGTCCAAGTTAAATTTAGCTGATGAAATTCATCAAAAAATAAAGGATCTTTATGAATATTTCGAAGAGGTCTATGTAAGAAAAGTGACAACTCTAAAGAGTGGCCGTGGTCGTGGGGTTAAATATACAACTCTTAAGACTGACCCAAGGTATGAGATTGAATTGTGGAGTATTTACTCTCGTCTTGTTGAAAATATCCCCAGAACGACTAACTTTGTTGAATCGTGGCACAATGCATTTGGAAATATGTTAAAAAAGCATCCAAATGTATACCCCTTAATTGATAGTTTACGTCACGAAAACAAAAAAATTGAAAATAATTTAATTAAAGCACAAACAGGACTTATAATCAATAGAAAAAGTGAAGCTGCATTATTAGATGAGAGGTTGAGAGTAATAATTAGTGACTATAACAAGGATAATTTCGATAATTTTTTTGAAAAACTATCACTAGTTTTAAAATATTGAACTAGTAACAATCAATAATTATTTAAAAATTGACTTTTTTTCGATCTTTAATTTTATTTTTAATAAAGGTAATTTTTAAAAAAAATAATAGCTTGATTGGCTATTTTTATTGGGTATTTTTATTTTTTGACAAGCTCATTTTGTTTAGCTATTTTGAACAAGCTATTTTTATAATTGGCTATTTTGACTGATTTTATTTTGAACTAATCCCAGCAAACTATTACTTTATAAAAAATAAGATATAAATTACTGAAATAATATATCACTGAGATTGTCCCTAAAAATTTCGTAGCGGAATCTTCGCACTTTATATTTTAGTCATTTTCCTACGGAAAAATTTGGGAAAAAATGCGGTAAATATTTTGGATAAGAATTATTGATAGAATTTTTAAATTCAATTTTCTCCTATATTTAACGTAAGATAAAGTCCAAAAATTTTGGTAATTAAAGAAAAAACTCATTAAATCAGTTCCAAGATAGTAACTTTTTTTATGTTTTACACCTAAATTGCTTTCTCAAAAGTGTTACAGGTAGGAAAAAAGTGTACTAAAACGCGTTTTTATTTGCGTCAAAACGCGTTTTATCAAAAAACGTTAAAGAAGGAAACGTTTATTGCCATTATTTGATAAATAAAAGTAAATTTCTAATTCGAAGAAAAAGACGATTAAAAACATCAGCCATAAACGCTATAATATATAATTTTCTTGTCGGTGAGATGCTCCGTTGTTTTGAAACGTTCATTTTAAGCTAACATACTAAAAATCAGACTTTTTAATTAACTGATTTTTTTGGAAAATTTTCAACACCAGACTTAAAAAACATTTTGAATATTAAAATTTATCCTATTTTCTATTAGGGAAAAAAAATTATAATTTCATTTTGTAAAAACCAAGCCAGAAATTTTTATTTAAAAGAAAAAGCTATTTTTCTAGTTTTTGTTAAAAATGAAACCCCAACCCAGCGTTTTTTTCTGCTTTAATCATTGATTCTAG